>CM044017.1:20986684-21056684 GCA_024085815.1 Flaveria linearis | reverse complement strand
AGTCAGTCTGATGACTCAACCGTGCGATTGACTCAATCTCCTAGTTCAACCGTGCGATTGAACCATTCGCATGGTTCAGTCGTGCGACTGAATAAGATTCTTAGTCAAACACATTTTTGAACCTTTAATGATTCAGAACTGTGTCTCACAACTGTAAACCTATATAACATGGTCATATTATGTATATAACAACCAACAATAATAATAGATTTGACATTACGCAATCAAGCAAACATTCATTAAAGAGTTTTCATTTACAATGATTAAACCTTACATACGTGTTACAAGATAGAAGTCTATTACATTTGATCTCATTAGACTAGAACTAGGGACATGTGTACCAACAAACTCCCCCTTGGACCTAGTTCTATCTAAGATTTAACTTCCTTCTTGAACTCTTCATATCTTTTAACCCTTTCTTCTCTCGAGACCCCAGAATGAATATTCAGTGCAAAGCAGATACGTATAACATGTTGGAACTGCAGTGCTTGCACAATATCTTGTGTATCAAAAAACAGTGGCCACTTGAATAAGATATAGACATCAGACTCAGACAAGTTGGTTAGCCACATCGGATCAAACACCCTTATTGTCTCGACCTTTCCTTCTTTCTCCAAAACAATGACGGCTTCACCAGTTCGCCAGTCATAGTACCACCATTTGAAATGGGGTGCAAAATCCTGAGGCATCTCCCTCAATGGAATACGCGACATAGTGCGCGGAGGGTGCCATCTCAAGACCACCTTTGGTCTTCCTGAGGTGGGGTCAACCTCAGTCTTGTGAAATAACCTTCTAGGCTGCTGAGGTTTAAAGTTGACCCACCTCGTATGATACTCTTTCTTCAGTGCCTACTCAAACCATCCTGATATCTTTCCTGGAACAGCATATAGGAGGTTCAAGTTGGCTAGACGATTAAGCTCGAAACCAGGAAGAGTTTTCAGATCATGAGGAAATCTGAAATACTCTATTCCCTTCTCTCTCTTCACTGCATACACTTTGAGATCCTCAAAGTATGCCCAGCTGATAATCTTGCCAGACACCTTTAGATGTTTCTTAACCTTGTAGAGCTTGGTGTAGGCATTTGACTTGTTTGGCACACGCTGTTTCTTCATTTCCTCAAGGCAGGCAATCCATTCAGCCTTTTTGACTGCCATATCGGCATCATTTGCCTGAGGAGCTGAGGCTGTAGAAGCTTTAGCAGCTGTCATCTCTTCAACCTTGTTGAAGATGCTACTGTCAAAAGTTTCCCCCAGATCTGGGAGAACTTCGCCTTCGGCACTAGTATACTGAGGATACTCATCAGCAGTGATGTCCTCAATCTCCAGTTCATCGACGTCTTGTAATTCATCATCACTGACTATGTCGACCTCTGGAGCGTCTTTCACCAGCTCGTCAGGATTCAGACTAAACAGTTCTGCGATCTGTTCATTTGTCAAGTCGTGTATTATCTCCCCCTCTTCAGCAGTGTAACTGACAGATCGTTGTACGATCCCTTGTAGATCGAGGATCATCGTCAATTTTGAATCGATGTGACGAAGGGGCACAACATCGTGCTCATCAACTTGTTTAACTGAACCTGTTCAACAACCAAATACAGTATAAGTAAGTACACATTAAGCACATAATAGATGTTGATTTAACCTTTAATTTTATATACATAGAATAGAATTTGATACAAGATTTCAAGTACAAAGTTTAAATAATAAATAAACATCTAATCTTGAACTTTGCCTTGAATCTGAGCTGGTTCTTCTGTAGAGTGAGATGTAGACGGAGCAAAAGAAGAGGCTCTCTGATCTTGTTTTCCTTTAGTTCTTCGTTCTTGCTCAGGATCAGAGGGAGATGTAGCAGCATCTCCTTCATCGGCATCATTGTCTTTGTCCTGTGAATCTTCGTCACCTTCATCATCAGTATCTTCATCATCATCCTCGTCATCATCATCCTCACCCTCATCATCATCACTTTCATCACCATCACCTTCTCCAATCTTGAGGTGCTCACTCTGAGTGCCTTTCAGTTTTAGCACTAGAGTCTTATGAGCTGCCTCTAGCTTCTCAATCTTTGCATCCGGCTCAGCCTCGTGTTGAAGCAAGCCAGTGATCTGATCAGTCTGTGAGGTGATCAACTGGGCTGGCGAAGAGGTCAGCTCCCTCAGTTTTTCAATCTCAGCTGCTTGTGATGAACTTTGCTCTTGCAGCTGGAGAATCTGAGCTGTCTTAGCCTTATCAGAGGCTAGCAGCTGGAGCACCATGCTGTTTAGAGCAGCAAGTTGCTCAACCACCGAGACAGGTGGTAGAACTGAGCTCGAAGGGACAAATGAGGTTTGAGTTTGGTGAGTGGTGGTTGTAGTGGTGGCTGTGGTGTAGATGGGAGGAGATGGGATGGCTGTAGTGGGGGGTACAGTGGTGGTGGTGGAAGATATGTGAGTATGATGTGGTGGTATAGTAGTGGTGGTGGTTTGGGGTGTTTGGGATGCGGTGGATGTGGTGGTTTGAGTGGTTTGGGTGATTTGGCTAGGTGTGGTGGAAGTGGTAGGTGCAGAGGAGGTAGAGATAAGCTTGATCCTCCTGTGCTTGGGCTTCATCCCATGAGGACGAGCCATATGTTTCCTCCGAGTCCCCCTTGACCCGGAGGCTCCCCCTTAGCTGCTGGGAGAGGCTGGGGTGTATGATGGGTCTGCTACAGAGCTCCCAGACTCTCCTGGGCGTCCACCAACTGCCCGTAAACCTTCCTCGGTTGCCACTACCCGACTTCCCACAGTCCGGGTTAGTGGTGCCTCATCTGAATCCTCCTCCTCCTGCATGAAGTCAGGGTGGATTGGAGCTGGCTCAGGTCTTCCTTGACCATCTCCTCCCTGATCCGTTCCGTGGTCATCATCATCGGAGTCATCGGAGGGTAGAGCCACCTGCTCTACATCAGAATCACTATCTTCGTGATGCCACTTTCTCCTAGCTGGCGCCACATACTCCTCACGGGCCAGATGCCCAAACAAACGTCTTACCGGGGGCTTGACCTGCATGCCCCGGTATACCTTCATCCTGCCCAAGGTGGTATCATCCATCACCTCGAGCACAACTGCATCCTCCTTCTGCTTTGGTAACATAGGTAGCTTCTGGTCAAAGATCATTTGCAGGAAGCGAGGATACATGCAGAAGCCTTCTCTTCCTTTCACTTCTATGTTCTCTACTAGGTAAGTGAAGATCATCCTGGAGAAGCTGAACGGATGGTTCAGCACTAATGCAACATAGGCATTCTGCATTTGCTCAGAGAGCTCGTCGAAGCCTCCTTTCCGTGAGGCAATACATCTTAGCAGGACGTGGGCAAGGTATTTGAACTGGGGGCAGAGATTGCTCTTGTTGAGCATCCCTGAGTTGATGTCCCCAGTGTACTTAGCCCTCAGGAAGCACCCTCTAACAGTCATCGGATGTAAACGAATAGGACAGTCACCATCATCTCCTAACTCTAGGACTGTCCTTAAGTCCTCCTCGGTTATCTCTATAGCGTTACCAAGGATAGAGCTCCTGATCCGATAGGGCTCAACTGATCTATCTACAGTAGCATTCTCCCAGAATGCCTGCTGTAATGAGCGGTACGGAGTGCAGGGTGTGGATATCGCCCTGAAGATCCTCGATCTCCGTAAAAATGAGATTATTCCCACAAACTCCGATGCATTCCTTGAGGTCAGATCAAGATGGGCACAGATGTTGTGCTTTGTGCTTAGAATCGAACGACTCGCCATCTGTCACAATATAAGTAAACATCAGTACATGTAGAAGATAGCTTATTCAAATCAAGGAATTTCCCACTTTGGTTAGTCGGGCGACTGAGCAGCCGAATGAACATAACCGTGCGACTGAGTGGAACGAATGAGTTTTAAAGGTGAATTTATTCATACGGGCGACTAAGTCAAGCGAATGAGCATAGTCGTGCGATTGATTCATTCGTCCATCTCAGTCGGGCGACTGAGACTAATCGTCTTCTCAGTCGGGCGATTGGAGTTCATCAGCGTGTCCAGTCGCCTACTCGACAGTTTGTCCTTTCAAATTCGTGTTTTGAGCTATACTTGAAGTTAAACGTCGAAATTAGGCTCATTACACTCGGAGACCACCGATTAAGCATGTTTTAACTTTTGTTTAAACGTTTAGGTTAGTTTGGACATCCTATTTGTTCATCATGTTCTCGGTTACTGTTAGGTCAGAATTCGAGAGGTTCTGGACGACATTTGTCTGTTTTATCTATGAAACACCTCGAGTATTACCTGTATAAACACCAATGGATGTTAAAATACGCAAAACAAAGGTAAAGATGAATCAAATGAGATTTTGACAGAGGTTCTTTAGGTCGGGCGAATAGAGGGGGCGATTTGGGAGAATGAGCGACTGATTCGGATTCGGCCTGTATATATACTAGGGCACATTCTAGTCGGGTGACTGAGCCTAGTTGTCTTGTTCAGCCGGGCGACTGAACCTAGTCGTATAGGTCAGTCGGGCGACTGGGTTTCAGTCGTGCAATCTACCCAATCGTTCTTCTCCAATCGGGCGATTGAGGATCATCCAAACGACTGTTGTAGTCGGTCACCTCCAATCGTGCCATTTGATTCATACGCACATTCCATTCGCACGTTTGACCTAGTCGGGCACATTCAAGCGGCCGATTGGGTTCATTCGCATGGTCCAATCTTACGATTGTATTCAATCGTATACCCCATTCGTACGACTGGGTCATATCAGATTCAGTCGTGCGATTGGGCTATACTTGTGCCATTTTTGTCAAGATATGAACCAACCCTTAGTTTTATTTACCAATTGATAAAACATTATGTGCAATTGATCATCTCAGACATGATCCATTTAACCACCCGATCACCTCAGACGTGATCCATTTATCCACCCGATCACCTTAGACGTGATCCATTTAACCACCCGATCACCTCAGACGTTATCATTTTAACCTTTCAGAAACAATCTGTTTAGATAAACATTAATCTCATTCAGTGACATTTAGCAGATAACAGTATACACAGTCCGACATGACTCATTATACTAAGAAATAAATAAAATTTAAACTACGAATGAAAAATGAACATCTTTTTGTGATTTTTGTTAGGGCAGGTTTGTGTAGCCTATAAGCATTGACATTATATCAGGAACAGACTCATTTGGAATCAGACAAGCATATACACCATTACTTGGAACATTATGAGTTGATTTCATTTTCATGATTACATATCACAGTTTGTTCTGATCTAAGACTTCCAAGTACTAACTGGGAATCATGTTTGATATGATACGTAACACACTTTGATCGTCAACTTCAGTCGGTGCTTTCAAGACGATTGCCAGTATACTTATCCACTTTAAATTCATACACAGACTTTTGACATACATTGGTAATGTATTAAGTTATATTATTTCAACCAACATTTGTGTATCCCATGCTTATATGGTAATCAACATTCCTTAAAGAAATTTCGAGCGGTCTTTAGGTATTTTTGCAAGAAGAGACTATTCTTAGATCTTTCAAAGAGAAGCCAATCCTCAGGTCAGTGCCATCGCACAGCAGAGAGGCGGCAAACAACAATGAAGTCTAGAATATATAGGTTATGCTTATCCTCAGGTCAGTGCCATCGCACAGCAGAGAGGCACACAACCTATCTCCTTGTTAGAGCATTTCATATTTTCTTTTGCACATAGCGCACCAACAACATAAGTTATCAGCTTGATTACGCTAGTATTCATTTTTTTTTCGTGCTTTTGCTCTTTTTGTGGTCATTTGCACACCTTCGGTGGCATTTATTTGCTCGTTATCCCTTATCGAAAGAACTGATTGTGTTAACCAGTGATAAGATGGGAACCCACAGTTGATTGAACCTTTTAGTTTAGATTTAGTTTACCAATGAAGTCTACTTGTCTATTATGTTGAATCTACTGACACATCATATAATGAACTAGCACCTCCCTAGATCAACTTTCTTCGTGTAATTACAGTAACAATCAAACGTACTATCATTTTCCCATTTTGTTAGACTTAGACTTCTCTGATGTTTTACATTTTCAGTAAATTAATTAACATTTTTGATCTCAAACTCATTTTGTTGTCCCAAATAACTCGATGCCAGTGTACTATCATCTTCCAATTTTGTCGAGTCACATTTCTTGTTTTGTTGTCTTTGCCTTTTCAGCTTTACTCACCTTCCCCCCCGTTTTTTTTAAGTAAATGCATACTGAAATAAATCTCCCCCTAAAATTCTAAAACAAAAATCTTTTTGTGTTTTTTGATTTTATACGACATAGGAATTAAAAAAAATAAAATAAAATGAAAGAAAAAGAAAATAAACAAATAGACACGAGTCGGACTATGTATCTGCTTCTTCAGCAATCACATCACTTTTCTTTTTAACGCCGTTGACCTCTAGCAGATATAAAAATCTTGGTTTATCAAACGGTTTGGTGTAAAGGTCAGCGCGCTGAAAATCCGTGTTAATTTTAATCACATCAATTAATTGTTTTTCATAGCAATCGCGTATGAAATGATATTTAATCCCGATGTGTTTTGTTTTTGGGTGTTGAACAGGGTTTTTAGTGACAGCTATGGCAGCAGAATTATCAACATAAATAGGAGTGTTAGAAAATTTCAAACCGTAGTCGCGCATTTGCTGTTGAATCCAGATGATCTGAGAGCAGCAACTCGCAACAGCAACATATTCAGCTTCACAGGTTGATAGAGCAACCGAGGTCTGCTTTTTGCATTGCCACGTGACTAACCGTCTTCCAAAGAATTGACACCCTGCTGATGTTGACTTGAAATTCATCTTGCAGCCACCATAATCCGAATCGCTGTACGCAGTAAGCTCGAAGTCATCATCATGAGGATACCACAATCCTAGTGTTGGAGTACCCTTCAGATAACGAAAAATCCTTTTCACCCCAATCAAGGGATTCACTTTGGGCTTCGCTTGATATCTAGAACATAAACATGTGGCATACATGATGTACGGACGCGAGGCAGTAAGATACATGAGAGATCCGATCATCCCACGATACATAGTGGCATCCACCAAATCCCCATTCTCACCAGGAGCCATATCATGATTTGTGGCGAGAGGGGTACCGGCAGCAGACGCATTTTCCATGTCAAAGCGACTTAGAATATCGCTGACATACTTGGTCTGATGTAAGAAAATGCCGGTTGATGTTTGATCCACCTGTAATCCCAGGAAGAATTTCATTTCTCCCATTGCACTCATTTCAAACTCTGCCTTCATCACAGATTTGAACTCTTTGCACAATGCTTCATTTCTAGATCCAAAGATGATGTCATCCACATAGATCTGCACCATAAGCAAGTCACCATCCTTTTCTTTGATGAACAATGTACAGTCAATTACACCCCTGCGAAAACCATGCTTCAGCAGATGGGTGGAGAGCTTTTCATACCAAGCTCGAGGAGCCTGATGTAGCCCATACAGAGCCTTGTCTAACTTGTAGACTCTGTCCCGATGATAAGGATCTTCGAATCCTTCGGGTTGACTGACATATACTTCTTCACAGATTTCCCCATGCAAGAATGCACTCTTAACATCTAGTTGATACACCTTGATCTTCATGTAAGAGGCGTAGGCTAGAAAGATACGAATGGCTTCCATCCTAGCTACGGGAGCAAAGACTTCATTGTAGTCGATTCCTTCGACTTGTCTGAAGCCTTGAACAACCAACCGTGCCTTGTTTCTGATAACAACACCTTGGTCATCCTTCTTGCACTTCAGTACCCATTTGGTACCAATCACTTTAACTCCTTTCGGCCTGTCAACTAGTGTCCAGACTCCAAGTTTCTTGAACTGGAGTAGCTCTTCTTGCATGGCATTTACCCAGGCCTCATCTTTCAGGGCGTCACTGACATATTTAGGCTCGATTTGTGAAACAAACATGAGAAAGCCCCGCCATTGACATAACCCTTCTCCATGACTACAGCATAATCAGCAGAGTACAGCTGATTTCTTGTCTGCACACCGGATTGAATATCCCCAATAATAGACGTGGGGGGATGATTTACACTGATCCTAGTCACTGGTGTGGTAGGAACCACAACCTCAGAACCCAGATTGGTGACTACTGGTTCAGTATCCGGATTTCCCACAGCTGGTTCAGCAGCTGATGACTCACTTTGTTGATTAGATGTATGCGCAGGGTTAGAATCAGCTGCTTCTTCATCACCTGATGAATCATCACTCACGTCATGAGCAGGAGTTGAGGAACTTGAGGCACCATCAGTAGGTGTGATGTTGCTTGAATCCAGATTCGGTGAGGTAAGAACGTCATACATCATCTGGGTAGCAACCTCATCCTCTGAATCAAACTGTGGAAGATTGAAGGATTTGAAAAAGCCATCATAATCGAAGAATGATGATGGACCTTTTCTAGCAGGAGGGGTGATGTATCTCTGAACATCCACGTGGCACCACACCTCTACCTGACCTGTCGAGTTATTGTAAACTCTCTTGTCTGGGATGCTGTATCCTAAGAATATTCCTTGATCAGCCTTCTCGCTGAACTTGCCATTCTGAGTCTTCTTCAGCAATGTACATGGAGCGCCAAATGGTTCCAGATACTCCAAATTTGGCTTTCTCTTCTGAAGTAGCTCATAACAAGTCTTGCCATGCCTTTTGACTACTAACACACGATTAAGCGTGTAGCAGGCATTTGCAACTGCCTCATTCCAGAACTGAACTGGGAGCTTTGAATCAGCTAACCTGGTTCGCGCAGTCTTAATTAAGCTCCGATTCTTTCGTTCTGCAACTCCATTCATCTGTGGCGTGTAAGCAGAAGTGAACTGATGAACAATCCCCTTTTCCTTACAGAGAGCATCCATCCACTGATTTTTGAACTCTGTGCTTTATCGGAACGAATTTTCCTCACCTTCAGGTTGTAGAGTGACTCCAGTGTCGTGACGAGCACCTTGAATGATTCAAACGTTTCTGATTTAGCTTTCAGAAACATCACCCAACTGAATCTTGAGTAGTCATCTGTGACTACAAAGCAGTACCAGTCTCCTGCTATACTCTTTGTGTTGACTGGACCAAAGAGATCCATGTGTAGCAACTCCAGGGGCATCTCAATTGAGTTGACGTGTTTGGTCTTGTGAGATTTCCTGGTCTGCTTCCCCTTCTTGCATGAGATACAAAAATCAGGAAGTTGGAAGTTCTTTACTGTAACTCCTTCAACTAGGTTGTTATGAATCAGATAATTCATCTTCCTGTGATTGATGTGTCCCATCCTTCTGTGCCATGAGATGGATTCCTTCTCTGTCGCTTTTGATAGAAAACATTGAGCTGTAGACTCAGAGGTAGAAACATTAGACATATCCAAGACATATAAGTCATTGTACCTGGATGCTGACATCAAAATCTGCTTCTCTTGAATTTCCATCTCCTTTTTCAGTATGTAACATTTTCGGTTGTCAAACATAACTTTGAAGCCCTTGTCACATATCTGAGACACTGAAAGTAAATTGTTTTCTAGTTGTTGAACAAAATTACTTTATCAAACTTTACCTTCTCATTACCTACTTCGCCCTGAGCGGTAATGTATTCTCCTTTATTACCAGCAAAAGAAACGTGTCCCCCTTTAATTTGTTTGACATTGAAAGGAGAGACTTGTTTCCCGTCATGTGCCTGGAAGCTCCGCTATCTACGATCCATGTATTTGTAGACGCACTATAGCGGACAACCTGCACATTTGAGAAAATCATCAGTTAAGGAGGGGGACCCAAGCCTTGACTGGCTTGGGTTTCCCAGAGGAATCAACCATCATGAATTCGACCCACTGTCCTTTATCAGTGGGTGGAATCTCAACTTTCAGATTATCCTTGCTTTCAGATACACCAGCTGTCTTGGCTTTCCATAAACCATCCCTGTGAAAAGATTGTTTGTGGTAAACCTTAGACTGATTTACAGTTTGAGCATATGGTTTAGATTCAGAAACAGGTTTTACCTCTGGCATCACGGACTTGTCGGGGACTTGTCGGTTTTGCCTTTGGCGAGATGGAGACGAAAAAGACCTAGAAGGTGTTTTAGACCTAATAGGGGTTTTCGATCTAACTGGAGTCTTAGAACGCTGTTTTGAATCTATTTTGACTTTGTCGTGTAGCTCAACTTTAGTTCTTGGTGTCTGATAGCGAGGACAGTTAGTCGAAATATGACCGCGCTGACCACAAGTATAACAGGATCTCCATTCATCAGGGCTAGGAGATCTCTTGTGGGGTGGGGAGTAAACCTCAGGAATGGGCCTTTTGGTCTCAGTCTTTGGACATTCACTCTCTTTGACAAACTTAACTTGTTTAATATTTTGATTAATTTGTCTTTGAGGCTGAATATTATCTCTTTTAACTGATTTAATTTGAGTGGTTTTAGATGTCTTGGATTGTGTAACATTTTGTGAATTCACTGGATCGATAAACATCCGAGCACGTTCTTGACGGAAGGATAAACAACCAAAAGATAAACAATAGTACGAACAATAATCGAATGATTTCATTGATAAAACATAACGATTTTAAGCTCGTTACAACTTAAGAATCAAGACTTTTGGCAAGGGGAGATCGAGCATGATCTCCCCTCTCATCCGGCAGCGCCTGGGCGCCAGGAACACTATGAAAACCCTTAGGTTTCTACACATTGAAACTGGTATATATAGGCCTCGGCCCATATTATATGCGACTGGGCCCATTCATGCGATTGGACCATGCGTATGGTTCAATCGCACGACTGGACCATTCTTATGGCTCAGTCTTACGAATGCCCCAATCGCATCTCTCAGTCGCACGACTGGTCCATTAGCATGGCTCAGTCGTACGACTGAGTCTCATTCGCATATGCTCCTGTGAATAACCCAGTTTCATGCGTTTACAAGGTGTATAACATTAAGCCTAGACTATTCGTCAAGCGACGGACACACTATATATGACTATATATGCTCCAACAAATTCCCCCTTGGACGTTGCTTGCGAATAGTAGATAACACCTCTTACAATCTTCAGTCAATCTTTGCTCTGGTTTCCAATAGAATCAAACGAACAACCATATTAGCCAACATTGTCGATCCGTCAGGTTACCACAATATCCCTGAAAATGAATTTTGGCACAATAGCTTTTGTTTACTTTGCAGAACACCATCATAGCAGTAAGATTCCCCAAATGATTGATTTTTCCAAATAATGACATGACCAGTTTTCCATTGCTTCAATCTTCACACAGTCTAACCTGTTTAAAATTAACAACTGTAGAAATTCCCCCTCACATTCAGCATATCCCAATATATAAATGTTGTGCTCTCCTAACGTCTTCATACGGTGTATTGGGCAAAAGGTTGAAGGTTCCAATCCACAGCCGACAATATCAAACAAATCAGCATGCACGAAGATTCATCATCAGAAACCTGCTCACATCATCACTTTCTGATTGCGTCTTCAATTTCTCTATACACGGATTCCCCTAAGATTGAGAATCCTCTCTGTGCGGATAAATATAACTTGATTGGCCCATAAATAGTCAGATGCTCCTGACTACCCCACAAAATCAGCACCTGGCAGCTGACATCTTCTCTTCTCTCTTTCATGTTCTAACAACATTCACCGATTCTGGAAGTCCAACGAATAATGGGGTATCCATCGAACTTGTTTGACATAAGAAACTCAGGGTGAATGTGCTTTGCTCATCCTCAACTCTTGCATAGACTCTCCAAGAAAATCTTCACTATTGACCCGAAAATGAACTGAAAATGACCCGATAATTTTCCCAAAAAAAATTTATTTTACCAGACTTTTTCAGAAGGCTTCCCGACTGATGAAATGGTTTAGGGAAAAATTCGTGCAAGAAGCTGTTCCAGACTCTTTTTTTTTTTTTTTTTGGTCTGGTACACAGCTCATTCGTGCGACTGAAACAGACGAATGAAGACATACGTGCGAATGGGTGATTCGTGCGAATGGACACTCCGAATGGTTCAGTAGTACGAATGGATAACACGAATGGGTCAGTCGGGCGACTGAAGTACACGAAAGGGTCAGTCGTGCGACTGAAGGTTCATTCGTACGAATGGACATACGAGTGGTTCAGTCGTGCGATTGAGGCCTAGTCGCATGGCCCAATCGCATGAACGGGTCTGAACGCAGAAAACCAGATCTGCAGCCGCCACAAGGCTGAAAAACCCTAATCCGATGATTTGGACGAGACACAGCACAATAATTGTACCACCGGATTCGTTTTTATGATCTGAAGAAGATTCCGAGTCCGCTTTTAACAAATAAACATCACGCGCAATGAGATTTGAGCAAAACAAGATGAACACGAAGTGGGTTTAACATCAAGATCTGAACTTTGATCCAGAAATCAAGAGCTCGGGTTGCTAGAATGATTGTTAGATCATTCCAGCAGTAACCTGGCTCTGATACCAATTGTGAATTCACTGGATCGATAAACATCCGAGCACGTTCTTGACGGAAGGATAAACAACCAAAAGATAAACAATAGTACGAACAATAATCGAATGATTTCATTGATAAAACATAACGATTTTAAGCTCGTTACAACTTAAGAATCAAGACTTTTGACAAGGGGAGATCGAGCATGATCTCCCCTCTCATCTGGCAGCGCCTGGGCGCCAGGAACACTATGAAAACCCTTAGGTTTCTACACATTGAAACTGGTATATATAGGACTCGGCCCATATTAGATGCGACTGGGCCCATTCGTGCGATTGGACCATGCGTATGGTTCAATTGCACGACTGGACCATTCTTATGACTCAGTCTTACGAATGCCCCAATCGCATCTCTCAGTCGCACGACTGGTCCATTAGCATGGCTCAGTCGTACAAATGAGTCTCATTCGCATATGCTCCTGCGAATAACCCAGTTTCATGTGTTTACAAGGTGTATAACATTAAGCCTAGACTATTCGTCAAGCGACGGACACACTATATATGACTATAAATGCTCCAACACATTTGATTTAGACTCCAAACCAAGAAATGTTTGAACATTTGCGTCCACCCGTTTCTTAGCATTGACATTTTTTGATGCTGAGGTTTTCTGATCATCATCCGGAGAAGCAGGCTTAACTGCTGTGTCCGGATCACGAAGCAGAGGAGTTGTCACCACATGATCCTTTATTTGGTTGTTATTAATTGGACGTTGTTTAGTGTTCAAAAGGATCTCATGTGGTGGTGGAACTTCCTTGTACCCAATCCCTCCCCATTGTTGCGTTCTTTAACCAAGTTTTTCAAAATGTGCGAAGAACTCGCTAAACTATGTAGTTTTTGTTTCAAAGACTCATTTTCTACTTGTAAAACCGCTTTGTCCTTTTTAGTCTCCTTAGTGGTCTTTAGTAGTATTTAATGTCATTTTCTTGATTAAAGACAACTTCAGTTTCTTTTAGTTGCTTCTGCAACGCATCTAACTTCTCCTTATAACTGCTCTCATTTTGTTTTAAGACACGATTTGCTTCTGTGCACAGTTTTAAGTCATTTACTAAGTTATCGTTATGTTCTAACAACCTAGCAAATTTTAGATCAATGCTTTCCCTAAATTTATCACATTCAACACAAGAATGTTTATCAAATAATTCATCTTTAGATTGTACCTGTGTAGATGTCGACGTGCCAGCCATGAAAGCATTCTGAGACGTAGGTTGAGCTTCAGATTCTGAATTCAACTCATTCTAGACAATTTCATCAACAGCATCAAACGTCTCTTCCAAATCAGCAGTATCAACCTCAGCTAAGCTTTCCCCTTCACTTGCTGAGTCTTCGTTCAAGTCCTCCACAGACGCTATGTTAGCTTCATCAGACACGAATCGAAAGGACCAGTCTTGTCCTTCATCTCCTTGTGCTACTATAGCTTTAGAATCACTTCCCGTGGACGTTGGTTTCTTGTCTTTATCTTTCCTGTGGAACGAAGAAAATGGATTCCCGTTCCCAGTCTTCTTAGGCTTCGAATACTCCCTTTTAAAGTGGCCCTTTTCTCCACAATTGAAGCACGTGACTTTAGACTTGTCAAAACCAAAGGTTGTATCTTTAGTAGCCACGAGATTTTGCCCTGTTTTCTTCACAAATTTCTTGGCTCTTCGGACGGCACTTGCAAGAGCCCACATAATGTCCATTCTTTCCAGCTCATTCTCATCTACTTGCTCGTAATCTTCATCAGCAAGGTGGCAATTACCAATCTTGCCCGCCACCAAACCATCATAAGAGTGCACAACAGCAGCAAGTAGATCCATGTGCTCTTTAGCAACCTCCACTGTTACTTTTCCAGATTTTCTGTCGTTAACTTTGCAGACTGAGTAACAATGGGACTTTGAATAACTCCAGATGCACCATGAGACTCATTTGCATATGATGAGCCTTGTTCAGCAATTGAAGATGCATTGGACACGAAGGCTGTTTGCAGAGGAGCACCAGAAGACTTTGCAGCAGGGGTGGAAGTAGGAGTGACATTGTAGAGTGAGGGGTCTTGAGCATAAGAACCCTTCTTTGCCTTGTACTTGTTTCGCACTTCTTCCTCTTTCAGTTTTAGAAAAAAGTCATTTATATCCAAGGTTTCTAAAACTGAGTTATATCGCAGAGTGGAAATGAATGAATCCCACTTTTCAGGTAGACCATCTGCCAAGCTTAAAACTTTGTCTTCCATTGATGTCTTAACACCATGAGTGTGAAGTTCACTCATCAGATGATAGAAACGATCGATGATTTCATCCAAGCTTTCATTCCCAATAGCTGAGAAGTTATCAAACTCCTTCTTCAACGCTTTACCTTTCAGTGCCTTTAAATTAGAATTTCCATCATACCCCTTCTCAAGAACTTCCATCAGTTTTTTACTTTGCTTGTGCTCTGAGTATTGGTGAAAAATGGGCTTGGGAATGGACTGAGTCAAAATAGCATAGGCCTTCTTCTCTGCATTGTAGGCAACCTTCTGGGTATCCGGAGTCCACTCAAAGTCAAAGGAACACCATCAGCCCCCACGGGTATCTTATAACCAACCTCAATAGAGTTCCATAAGTTGGTATCCACGCCATTAGGATAAATCTCAAAACGTTGTCTCCATTGTGGAAAGTCCTCTATAGTCAATAGTTTAGGTGGCTTGTTATGGTTCCCTATCTCATTCTCCAGTAACAACAAGTTCTATATCCTCGAATCCTTTCCAGCTGACATGGCATAATTTTCTGAGTCCATACTTTAATTAATTAACTTGTGAATTAGACTGCTAATGCGATTGAGCTGTACGACTGGGATGCGACTGACACTAGCTGTATGCGATTGGACCCAAATGTACGATTGAACAGGCGACTGAGATACTTAGGCGACTGAACAGACCGAACGACTCAGCTGGGCGACTGGAGTTGGCGATTGACTCAATCAGGCGATTGGCTGAACGACTGACTCAATCGGGTGAATGGACTGGCGACTGACTCAAACGTGCGAAAGACCTGGGCGAATGGGTTCAGTCGTACGATTGAGATAATCGTGCGACTGGGTCGGCTGTAAACACGTTTTTTGAACACTTTGACCTAGAACGCAAGTATTTGCACCCTAGACGGCTGAAACTCGAAAAACACTAATTTTTCAGAACATGCACACGTAAAGACTCGATTTTTAGCAGAAAGAATGGATCTTTTCGCGTAAAAACGTAGACTTTTTCACAAAAACGATTGAATCAACGAAGAATCAAGAGCCTTGGCTCTGATACCACTTGTTAGGACCGTGTACGTACGGAGTACTAACTGATTCTAAGTTATACCAGATCAAATAGTGCGGAATCCTATTTGATTGGCGATCCAATCAGGGAGAACGAAATCAAGATCAATCCTAACGATTAGAAAACGTTAAGAATGGATTAGGAATGATCTCAGACGTTCTGTGAAGTTGGAGTAGACGAACAGGCGCTCTGGGTCGACTAGGGTTATGAATATTCGAAGTGTTTGTTTTTTTCCACGAATTAAGTGGTATTTATAGGTTACAGATCTCATTCGTGTGACTGAGCCTTGCGACTGGCTCAGTCGTGCGATTGAGTAATACGATTGATTCATTCGTACGCTTGAGTCAGTCTGATGACTCAACCGTGCGATTGACTCAATCTCCTAGTTCAACCGTGCGATTGAACCATTCGCATGGTTCAGTCGTGCGACTGAATAAGATTCTTAGTCAAACACATTCTTGAACCTTTAATGATTCAGAACTGTGTCTCATAACTGTAAACCTATATAACATGGTCATATTATGTATATAACAACCAACATAATAATAGATTTGACATTACGCAATCAAGTAAACATTCATTAAAGAGTTTTCATTTACAATGATTAAACCTTACATACGTGTTACAAGATAGAAGTCTATTACATTTGATCTCACTAGACTAGAACTAGGGACATGTGTACCAACAAACCGAAATTTTATGGTTATACAATCTTTATTTGAAAAAATACTCACAGCTACATGCACAAAAATAATAAATGTATGATCATGCATTTAACATCTAAAATAATAAATGTATGATCAGAAACTACATGAATATTATTACAATTTTCTTTTCAAAAAATAAAAAAGAAATTACAAGTTTTCAAAAATATACAATTTCCGTTAGAAACTACATGAATATTTGAATATAAATCATAAATACTTATAGTGAATTACAACATATTTGTAATACTTACGATGAGTTACATCATATTAAAATGTAAGACCCTGTTTCCGGAGAACTCACAGTTGATCGTTCACAGCACTAAACATACATAATATAATACATTTCATAAAACATTACAGCCGAAGTCATTACAAAAACCATTCCTTTATTATTAATTACTGTTATTATGCAATTGCATTACAGAACAACAATAATAATATATGTGAATGGATGCCAGTCTTGCCCGCCAAGTAGCCTTACCCTGTGTCATCCTCAGCAACCATTATCAGCCAACTGAAAATGCATAAAAGACAGTGTTGCTGAGTGAGTTCTAGTTTTATGAGTATCAAATACTTTATACGTTTCATACGTAAAAATACTCTTTTCCTTAAACTACTCTTCTTTACTTTTACACATGTTCATTCATTTTCACACGTATTCATTCGCTTCGTACTTTATTATTATCTTTCACTGATTCTAGATCCTGTCAAGCTTTTCCCCCATCGTGGCATGAAGCCACGATCTCCGGGGTCGAATGACAAGGATCCCGTTTCATACTATGGGTCCAGTCACCTAGACTGACCCCCTATATGTGAACTGTCACATCCCGGCGGAAGCGTGAAATGCGGTTCGGGTGTGACTTGCTTTATCAGAGTACGTTAATTATAGCGAAGTAGCACGATAAATACACATACATAAAAACACAACATAAGACATGCTTTTATTTATAATATTTGGGATTACATCTTATACATAGTTTTCAAAATTAGATGTAATTTTACTACCACTGGACTACACATGTCTTTCTAACCGGTGAAAGTGTGCATCAACGTACACGCTACCGTCAACGATATTGACGGTTAACGTGACACATACTCTCCCGACTACTTCACCCCAACCATTGTGCACTTCAAAGCTAAAGTCAAAAGAGTTACTCATTGTCTCCTGAAAAAGCATACTTAAACCAGTCAACAAAACGTTGGTGAGAACATAGGTTTATATCCAAACAAAATATTTTTTTATGTACCAATTACAACCAAACCTGCTCACAACATAAACATACTGTCACGAAATAATTCACAAAATCAGATAATATTACATCTCAACCCTTATTCGGTTAGGTGCAGGAAAATAGCAGCAACACTCATCCTGTTGGTGCAAATATTCTCCTAAGTAGCGCTACTAATATTATCGGACGGTTCCTTATTCGAATTAATGGTTGTATCACAAATGACAGTATGTATTAAATATTTTTAAAATAATACATCAACGTCACCAGTACGCTTTTTTCCCCAGAAACTTTATGAATACCAAAGGTCAAAAATGGGGCTATGAAACTCACCGTGTCTCCAAACTTGAACCTATAAAATAGTTCACAGTATCAGACATAATTTTCTTTAAAATTTCAAAACCTCAGATTTAACTAATTTTTGAAAGTTCATCTAAAAACTGATCACATGATATTATCACAAAATTCCCATAATTGGTTTATTACACATAATTACTTATGATTAGTCCAAAGTTTCCATAAATCATTAAAATTACCTTCGGTTATCTAAAAATCACTAAAATACATAGAATATTATTTCAACAGTTGGTAATATCCCATAATTTTTATAATATCTAACTCCAACCAGATTGTTTTCTGTAATTTTTACAATCTTCCCATAATTGACTAAAATAGCTTCTTAAATTTATAAATTCTAAAAAATTTACAGATAGCTTATTATATCAAACAGAATATGATATAAATATATCAAGGTCCAATTTGTAACAAATCAGATTCTGTAAATTTACAATAATCTTAATATTTGGAAAAAATAGTTATAAAATTCAAAAATTATGAAATTTATATATTATATATATCCCAATTTAATATTATATCCCTGAGTTTATCAGAATTTTATTTTGTATTAATTATTTATTCTTTTTTTTACTGCAGAACCCATAAAAATTCATATCTTAATTATAATAAGAAAATAAATTCTGAAATAATTCTAGAGACTTTTATATTTCAAAATGATCATCTTTTGAATTTACCAGAATTTTAACGAATTTATTTATATTTTTGATATTTTCTCTATTTTCATTATTTAAAATAATTTTGTATAAATTGTTTCACTTATCAAAATTTTGTCAAAATTTCCAGAATAATATTTCAGTATGTAAATAAAGATTTTTTCAATTTTTATTCCCACAATTTCATTTTTTTAATATTTTACTAGATTTTTCTTAATAATTTCAAGATTTAATCTTTGCAAATTCAAAATATACCTTTATCACAAGTCTCTTGAATTTGGTAGCTTATTACTTGTGATTAAGGAACTTATAATACTTCCAAGTTGTTTTTGGTGTTTTAATACCAAAACTAACCATATATATGTGTTTTGTAACACATATGCAACAAAATAATAAAGATCGATAAACTAAACCTTGAGCGGTTTTTGACTGCTTTAAACCGAGAGGAAGCTGTGAAAGTGGTGAGAATTGTATCTAGTGATAATAGTCTCCAAAGTGGTGTTAAGGTGGCGTTTGGCTTCGGTGGTGTTGGTAATGGTGTGCGATGGTGGTGTGGTTGTTGTTTGTTTGTGAAAACCGAGAGGTGAGAGGGACAGAAAGTGGTGATGCTGGAGATTGTAACCGAGGAAGAGAGAGAGGAGCAAGGTGGTCGATGTATGTGGTTTATCAAGCGAGGGGTGCAAGGAAGTGGGTGTCGGTTGTGATGTTTTGTGTTTGTGTCATCCGAATATGTGAAGATTATAAAGGCCTTCGGCCGGCTACACATCATGGAGTCTATCTCCTAGCCTTGATGAGTAATCTCTAGCTTTGCTAGGTGTCCAATCTTAGGTGCTAGGTGGCGATTTGCAAAGGTGTTATGGTGTGAATGTGAGGTGGCCAATGTTGTCTTTAGGATTGCCACATCCCTTTGTAAAGATGGTAGCTTCATAGCTAGGTGTTGACTTTAGCAACTTCCATGTTACTAGGTTCAATGGATTGGATTTGGAGGTGTCAAGGTGGCGGTTTAGGGGATGGTTCTTGGTGTCCAAGGGATTGCCGAGGGGCTGCCACATTATCCCTATAGGAATGATTAGGGTGATGTGGTGGCGGGTTGTGTTATCTAGGGTGGTGACAGGTGGCGTGTGTGGTGATAGTCGGGTGGTGTTGTGGTGGTGCTATTACCGAGGGTTTGGGAAGGGTGGTTTGGGTGTTTTTAGTTTAGTGTTAATCTTAGGTTTGAGAGTTGATTCAATTGTATTTGTTTTGGTGTGTATACATAATCAAGTTTGAGATAATATTGATAATTGTTATGCTAATCGTGTGTATAGGTACATTCACAAAATATATATTATATATGTGCATAAGTAGAGGATATATATATATATACACGTATGCAGAATGACTGAGATAGTTTGTAAGTTTGCCTCATATATATATATGTACATACACATAAAGTATATCATAAGTGAACCATTGTTCGTATACAAACATGCATGCTTCATTTTCACTTGCATGCAATTGTAAATTTTCATTATTATTCATGCATGTCCACGTAAATAGTTCTGATATACATACATGCATACGTAAATTTTTCATATACATATATGCATGTAAGCATGCATACGTAAATTTATATATATATATACCATATGTGTGAATTTCTGATATACATATATACATACATGCATACGTAGTTTTCTAATGTATACATGCAAATAGGTAGATAACATAATATATTATAATAAAATTTTTAGGGTTGTCACATTCTCCCCTGTTAAAAGAATTTCGTCCCGAAATTCCTTGGAATATATTTAGTAAACTTAAATAATTATTACCTCTGAATAGGTGGGGATATTCTTCTTGATTTCATTTTCTCTTTCCCAGGTGTATCTGGTCCTCTCTTTGCATTCCACTTAATTTTCACTATGAGAATTTTACTTTTTCTTAACTTCTTTATTTCTTTCCCTACTATGGCTATTGGTTCTTCCACAAAATGAAGTTTCTTATCTACTTCGATTTCTTGAATTGGTACCTCTAAGGTTTTATTGTTAGACATTTCTTGAGGTTTGATACATGAAAGTATTGTGTACTTCACTTAGTTCTTGAGGTAATTCCAACTTATAAGCTACCGGACCAATCCTATCAATGATCTTGAATGGACCAATGTACCTAGGGTTTAGCTTACTGGATTTTCCAATCTAAAGATTCCTTTAGAGGGAGATATCTTTAGATAGACCCTGTCTCCAATTTAAAATTCCAATGGTTTTCTTCGTTTGTCTGCATAACTCTTCTGTCGATCACGAGCGGCTTTCAATCTATTTTTGATTTCAATGATCTGTCCGTGGTTTCTTGGATTAGTTCAAGACCTGTGAGTTGTCTATCACCTACTTCATTCCAACACAGAGGTGATTTACATTTTCTTCCATACAGAGCTTCCAATGGAGCTAACCCATACTAGAATGATAATTGTTATTGTATGAACATTCTATTAATGGTAAGTGACCGTCCCAATTTCCACCAAAATCTATAGCACAAGCCCTTAACATATCTTCTAGGGTTTGTATTGTTCTTTCACTCTGTCCATCAGTCTGTGGATGATAGGCTGTACTTAAATTTACTTGCGTTCCTAAGGCTTTTGTAAAGTTTGCCAAACTAGAAGTAAATCTACTATCTCTATCTGATATAATGGATACAGGTATTCCATGTTTGGACACAATTTCTTTTATGTAGATTCTTGCTAATCTCTCAATCTTATAATCTTCTCGTATAGGTAAGAAATAGCTGACTTAGTTAGTCTATCCACTATAACCCAAATTGTGTCGTATCCATTTTTGGTCCTGGGTACATTAGTTATGAAGTCCATTGTAATTTGATCCCATTTCCATTCTGGAATCTCTGGTTGCTGCAGGTATCCTGAAGGTTTTCTAATATTCAGCTTTTATTCTTGAGCAGACATCACATTGTTCTACAAATTCTCCGACTGATCTTTTCATGCCTGGCCACCAGTATTGGCTTTTCAAGTCTTTGTACATTTTATTATTTCCTGGGTGTACAGAGTATCTGACTTATGAGCTTCTTGCAGTATAGTTGTTCTAATCATGTTGTTATCGGGTATCCAGATTCTTCCTTTAAATCTCAGAATTCCATCTGCTTCCTCTTTCAAGTCTTTTAATTGCCCTTTTAGTTTTAATATATCTTTTTGTTGAGTTTCCCGATTTGACTTAACAAATCTGAACGTAATTCCATTTTCATAGCACGTACCCGTAAAGGCTTGTTCTTTCTTTCCTACTTAAAGCATCAGCAACTACATTGCCTTACCGGGATGATACTTAATTTCACAGTCGTAATAACTTAGTAATTCTACCCATCTTCTTTGCCTCATATTTAACATCTTTTGGTCGAAGATATGTTGCAGACTTTTGTGATCTGTATATATTGTACACTTAGTCCCATATAATAATGTCTCCAAATTTTCAGCGCAAATATTACAGCTCCTAATTCTAAGTCATGGGTGTATAGTTCTTTTCACTACCTCTAAGTTGTCTGGAGGTATATGCAATCACCTTATCTTTTTGCATTAGAACACACCCAAAACCTTGACGAGATGCATCACATATACTATGATAATTATCTGTTCCTTCTGGTAAAGCTAATATGGGTGCACTACATAACTTACTTTTGAGGAGTTCAAATGCTTCATTTTGTTTTTCTCCCATACATACTTTCTATCTTTTGGGTCAATTCTGTCAACGGTTGAGCTATTCTTGAGAAGTTTTCTATAAATCTTCTGTAATATCCTGCTAAACCTAAGAATTGTCGTATTTTAGTTGGGGTTTTTGGAATTTTCCATTTCTTAACTGCCTCGATCTTTGCTGGATCAACCTGAATCCCATTCTGGTTAACTATATGCCCGAGGAATTGTACTTCTCTTTTCCAAAATTCACATTTCGAGAATTTTGCATATAACTTTTCTTTTTGAAGTAATTCCAAAGTTAACCTCAGGTGTTGTTCGTGGTCTTCTTTATTCTTAGAATAGATCAGAATATCATCTATGAAGACTATAACGAATTTATCCAAATAAGGTTTACACACTCTATTCATTAAATCCATTAATACTGCTGGAGCATTGGTTAACCCAAATGGCATTACAATGAATTCGTAATGTCCATACCTAGTTCTGAATGCAGTCTTAGAATATCGTTTTCCTGTACTCTTAATTGATGATATCCAGATCTTATCTATTTTCGAGAAATAACTAGATCCCTGTAACTGGTCAACCAAATCATCAATCCTAGGGAGAGGATGGATACCTATTCTTTATGGTAACCTTATTAAGTTCTCTATAATCGATACACATTCTAAAAGTTCCATCTTTCTTTTGACAAAGAGAACTGGTGCTCTCTATGGTGATACACTAGGACGTATAAATCTCTTATCTAATAATTCCTGTAATTGAGTCATAAGTTCTTTCATTTCAATTAGTGCTAAACGATAAGGTGCTTTGGCAATAGGGGCTATTCCTGGTATTAATTCTATTTTAAATTTGACCTGATGAGGGGGTGGTAATCCAGGTAATTCATCAGAAAAACTCAGAGTACTCATTTATAACAGGAACACTTTCCAAATTTCCTTTATCAAGCTTTGCATCAATTATGTGAGCCAAGAAAGCTAATATTTCTTATTTAAGCATTTTTGTGCTTTTTCACAAGAAATCAGTTTCACAATATTGTTTGGTCTATCACCATATATGCACAGAGTTTTGTCTTCCTTAATCAAAGGAATCTTTATCATTTTTCTTATCACAAATGATTTCAGCATGATTTTTGCTCAACCAATCCATTCCTACTACGATATCAAATCCTCCTAACTTAATAGGTATCAGATTTATATCAAAACAATATTCATCTAAATTCAGAATACAATTAGGAATGATTTCATCAACTTCTATTATTTTACCATCAGTTAATTCTATCACATAGTTGTCACTTAATTTCTTAGATGTTAAACTAAGTGAGGGTCTAAAAGTATGTGAAACAAAACTACGAGTTGCCCTATATCAAATAATACTTTAGCATACTGGTTATTGATAAGGACGTACCCGTGACTACTTCTGGTTCATGACGAGCTTTGTTAGCTTGTATCACAAAAGCCCTTCCACGGGGGTTGTTCTGGTTAGCTGGAGCCTTGCCCTTTCATTGTGGACACTCATTACGAAAATGGTTTTCACTTCCACACTGAAAGCAGACTGTTTTAGGGTTGGTAGGGTTTTTGAAGTCTCGAAAATGTGTCCCTTCTTTTTGCAGTTGTAGCAAACCACTATCATACAGTTTCCTGTATGATACCTTTGGCAGATATTACACTGTGGTGGTTTATCCACTTTCTTCCCCTGAGCTGTTCCCAAGAAACTTCTTAGTGGAGGTCGGGTTACTCTTTTCTAGGAATTTTCTCCAGATCTTCTTCTAGAGTGGTTTTCAGTCCTTTTTCTTTCTCTCCTACCTGTGGGTGACTTAATGATCCATTTCTGATCATCTCATCTGTCGGACTTCCTGACAAGATTACTGCTTCTTGGAAGGTTTTGGTTCTTGCAGATTTTACTAACCCTCTTATTTGTGGTACTAATCCCCAAATATACCTTCCTATCCTTTTTGATTCCGGGGTTATCAGATGTGGTACTAACCTAGATAGTTCATTATATCTATCAGTATATTCCCGGTGTGCAGCTCCTTTCATTTCTAGTGCTAAGAATTTAGCCTCTAGTTTCTCTATCTCATTATAAGGGCAGTATTTTTCTATCACTAGATTCCTAAATTCCTTCCAACTCATCCCATTCATAACATTCCTACCCCTAGTGTGTACCTCCATTTTCCACCAGGATTGTGCTTCTCCTTTAGGGAATGTGAAGCAAATAGTCTTTGAAGTTTTCAGCACAGTTACTGATTTCCAAACTCCTTCCATTTCATCTAGCCATCTTAAAGCTTGTACAGCTCCACCTTTTCATCAAATTCCCGGGGTTTGCAAGACATGAAGGTCTTGTAAGAACATCCCTTTAAGACTCCATTCAGAATCTCCTCTTCCTGTCGTTCTTCTGGGATAATATTTTCAGGCCCTACTGGTGGGTGTGAGGTGGTTCTAAAGTTTAGATTTTGCTGGAGTTGGTTATTAAGGTAGGTAGGGTAGCTTTTATTTGTTGGGCTACTATCTGAGAAATCCTGTCATTCTCACTTGTATCAGTGTTTACGGGTGTTTTCTTCCCCAAGTCTGGTTCTGGGTCGTCCCACTCGAGCTGTTCTCCAGACAGGCTGAGTGTTTCTTTTTGGCGGCATGATTCACTATAGTGAATTTTAACATTAGTATCACAAATAGATATTCTAACACAAATCATTTAACACATATCAAATAAATACTTTAACACAAAGTACATATATCAGTTAAGTTCTTATTCCATTTTATTTGAATAGGTTAGTCTACAGTCTTCTAGTCCCTGCGAATCCATTTCCAGATCCTTGTGAAGATACTTTTTTTGGGTGTCTTGAGCTTTTTGATGTCCTTCTGGATTTTCCAGATTCCTAGCTGTATTTTCTTAAGTTTTCTAAGAGTTTGTCGAGCCGTTTTCACCTGATCCAATTCTTGTCCTTTAGTAACCTTATCATTATCTTTGGGGAAATCAGAAGATTGTATTTCTAGATCCTCAGTTTGCTTAGGTCTAAACTTGTGCACACGTTGTATCTTTTTCCTAGGAGTCTAAATTGTAAATCCTCCCACGTGTATTGGTGCACGTCGTCGAACATAAAATTTGATTCTTTTTCCAGTCGGGGAATTTCCATAGCTTGTTGGGGTTCTGGTTCAGGTTATTTCCTTAAAGTTGCTATGGTCCGGACATTCTGAAGGATCGGTCTCGTAGTGGTAACTATCTGAATTCATAACTGCAACGGATTTCTTAACAATTTTTCACAAAATGGTTAGTCAATAATTATTAAAATTTTGTTAGAATCTTAATCACAAAATTTAACATAATCCACATAATTCATAAAATCATAAATCATATATAAAATAATTCTAAGTATTTCTTGAGCTTATGGTTATAGTCTAGATATTTGAAAATATCTAATTTCCTATAACCAATGGCTATGATACCACCTGTCACATCCCGGTGGAAGCGTGAAATGCGGTTCGGGTGTGACTTGCTTTATCAGAGTACAATAATTATAGCGAAGTAGCATGATAAATACACATACATAAACACAACATAAGACATGCTTTTATTTATAATATTTGGGATTACATCTTATACATAGTTTTCAAAATTAGATGTTATTTTACTACAACTGGACTACAGCATGTCTTTAGAACCGGTGAAAGTGTGCATCAACGTATACGCTACCGTCAATGATATTGACGGTTAACGTGACACATACTCTCCCGACTACTTCACCCCAACCATTGTGCACTTCAAAGCTAATTCAAAGTTACTCATTGTCTCTTGAAAAGCATATTAAACCAGTCAACAAAGTTTGTGAGAACATAGGTTTTATCCAAACAAAATATTTTGTTGATGTACCAATTATAACCAAACCTGCTCACAACATAAAATACTGTCACGAAATAATTCACAAAATCAGATAATATTACATCTCAACCCTCATTCGTTAGTGCAGGAAAATAGCAGCAACACTCATCCTGTTGGTGCAAATATTCTCCTAAGTAGCGCTACTAATATTATCGGACGGTTCCTCATTTGAATTAATGGTTGTATCACAAATGACAGCAAGTATTAAAATATTTTCAAAATAATACATCAATGTCACCAGTATGCTTTTGCCCCCAAAAACTTTATGAATACCAAAAGGTCGAAAATGGGGCTATGAAACTCACCATGTCTCCAAACTTGAACCTATAAAATAGTTCACAGTATCAGACATAATGTTCTTTAAAATTTTCAGAACCTTAGATTTAACTAATTTTTCAAAGTTCATCTGAAAAATAGTCACATGAAATTATCACAAAATTCCAAATAATTGGTTTTATTACACATAATCACTTATGATTAGTCCAAAGTGTCCATAATCATTAAAATTAACTTTGGTTATCTAAAATCACCAAAAATTCATAGAATATTATTTTAACAGTTAGTAATATTTCTTAATTTTTTATAATATCTAACTCTAACCAGATTGTTTTCTGTAAACTTTACAATATTCCCTTAATTGATTAAAAATAGCTTCTCTAATTTATAAATTCTCAAAATTTTGCAAACAGCTTATTATATCACATAGAATATCCTATAAGTATATCAAGGTCCAACTTATGCAAATTTGATTCTGTAAATTTTATAATAATTTTAATATTAGAAAAAATAGTTATAAATTTCTAACAATTATGAAATTTAGATATATATATATATCCGGATTTAATATTATAACCCTCATTTTATTAGAATTTATTATTACCTTAATTATTTATTATGATTTTTTTACTGCAAAAACATAAAAATTCATATCTTAATTATAATAAGAAAATAAAATTATGAAATAATCCAGAGACTTTTATATTTCAAAAGGATCATCTTGTGAATTTATTAGAATTTTCCGAATTTATTTATATTTTGATATTTTCTCTATTTCCATTATTTAAAATAATTTGTATAATTGTTTCACTTATCAAAATTTTGTCAAAATTTCCAGAACAATATTTCAGTATGTAAATAAAGATTTTTTCAATGTTTATTCCCACAATTGCATTTGTTTAATATTTACTAGATTTCTCTTAATAATTTCAAGATTTAATCTTTGTGAATTCAAAATATACCTTTTATCAAAAGTCTCTTGAATTTTGGTAGCTTATTACTTGTGATTAAGGAACATATAATACTTCCAAGGTTGGTTTTGGTGTTTTAATACAAAACTAACCATATATATGTGTTTTGTAAACACATATGTAACAAAAATAATAAAGATCAATAAACTAAACCTTGTGAGCGGGTTTTTGGACTGTTTTAAACAGAGGAAGGCTGTGAAAGTGGTGAGAATTGTATCTAGTGATAATAGTCTCCAAAAGTGGTGTTAAGGTGGCGTTGGCTTCGGTGGTGTTGGTAATGGTGTGCGATGGTGGTATGGTTGTTGTTTGTTTGTGAAAACAAGAGTGGTGAGAGGGACAGAAAGTGGTGATGCTGGAGATTGTAACTGAGGGAGAGAGAGAGGAGCAAGGTGGTCGATGGATGTGGTTTATCAAACCGAGGGGGGTGCAGGAGGGGTGTCGGTTGTGATGTGTTTGTGTTTGTGTCATCCGAATATGTGAAGATTATAAAGGCCTTCGTCTGACTACACATCATGGAGTCTATCTCCTAGCCTTGATGAGTAATCTCTAGCTTTGCTAGGTGTCCAATCTTAGGTGCTAGGTGGCGATTTGCAAAGGTGTTATGGTGTGAATATGAGGTGGCCGATGGTGGTCTTTGGGATTGCCACATCCCTTCGTAATGATGGGTAGCTTCATAGCTAGGTGTTGACTTTAGCAACTTCCATGTTACTAGGTTCAATGGATTGGATTTGGAGGTGTCAAGGTGGCGGTTTAGGGAATGGTTCTTGGTGTCCAAGGGATTGCCGAGGGGTTGCCACATTATCCCTATAGGAATGATTAGGGTGATGTGGTGGCGGTTGTGTTATCTAGGGTGGTGATAGGTGGCGTGTGGTGGTGATAGTCGGTGGTGTTATGGTGGTGCTATTAACGAGGGTTTGGGAATGGTGGTTTGGGTGTTTTAGTTTAGTGTTAATCTTAGGTTTGAGTGGTTTGATTCAATTGTATTTGTTTTGGTGTGTATACATAATCAAGTTTGAGATAATATTGATAGTTGTTATGTTAAATCGTGTGTATAGGTACATTCACAAAATATATATAATCTAGTAGAGGATATATCTATATATAGATATGCTATATATATATATATATATAATATATATATATTATAATACACGTACGCAGAATGACTGAGATAGTTTATAAGTTGCCTCATATATAATTGTACATACACATAAAGTATATCATAAGTGAACTATATGTCGTATACAACATGCATGCTTCATTTTCACTTGCATGCACACGTAAATTTTCATTATTATTCATGCATGTCCACGTAAATAGTTCTGAGATATATACATGCATACGTAAATTTTTCATATACATATATGCATGTAAGCATGCATTCGAAATTTTTTATATATATACCAGTATGTGTGAATTTCTGATATACATATATACATACATGCATACGTAAGTTTCTAATGTATACATGCAAATAGGTAGATGACATAATATATTATAATAAATTTTTAGGGTTGTCACATGACCCTCATGGGTTAACAATCGCATGTTATAAGACACAGTTGAGCTAACAACTCTCAATACTTGTGATCCTCCTTTAGATCTGCTTGCAAGCCTTTTCATTCTTACATTATGTTTCACTCTGCATCCTTGTTATCTTTCTCTTCTTACGTTATACTTTACGTTTATTCACACATAGTTATACTACGTAAAGTCATAACATAAATAACTATATTTAATATATACGTTTCGTAAATCATTAAAAGATAACACTTACACTTATATACATATCACACATTCATCATCAAATCATACATGTTCCAAGCATAAACCCTTACATATTATGATTAGAATAGTTCATGATTAGAATAGTCCAAAACAGTCCAATAGTCAAACTAGGGTAACCCTAAAAATGGTTTTTTTCTAAAAAACTCAGAAAATTTTTCTAAGTGTTGGGCCGTATGGGAACTTTTGGGCGCATCTGCCTTGTTTGGGTGTTTCTCCACTATGCAGGCGCATGAACCTACACTTAACCATTTCAACACTTAGGCGCATGAGCCTTTGGGCGCGTGGGCACTATTTGGGTGTTCACTTTCACATCCGGGCGGAAGCATGAGGGTTTTAGATGTGACTTGTTTGTTCAGAACACAATAATTATAAGAGTCAATTATCAACACATAACATCACATAACATACTTCATCAATATAGGTTAGGATTACATCAATATATATATATAAATACTAAAAATTGATATAATCCTATTACAACATTTTATTTAACTATAACATCTTCAAAGACGATGGAAATGAGCATCCACAGCTACACTGAAATCGTAGATGTTGACAGTTAAGTTCACACAGACCCTTCCTACAATCTCTCCCAGCCATTGTACACATCAAAAGGAGAATTCAATATTTTAGTCATGGCTACCTGAAAAAGCATACTCAAAATAGTCAACATAAAGTTAGTGAGATCATAGGTTTAATCCAGACAAAATAATTTGATGCATTAATTACAAAAAAACCTGTTCTTACTAATCTGATAATTCATACTGTCACGAAATAATTCATAAAATCAGATAATATAGCATAACAACACTCATCCTGTTGATGCAAGAAATATTTCCTAAGTAGCGCTACCTATATTATCCACCGGTCCACATCGAATTAATGGTTGTATCACAAATGACAGTATATCTCAAAAATCTCAAATAATGCATCAAACACAAACAATATGCTTTTCCCCCAAAACTTATAAACACAACAAATGGGGCTATGAGTCTCACCTTTCTCCAAATAATAAACTATAAAAATAAATTTATAAATTAGATACAAAATTTTTTCTTAAAAATTTCAGAACTCTGATGGAAGCAATTACTAAAATTTTAGTAGTAATATTGTTAGATAATATTACCATAAAATTTCCAACTTCCATTTTATCATAAATAAATTGTTATAATCACTACAAATTCATCTAAAATACTAAGAATAGCTAATATTGTCCATAAATTTCCAAGGTTTTACATAATATTACCCAAACAAATTAGGATACTTCAAAAATTATTGATGTCCAACTCACAGTAGATTTGTTTCTGTAATTTTATAATAATTAAAATATTTAATAAAAATATCTATACAACTCCAAAAATTATAAAATTTATACATTCTGTTGAGTTCAATTTATAATGGCTTCATGATTTTTTTCATTATTTATTACACTCTTTAATTATTTCTTTTGATTTTCTTTTACCGATCATATAAAAATTCATATCTCAATCATAAAAAGGAAATAAATTACAAAATAATTCCTGGAGCTTTATATCATATGAGAATAATTATGTGATTTTTAAAGAATTTCTATGAATTTAATTCTATTATTTGAGAATTTTTCTTTATTTACTTTAAATAATTTGTATAAATTATTTTGCTTATTATATCTTTACCAAAATTTATAGAATGATAATTCAATTTTTTCTAATAATTTTCAATGTTTATTTCCATAATCGCTATCATTTAGTATTTTTACTTGATTTTCTTAATATTTCAGGGTTTTAATCTTCTATAAATCCCAAAATCTCCTTTTGTCACAAGTTTCCTGAAATATTTAGTTTTTAACATTTCATTATTGTGAGTTGATGAAAATTTAGAATTTAAGATATGTTAGGATTGTCTTGATGTTTAGATACACAAAAACTAGTTACCTATGTGTTTATACACATGTGAAACCATTGATCACAAGATACGTTAAAGAGATTAAAACCTTATGAATGATGAGGAAGAGGGACTGATGATGATCGAGAGATGGTCGGGGGTGTCTTGTATCCTCACTTGAGAAACGGCTCTTGATCTGGTGTGTAATTTGATGGTAACCGAGAGATGTGAGGTTATTATGGGATTGTGGTGGTTGAGGTTGTTGATGGTTGTTTGAGGGCCGAGAGGAATAAGTTATGCGGTGGTTGCGTGGGTCATGGTGATGGGGGATGATGTGTGTGGATGTAACAACCGAGGAAAGAAAGCAAGGATGTGGAGATGATGGTGGTATTTGGTTGTGATGAAATGGTGGTGACCGAATTTGTGTTTTAATGGAGGAGTCAGCCGATTGCCTTCAATAGGCATAATCATGAGGCTTCCTAGCCTTGATGAGTAAGCTATGCATAGGTACCTTAGTGTCCAACAAGGAGATAAGCTAAGTGTTTGGATGGTTAGGTGGTGGTCAAGGGGTGTGGCTAGGTGTTCTAGTAGATTAAGGTGTAAATCACCTCTTTAATCAGTTGGTTAATCCTTAATGAGCTAAGGTTTGAATCTTAACTTAGTGTTTGGAGTGTTAAGGTTTACTTAGGTTTATCTTACATTTGATGTTCATTATATTGTGGTGTTGTTCTCATTTCTTTGGATCTACGTTTTGGTGTCATAACATTGAGATACTTTTGTCAAACAATGCGTATGATTACATGCCTACGTACTGTTGAATCCATGCACACTTAGTTCTCATGCATGCAAGCATGCAAACAATAATAATACATACATATATGCTTACGTAAAATGTATGTATGCCTTATACTTAAACTTATATATATATTGGTAATGGTTTTTATATATATATATATATCATGCATGCACGCGTAAATAATATATACACGCATAATATACATTCATATATTGCTCATATATATGTGTAAGGCACTATAATATATATTTGAATGATAGCTTGATTATCGTCTAACCTGAAGTTTCGGGTTGTCACATTCACCTATACTTAGGCATTTCTTTCAAAACTTAGGCGCATGAACTACTATTCAGGTGCATGAACTTACATTTAGAAATCCTAAGGCAAATCTAGGCGCATGAGATACTCTCTGGGTGCATCATCTATACTAGACTTTTAGGCCTATATTTCAGGGCATGGGCCTATTTAGGGCGCATGAACATCATTCATATGTTTTTAACATATTTTAAGTCCCAATCACTATCCCAACATGATCTTAACTTGTTTTTACCCTTCTAAGCAAAATATACATATAACAATCATAAAACACTAACATTTATACATTTATGCATACGGGTAACATACATAGGATTTATAAAATATTTTACATGCATTTTCAGCCCTAAGAAGTTTAAAAACATGTAAAAACAGGGTGTAGAAACTCACCTTCTCTATTTTCAAGCTTAATCTCTTCAACTGAATTTTAGAGATTCTAACACCTAGACATGTCCAAAACACATAACCAAACACATACCCACACATAAGAACATGTAGGATTTTTGTTCTAAGGCTATAAACTCGGTTGAAACCGAACATTTATAAGAAACTCTTACCTTTTGCAGCTTCTTTTCTTTCTCAAGAATTCGATAATTCTCTACTCTTTCTCTCTCTAAAATTCCGAAAGCAGTGGTGTAACAGAAGTAGTGGGCGGCCATGCCCACTTTAAACATAATAATAATATTATTTGTCCTTTACACCTTTAACCCCTCTTATTGTGCTTCTTTTATTTTCTCACCAAATATCTTGTATTATTCTATTTTTTTTATTTGACTAGAAATTTCGGGTGTTACAAGTCTACCCCCCTAAAGAGGTTTCGTCGCCGAAAGTCATCGAATGTCGAATAACCAGTGGGTAATGTTGTCTCATCTCTTCTTCAGTCTCCCACGTAGACTCAGAACCATTTTGATGTTTCCACCGCACTCGTACAAGTGGAACCACTTTATTCGCGATAACTCTTCTCCTTCAGATCGATGATGCCACTGGCTGCTCTACATAGTGAGCCGCTCATCCACTTCGATATCATCTAGTGGTACAATCATATCTTCATCAGCTAAGCACTTCCTCAGATGGGATACATGGAATGTAGGATGAATTCCACTTAACTCATCAGACATTTCTAATTGATAGGTGTTGGTACAATGTCCCCAGTTCTAGTCTAGTGAACTTAAATGTAATATAACTTCGTCTTGTAACACATATGTAATGTTTAATCAATATAACAAGAATCTCTTCTATATATGGTTGTGGTTAGAATGTTATATCTACTCATAAAATATTAGTACACGCATATATGACATGTTATATAGGTTTACAGTTGAGACATAGGTTTGAATCATCAAATGTTTCAAGAATGGTGTTAACTAAGTTATCTGATTCAGTCGCATGACTGGACCATGCGAATGGGCCAGTCCACGATTGAACCAGGAGATGAGTCAATCGTACGATGAGTCATAAGACTGACTCAGTCGTCCGAATGAATCAACGTCGTATGACTCAGTGAGCATGACTGAGCCAGTCGCCTGGCTCAGTCGTACGAATGATACCTGTAACCTTATAAATACCACTTAATTCGTAGAAAAACGGAACACTTCGAATATTGATAACCCTAGTCGACCCAGATCGTCCAGTTCGCCAATTCCAACTTCATAGAATGTCCCAGATCATTCCGAGTCCATTCTTAACGTTTTCTAATCGTTAGGATTGATCTTGATTACGTTCTCTGATTGGATCGCCAATCAAATAGGATTCCGCACTATTTGATCCGGTATAACGAATAATCAGTTAGTACTCCGTACGTACAACGGTCCAACAAGTGGTATCAGAGCCTTGGCTCTTGATTCTTCGTTGATTCAATCAAGTTTTTGTAAAGTCCACGTTTTCGGGAAGATCAATCTTTCTGCCCAAAACCGAGTCTTTACGTGTGAATGTTCTGCAAAATCAGTGTTTTTTGACTTACAGCCGTCTAGGGTGTCACAAACACGTTTTAGGTCAAAAGTATGAAAAATTCGATTTCTGCAGTCTCAGTCGCTCGATTAGCTCAATCGTACGACTGAAGTCCAGTCGCCCATTCATTTGACCGATTGAGTCAGTCGCTTCGTCCAATCGCTCGATTGAGTCAATAGCCCAGTTCAGTCGCCCAGTGAGTCGTTCGGTCTGTTCAGTCGCCTAAGTCTCTCAGTCGTCTGTTCAATCGTACGTTTGAGTCCAATCGTATACAGCTAGTGTCGGTCGCATCCCAGTCGCACTCCCCAATCGCATTAGCAGTTTCATTCACAAGTTAAAGTAATACATAATGGACTCAGAAAACTGTGGCAATGTCAGCGGGAAAGACTCAACGATACAGAACCTGCTTTTACTGGAAATGAGATAGGGAACCATAACAAGCCACCTAAGCTATTGAGTATAGATGAATTTCCACAATGGAGACAACGTTTTGAGATTCATCTTAATGGAGTGGACACGAACTTATGGAACTCTATTGAGACTGGTTATAACATGCCCGTGGGAGCTGATGGTGTTCCTTTGACTTTAAGTGGACTCACTGATACACAGAAGGTTGCCTACAATGCCGAAAAGAAGGCATATGCTATTTTAACCCAGTCCATTCCCAAGGCCATTTTTCACCAATACTCAGATCTCAAGCAAAGTAAAAAGTTGATGGAAGCTCTTAAGAAGAGGTATGCTGTGAATTCTACTCTAAAGTCCCTAAAGGGTAAAGCGTTGAAGAAGGAGTTTGACAACTTCTCTGCAATTGGGAATGAAAGCTTGGATGAAATTATCGATCGCTTCTATAACTTGATGAGTGAACTTCACACTCATGGAGTAAAGACGTCAATGGAAGACAAAGTTTCAAGCTTGGCAGATGGTCTACCTGAAAAGTGGAATTCATTCATTTCCACTATGCGACATAACTCAGTTTTAGAGAACCTGGATATTAATGACTTTATTCTAAAACTGAGAGAGGAAGAAGTGCGTCACAAGTACAGGACGAAAAGAGGAGCGTATACACAAGACCCATCACTCTACAATGTAACTCCTACTTCCACTCCTGCTGCAAAGTCTTCTAGAGCACCTCTGCAAACAGCCTTTGTGTCCAATGCATCGTCATCTACTGATCAAGGTTCATCATCTGCAAATGAGTCTCATGGTGCATCTGGGGTTCTACAAAGTCCAATTGTTACTCAATCTGCTAAGTTGATGATAGAAAATTTGGGAAAGGTAACAGTGGAGGTTGCTAAAGAGCACATGGATCTACTTGCTGCAGTTGTGCACTCTTATGATGGTCTGGTGGCTGGTAAGATTGGAAATTGCCACCTTGCTGATGAAGACTACGAGCTAGTAGATGAAAACGAGCTTGAAAGGATGGATATCATGTGGGCTCTTGCAAGTGCTGTCCGAGAGCCAAGAAGTTTGTGAAGAAAACAGGGCAGAATCTCGTGGCTACTAATGATACGGCCTTTGGTTTTGACAAGTCTAAAGTCACGTGCTTCAACTGTGGAGAAAAAGGTCACTTCAAAAGAGAATGCGTGAAGCCTAAGAAGACTGGGAACGGGAATCCATTCTCCTCGTTCAATAGGCAAGATAAAGACAAGAAGCCAGCATCCACAGGGAATGATTCTAAAGCTATGGTAGCACAAGGAGATGAAGGACAGGACTGGTCCTTTCGGTCTCATCTGATGGTGAAGCGAACATAGCTTCTGTGGAAGACTTTAACGAAGACTCAGCGAGTGAGGGGGAGAGCTCAGCTGATGTTGATACTGCTGACTTGGAAGAGACGTTTGATGCAGTGGATGAAATTGTCAAGAATGAGCTGAATTCAGAATCTGAAGCTCAACCTGCGTGCAGAATGCTTTCAGAATCTGAAGCTCAACCTGCGACTCAGAATGCTTCATGGCTGAACGTCCACAGCTGCACAGGTACAATCTAAGGATGAATTATTCGCTAAACATGCTTGTGTTGATTGTGATAAATTTAGAGAAAGCATTGACTTAAAATTTGCTAGGTTATTAGAACACAATGATAACTTAGTAAATGACTTGAAACTATGCTCAGAAGCTAATCGAGTGTTAAAACAGAATGAGAGCAGTTATAAGGAAAAGATCGATGCTTTAAATAAGCAATTAAAGGAAACTGAAGTTGTTGTGTTTAACCAAGAAAATGACATTAAATTCTACTTAAAGACCATTGAAGAGACTAAAAAAGACAAAGCGGTTTTACAAGTAGAAAATGAGTCTTTGAAACAAAAACTACATAGTTTAGCGAGTTCCTCGCACATTTTGAAAAACTTGGTTAAAGAACGCAACAATGGGGAGGGTTTGGGTTACAAGGTTGTTCCACCACCACATGAGATCCTGTTGAACACTAAACAACGTCCTATAAATAATAATCCAATTAAGGATCATGTGGTGACAACTCCTTGGTTAGTGATCCGGACACATCAGTTAAACCTGCTTCTCCGGATGATGATCAGAAAACCTCAGCATCAAGCAATGTCACTGTTGAGAAACGGGTGGAAGAGAATGTTCAAACATCTCTTGGTTGGATTCAAAGTCTAATGTCACACAATCCAAGATGTCTAAAACACTCAAATTAAATCAGTTAAAGAGATAATATTCAGCCTCAAAGACAAATAAACCAAAATGTTAAACAAGTTAAGTTTGTCAAAGGAGGTGAAAGTCTTAAAGTGATAATAAAAAGAAAGAACCAGAAGTTTACTCACCGCCCCACAAGAGATCTCCTAGCCCCGATGAATGGAGATCCTGCTATACTTGTGGACAGCGCGGTCATATTTCAACAAATTGTCCTCGCTATCAGACTCCAAGAATTAAGGTGGAGCTGAACAACAAAGTTAATTTAGATTCAAAACAGCGATCAAAGACTCCTGTTAGATCGAAAACACCTACTAGGTCTAAAACACCTTCTCGGTCGTTTTCGTCTCCTCAACGCCAAAGGCAACACAAACAAGTCACTGACAAGTCTGTGATGCCAGCGGCGAGACCAGTTTCTGAATCTAAACCATATGCTCAAACTGCGAATTAGTCTAAGGATTACCACAAACAATCCTTTCACAGGGATGGTTGTCGAAGCCAAAACAACTGATGAGTCTGAAAGTAAGGACAAGTTGAACGTTGAGATTCCATCCACTGATAAAGGCCAGTGGGTCGAATTCATGATGGTTGATTCCTCTGGGAAACCCAAGCCAGTCAAGGCTTGGGTCCCCCTCCTTAACTGATTATTTTCTCTTATGTGCAGGTTGTCCGCTATAGTGCGTCTACAAATACATGGATCGTAGATAGCGGAGCTTCCAGGCACATGACAGGAAACAAGTCTCTCCTTTTAAATGTCAAACAAATTAAAGGGGGACATGTTTCCTTTGCTGGTAACAAAGGAGGTTACATTACTGCTCAAGGTGAAGTAGGTAATGAGAAGGTAAGATTTGACAAAGTAAATTTTGTCCAACAACTGGAAAACAATCTGCTGTCAGTGTCTCAGATATGTGACAAGGGCTTCAAAGTCATGTTTGATAATCGCAAATGTTACATTATGAAGAAGGAGATGGAAATTCCAGAGGAGCAGGTTCTGATGTCCGCATCCAGGTACAATGACTTATATGTCTTGGATATGTCTAATGCTTCTACCTCTGAGTCTACAGTTCAATGTTTCCTATCAAAAGCAACAGAGAAGGAATCCATCTCATGGCACAGGAGGATGGGACACATCAATCACAGGAAGATGAATCATCTGATTCACAACAACCTTATTGAAGGAGTTACTATCAAGAACTTCAAACTTCTTGATTTTTGTGTCTCATGCAAGAAGGGAAAGCAGACCAGGAAATCTCACAAGACCAAGCAAGTTAATTCTATTGAGATGCCCCTGGAGTTGCTACACATGGATCTCTTTGGTCCAGTTAGCACAAAGAGTATCGCAGGAGACTGGTACTGCTTTGTAGTCACAATGACTACTCAATATTCACCTGGGTGATGTTTCTGAAAGCTAAATCAGAAACATTTGAATCATTCAAGGTGCTCGTCATGACACTGGAGTCTCTCTACAACCTGAAGGTAAGGAAGATTCGTTCTGACAATGGCACAGAGTTCAAGAATCAGTGGATGGATGCTTTCTTCAAGGAAAAGGGGATTGTTCATCAGTTCACTTCAGCATACACGCCACAGATGAATGGAGTTGCAGAACGAAAGAATCGGAGCTTGATCGAGACTGCGCGAACCATGTTAACTGATTCTAAGCTTCCAGTCCAGTTCTGGAATGAGTCGGCTGCCAATGCTTGCTACACACTTAACCGTGTATTAGTAGTCAAAAGGCATGGCAAGACTTGCTATGAGTTGCTTCAGAAGCGCAAGCCTAACTTGGAGTATCTGGAACCTTTTGGAGCTCCTTGTACACTGTTGAAGAAGACTCAGGATGGCAAGTTCAGTGAGAAAGCCGATCAAGGAATATTCTTAGGATACAGCATACCAGACAAACGAGTTTACAATAACTCGACAGGTCAGGTAGAAGTGTGGTGCAACGTAGATGTTCAGAGATACATCACCCCCCTGCTGGAAAAGGTCCATCATCATTCTTCGATTATGATGGCTTTTTCAAGTCCTTTAATCTTCCTCAGTTTGATTCAGATGATGAAGTTACTACCCAGATGATGTACGATGTCCTCAACACACCGAATCTGGATTCAAGCAACATCACACCTGCAAACGGTGCCTCAAGTTCTTCGACTCCTGCACAAGACGAGAGTGATGACTCATCAGGTGATGAAGAAGCAGCTGAACCAGACCTTGATCACAATGTAAATAAACAAAGTGGGTCATCAGCTGCTGAACCAGCATTGGGAAATCCGGATACTGAACCTGTAGTCACCAACCTTGACTCTGAGGTTGTGGTTCCTTCCACACCATTGACTAGGATCAGTGTGAATCATCCCCCCACGTCTATCATTGGGGATATTCAATCCGGTGTGCAGAAGCGAAATCAGCTGTATTCTGCTGATTACGCTGCAGTTATAGAGAAGGGTTATGTCAATGACGGGGCTTTCTCATGTTTTGTTTCACAAATCGAGCCTAAATACGTCAGTGACGCCCTGTTGACAGGCCAAAAGGAGTTAAAGTGATTGGTACCAAATAGGTACTAAAGTGCAAGAAGGATGACAAAGGTGTTGTTATCAGAAACAAGGCACGCTTGGTTGTTCAGGGATTTAGACAAGTCGAGGGGATCGACTACAATGAAGTGTTTGAACCAGTGGCAAGAATGGAAGCAATTCGGATCTTCCTTGCCTATGCATCATTTATGAAGATCAAAGTCTATCAGTTGGATGTGAAGAGTGCATTCCTTCATGGGGAAATCCGTGAAGAAGTCTATGTCAGTCAACCCGAAGGATTTGAGGATCCGTATCATCAGGACAGAGTCTACAAGCTGGATAAGGCTCTGTATGGGCTACATCAAGCTCCTCGAGCTTGGTATGAGAAGCTCTCCACCCATCTGTTGAAACACGGTTTTCACAGGGGTGTGATTGACTGTACATTGTTCATCAAAGAAAAGGATGGTGATTTGCTTATGGTGCAGATCTACGTGGATGACATCATCTTTGGGTCTAGGAATGAAGCATTGTGCAAAGAGTTCAAATCTGTGATGAAGGCAGAGTTCGAAATGAGTGCCATAGGAGAAATGAAGTTCTTCCTAGGACTACAGGTGGATCAAACACCAACCGGTATTTTCCTACATCAGACCAAGTATGTCGGCGATATTCTGAGTCGGTTTGATATTGAGAATGTTTCTACAGCCGGTACCCCTCTCGCCACAAATCATGATGTGGCTCCTGATGAGAATGGGGATTTGGTGGATGCCACTATGTATCGTGGGATGATCGGATCTCTTATGTACCTCACTGCCTCGCGTCCAGATATTATGTATGCCACATGTCTATGTTCTAGATATCAAGCGAAGCCAAAAGTGACTCACCTGATTGGGGTGAAAAGGATTTTCCGTTATCTGAAGGGTACTCCAACACTGGGGTTCTGGTATCCTCATGATGATGACTTTGAGCTTACTGCGTACAGCGATTCAGACTATGGTGGTTGCAAGATGAAGTTCAAGTCTACATCAGCAGGGTGTCAGTTCTTTGGAAGGCGATTAGTCACGTGGCAATGCAAGAAGCAGACCTCGGTTGCTTTATCAACCTGTGAAGCTGAATATGTTGCTGCTGCAAGTTGCTGCTCTCAGATCATCTGGATCCAACAGCAAATGCGCGACTACGGTTTGTAATTTTCTAACACCCCTATTTATGTTGATAATTCTGCTGCCATAGCTGTTACTAAAAATCCTGTTCAACATCCAAAAACAAAACACATCGGCATTAAATATCATTTCATACGCGATTGCTATGAAAAATAATTGATTGATGTGATTAAAATTAACACGGATTTTCAGCGCGCTGACCTCTACACCAAACCATTTGATAAACCTAGATTTTTCTATCTGCTAGAGGTCAACGGCGTTAAAAAAAAAATGATGTGATTGCGGAAGAAGTAGATACATAGTCCGACTCGTGTTTATTTGTTTATTTTTCTGTTAATTTTATTTTATTTTTTTATTTCTTTGTTATATAAAATCCAAAAACACAAAAAGATTTTCTGTTTTAGTATTTTAGGGGGAGATTTATTTCAGTATTCATTTACTTAAAAAAAAGGGGGAAGGTAAGTAAAGCTGAAAAGGCATAGATAAAAAGATAGGAAATGTGACTCAACATAAATGGAAAATGATAGTACACAGACATCGAGTTACCTGGAACACCAAAAGAATTTTCGCTTTTCAAAGTTAATTAAATCACAGAAACATTATGAGTCCGAGAAGTCTAAGTCTAACAAAACGGGAAGATATAGTACACTTGGTTGGTATTGTAACCGCACGGAGAAAGTTGATCTAGGGAGGTGCTAGTTCACTGTACGATGTGTCGGTAGATTCAACACATTAGACGAGTAGACGACATTGGTAAACTCAATCCAACCTAAATGGTTCAATCAACTGTGGGTTCCCATCTTATCACTGGTTAACACAATCAGCCATTTCCGATAAGGGATAACGAGCAAATAAACGCCACCAAAGGTGTGCGGGTGATTACAAAAGGAGCAAAAGAAAAAATTGAATACAAGCGCAATCATGCTGATAATAAAATGTTGTTGGTGCGTTATGTGAAAAGAAAAATAAGAAATGCTCTAACAAGGAGATAGGTTGTGTGCCTCTCTGCTGTGCAATGGCACTGACCTGAGGATAAGCATAACCTACATATTCTAGAATTCATTGTTGTTCGCCGCCTCTCTGCTGGGCGATGGCACTGACCTGAGGCTTGGCTTCTCTTTGTAAGCTCTAAGAATAGTCTCTTCTTGTCAAAATACCTATAGACTGCTCGAAAGTCCTCTAAGGAATACTGATTACTATATAAGCTTGGGATCCACAAATGTTGGTTGAAATAATATAACTTAATTCTTTACTAATGCCTGTCAAAGTCTGTGTATGGATTTAAGTGGACAAATATACTGACAATCGTCGTGTATGCACTGACTGAAGTTGATAATCAAAGTACGTTACGTATCATATCAAGCATGATTCCCAGTTAGATCTTAGAAGTCTTAGATAAGTGAGAAAGCTGTGATATGCAAGTGTTTAAAGTTAAATACTAATCAAAGGTTCCAAGTAATGGTGTATATACCTGTCTGATTCCAAATGAGTCTGTTCCTGATATAATGTCAATGCTAACAGGCTACACAAACCTGCCAAAACAAAATCACAAAAACATGTTCATTCTATTCGTAGTTTTAAGATTTTTAAATTTTTTAGTATAATATGTCAATGTCGGACTGTGTGTATTGTTATCTGCTAAACGTCACCTAATGAGCTTAATGTTTATTTAACAAATTGTTTCTGAAAGGTTAAAAGGATCATGTCTGAGATGATCAGGTGGATAAATGGGTCATGTCTGAGATGATCAGGTGGATAAATGGGTCATGTCTGAGATGATTAGGTGAATAAATGGGTCATGTCTGAGATGATCAGGTGGATAAATGGATCACGTCTGAGGTGATCAAACTGTTTTATTAAATTGGTCATGTCTGAGATGATCAACTTGTTCATAACGTTTTATCTACTATTAAATGGAATGAAATGTCGTGATGGTAACATGGTCAAAAGATGATAAGGATGACCCAGTCGCACGACTGAACCATAAATATGGTCCAGTCGTCCGATTGGAACACACGTATGAGTCAAATCGTACGAATGGGCAGTGCGAATGAATCCAATCGAACGATTGAAGGTGACCGACTGTAGCAGTCATTTGGATGAACCTCAATCGCTCGATTGGAGATGAACGATTGGGTAAATCACACGACTGAGACTCAGTCGCCCGACTGACCAACGCGACTAGGATCATTCGCCCGACTGACCAAAGCGACTAGGCTCAGTAGCCCGACTGGGATTTGCCCTAGTATAAATACAGGCCGACTCATCATCAGTCGTTCATTCACTCAAATCGCCCCCTTTATACGCACGACCTAAAGAACCGCTGCCTAAATTTCTTTTGATTCATTTTACCTCCTATTGGTTCATTTTGACACTCATTTGTGTTTAAACAGGTATGGTCATGGTGTTTCATCGTTGAAACCGTTCAATGACATCAAGAATCGCGTGGATTCTGACCCAACAGTAACCGAGAGTTTAACGACCAAATAGACAATCAAAACTGATCTAAACGTTCAAACAAAAGTTAAAATATGCTTAATCGGTCATTTCTGAGTCTAATGAGCCAAATTTCAACGTTTAACATCAAGTATGGCTCAAAATACAAATTTGAATTGACAAACCGTCGAGTAGGCGACTGGACACACTGATGAACTCCAATCACCCGACTAAGAAGACGACTAGTCTCAGTCGCCCGACTGAGATGGACGAATGATTCAATCGCACGACTATGTCCATTCACTTGACTTAGTCGCCCGTATGAATTAATTCACTCATATAAAGCTCAGTCGTTCTACCCAGTCGCACGACTATGTTCATTCGGTAGCCCAGTCGCCCAAATTAACCAAAGTGTAAAACTCATTGAACTTAATTTGCTATCTTGTGAATGTACTGACGTTTACTTACATTGTGACAGATGGCAAGCCGTTGGATCATAAGCACTAAGCACAACATCTGTGCCCATCTTGATCTGACCTCCAGGAATGCAGCGGAGTTCGCAGGCATAATTTCATTCTTACGGAGATCGAGGATCTTCAGGGCGATAGCGACTCACTGCACTCCGTACCGCTCTTTACAGCAGGCATTCTGGGAGAATGCTGCTGTAGATAGATCAGTCAAGCCCTATCGGATCAGGAGCTCCATCCTTGGTCATGCTATAGAGATCACTGAGGAGGACTTAAGGACAGTCCTTGAGTTTGGAGATGATGGTGACTGTCCTACTCGTTTACACCCGATGACTGTTAGAGGGTGTTTCCTACGGGCAAAGTACACTGGGGACATCAACTCAGGGATGCTCAAAAAGAGCAATCTCTGTCCCCCGTTCAAGTACCTCGCCCACGTGATGCTAAGATGTATTGCCTCAAGGAAAGGAGGCTTCGATGAACTCTGTGAGCAGATGCAGAACGCCTATGTTGAGTTAGTGCTGAACCATCCGTTCAGCTTCTCCCGGATGATCTTCACTTACCTAGTGGAGAACATAGAGGTGAAAGGTAGAGAGGGCTTTTGCATGTATCCTCGCTTCCTGCAAATGATCTTTGACCAGAAGCTTCCTATGTTACCAAAGGCGAAGGAGGATGCAGTTGTGCTCGAGGTGATGGATGATACCACCTTGGGCAGGATGAAGGTTTACAGGGGGAAGTAGGTAAAACCCCCTGTCAGGCGGTTATTTGGGCATCTGGCCCAGGAAAATTATGTGGCGCCGCCAAGAAGTAGATGGCGCCACGAGGACAGTGATTCCGATGTAGAGCAAGTGGCTCTACCCTCCGATGATTCCGACGATGATGACCACGGTACTGATCAGGGAGGAGATGGTCAAGGAGGACCTGAACCAGCTCCAATCCACCCTGACTTCCACATGGAGGAGGAAGAGGATTCTGATGAGGTGCCACTAACCCGGACTGTGGGCAGTCGGGTAGTGGCCACTGAGGCGGGATTACGGGCGGTTGGTGGACGCCCAGAAGAGTCGGGGAGCTCTTTGGCAGACCCATCTTATACCCCAGACACTCCCATCAGCCAAGGGGGAGCTTCAGGATCCACGGGATCCAGGATAAAGAGAATGGCTCAGGCCCAAGGGAAGAGGCACAAACGCCGAAGGCTTACCCTGCTCACTACCACCACCACAGCCACTACCTCTACACCACCCACTAGCACAGCCACCACATCCACTCCATCCCAAACACCACAAGCCACCACCACCATTCCTACATATCACACTCCCACATCCACCACCACCACCACTGTACCCCCTACTACATCATTCCCACCGCCTCCCATATTCACCACAGCCACCACAACCACCACCACTCACCAAACACAACCCTCATCTGCACCCTCGAGCTCAGTTATACACCTGTCTCTGTGGTTGAGCAACTTGCTGCACTAAATAGCATGGTGCTCCAGTTGCTAGCCTCTGACAAGGCCAAGTCTGCTCAGATTCTACAGCTGCAAGAGCAAAGTTCTACACAAACAGCTGAGATTGAGAGACAGAGGGAGTTGACATCTTCACAAGCCTAGTTGATCACTGTACAGACTGATCAGATCACAGGCTTGCTTCAACACGAGGCTGAGACTGATGAGAAGATGGAGAAGCTGGAGGTGGCTCACAAGACTCTATTGCTAAAGCTGAAAAGCACTCAGAGTGAGCCCCTCAAGATCGGGGAAGGTGATGAAGATGATGATGATGAGGAGGATGATGAGGATGATGATAGTGATGATGATGACGAGGAAGGTGATAATGAAGATAAAGAAAAAGATGATGATGATGATGAAGGGGACGAAGATGCATCTACCTCTGCCTCTGGTCATGAGCAACGATCCAAGAAAAGACAAGACCAGGGAGCATCAACTGCTGCCCCATCTACCTCCCCTTCTGCCGGAGATCCAGCAATGATTCAAGACAAAAGTACTGATTAGATGTTTTATTTCTAAAGCTTTTGTACTTGATTCATCTTTTGACGTATATGAAACTCTTGTAAATATTTAATGATTAATGTTTAATTAACTTGAGTTTATACTAATGTTTGCTACGCTACATATTGATATTAAACAGATAAGGGATTTCAGCAAGATGAGCATGATGTTGCTCCCCTCTAACAGGTCAAGTCTCAACTCACAATGATTCTTGATCTGCAGGGGATCGTCAGAAGGTCAGTGAGTTGTACTCCTGAAGAAGGAGAAATTGTTGGAGCATATATTGTCATATATAGTGTGTCCGTCGCTTGACGAATAGTCTAGGCTTAATGTAATACACCTGATATGTTGTAAACACATGAAAACTGGGTCATTCGCAGGAGCATATGCGAATGAGACTCAGTCGTACGACTGAGCCAGGCTAATGGGCCAGTCGTGCGACTGAGAGATGCGATTGGGGCATTCGTAAGACTGAACCATAAGAATGGTCCAGTCGTACGATTGGACCATACGCATGGTCCAATCGCATGAATGGGCCCAGTCGCATCTAATATGGGCCGAGGCCTATATATACCAGTTTCAATGTGTAGAAACCTAAGGGTTTAGAGAGGGTTTGTGCCCGGGGCCTAGGCGTTGCCGGATGAGAGGGGAGATCATGCTCGATCTCCCTTGCCAAAAGTTGTAATTCTTAAGTTGTAACGAGCTTAAAATCGTTATGTTTATCAATGAAATCATTCGATTATTGTTCGTATCATTGTTTATCTTTTGGTTTTGATCCTTCCGTCAAGAACACGCTCGGATGTTCATCGATCCAGTGACATCACAATTGGTATCAGAGCCAGGTTACTGCTAGAATGATCTAACAATCAATCTAGCAACCCGAGCTCTTGATCTCTGGATCTATTTCAGGTTCTTTGACGTTAAACCGCCTTTGTGTTCTTCGTGTTTTGCTCAGATCAGGTTACGTGTGGTGCTTCTATGTTAAAATCGAACTTGAAACCACGTTCCCATCACCCCTGCGAATCTTATGATATCTATTTCGGTTCGGTTCATGTAAAATTCATCAGATTAGGGTTTTTGGCGGCCATGGCGGCTGCAGATCTGAAAATCTGCGTGCAGACCCGCTCGTACGACTGGAGCATGCGACTGGACCATTCGTACGACTGGAGCATGCGACTGGACCATCCGTACGACTAGACCGTACGACTGGACCATTCGTACGACTGAACCATGCGACTGGACCATCCGTACGACTGGACCATACGACTGGACCATCCGTACGACTGGACCATGCGACTGGACCAGTCTTATGACCAGTCATAAGACTGGACCAGTCTTGTGACCATTCATGCTACTGGACCAGTCTTATGACCAGTCATGCTACTGGACCAGTCTCACGAAGATATCATTCGTATTATCCAATCACACGAATGTGATAATTGTACTCCATGTCATACGAATGAACGGTGTTCCAAAAAAAAAAAAAAAAAAAAAAAAAAAAAAAAAAAAAAAAAAAAAAAAAAAAAAAAAAAAAAAAAAAAAAAAAAAAAAAAAAAAAACTGGAACTACCGTTTGCACAGATTTGAGGATGAGCAAAGCACATTCACCCTGAGGTTCTTATGTCAAACAAGTTTGATGGATACCCCATTATTCATTGGACTTCCAGAATAGGTGAATGTTGTGAGAACAAGAAAGAGAGAAGAGAAGATATCAGCTGTCGGTGCTGATTTTGTGGGGTAGTCAGGAGCATCTGACTATTTATGGGCCAATCAAGTTATATTTATATCCGCACAGAGAGGATTCTCATTCTTAGGGGGAATCCGTGTATAGAGAAATTGAAGACGCAATCAGAAAGTGATGATGTGAGCAGGTTTCCGATGATGAATCTTCGTGCATGCTGATTTGTTTGATATTGTCGGCTATGGATTGGAACCTTCAACCTTTTGCCCAATACACCGTATGAAGACGTTAGGAGAGCACAACGTTTATATATTGGGATATGCTGAACGTGAGGGGAATTTCTACAGTTGGAAATGTTAAACAGGTTAGACTGTGTGAAGATTGAAGCAATGGAAAACTGGTCATGTCATTATCTGGAAAAATCAGTCATTTGGGGAATCTTACTGCTATGATGGTGTTCTGCAAAGTAAACGAAAGCTGTTGTGCCTAAATTCATTTTCAGGGATATTGTGGTAACCTGACGGATCGGCAATGTTGGCTAATATGGTTGTTCGTTTGATTCTATTGGAAACCAGAGCAAAGATTGACTGAAGATTGTAAGAGGTGTTATCTACTATTCGCAAGCAACGTCCAAGGGGGAATTTGTTGGAGCATATATTGTCATATATAGTGTGTCCGTCGCTTGACGAATAGTCTAGGCTTAATGTAATACACCTGATATGTTGTAAACACATGAAACTGGGTCATTCGCAGGAGCATATGCGAATGAGACTCAGTCGTACGACTGAGCCAGGCTAATGGGCCAGTCGTGCGACTGAGAGATGCGATTGGGGCATTCGTAAGACTGAACCATAAGAATGGTCCAGTCGTACGATTGGACCATACGCATGGTCCAATCGCATGAATGGGCCCAGTCGCATCTAATATGGGCCGAGGCCTATATATACCAGTTTCAATGTGTAGAAACCTAAGGGTTTAGAGAGGGTTTGTGCCCGGGGCCTAGGCGCTGCCGGATGAGAGGGGAGATCATGCTCGATCTCCCCTTGCCAAAAGTTGTAATTCTTAAGTTGTAACGAGCTTAAAATCGTTATGTTTTATCAATGAAATCATTCGATTATTGTTCGTATCATTGTTTATCTTTTGGTTTTGATCCTTCCGTCAAGAACACGCTCGGATGTTCATCGATCCAGTGACATCACAGAAATATTCACGACCTTACTGATGAACAGCTTGCTGAAATATTTCGTTTGAATCCAGACGAAATTGTTAAAGATGCTCCAATTTTTGATGATGCTGATGATGATGAGCTCAACGATGTTGAAGAAATCGAAATTGAAGACATCACATATTAGCACTATCCAGAATACACTGATCAAGAGGGAAACGTGTTTCCAGATTTAGTAAACAACCTTGACAGTGACATTCTGGATAAACTCAGTGATAAAGAGAAAGGAGCAGAAGCCTCAACAAGTCAAGCCCAAGCCTCGGATGCTGAAGTCGATATTCGAAAGCTGAATGGGCGGCTTGCTTCGCCGAGGTCCGAGCCCAACGTGCTACAGCAACTCAGAGTACCTACACCAAGCTATACAAAGTAAAGAAGAATATGAAGGTGTCAGGGAAGATCATTGCTTGGGCTCATTTAGATGACCTTGGCGTGTATGCAGTGAAAAGGGAGAGGGGAATCGAGTACTTCAGATTCCCTCATGATCTGAAGACTCTTCCAGGTTTTGAGCTCAACCAGTTGGCTCGACTAAAGCTTTTTTATGCTGATTCTAAGAAGATGTCTGGCTGGTTTGAGGCTGCCTTGAAAAAGGAGTACAGGACTAGATGGGTAAACTTCAAACCTCAGCAGGCTACGAGGTACCTCAGAAGGTCTGAGGTGAGCCCCATCACTGGTCAGCCGAAGATAGTCCTGAAGTGGCGACCTCCGCGCACAATGTCCAGAATTCCACTGAGGGAGATGCCACAGGACTTTACCCCACACTTTAAGTGGTGGTACTATGACTGGCGCTCGGGAGAGGCAGTCATCGTTTTGGAGAAGGACGGGTCGATGGATACAATAAGGGTGTTTGACCCCATGTGGCTAATAAACTTGTCAGTGACTGATGTTTATACGCTGTACAAGCGGCCACTGTTTTTTGACACACAGGATATTGTGCAAGCACTACAGTTTCAGCATATCATACGTCTATGCTTTGCACTGAATATCCATGTAGGGGTCTCCAGAGAAGAAAGAGTTAAGAGATTTGAAGAATTCAAGAAAGAAGTCAAGGTCTAGATAGAACTAGGTCCAAGGGGGAGTTTGTTGGTACACATGTCCCCAGTTCTAGTCTAGTGAACTTAAATGTAATAGAACTTCTTCTTGTAACACATATGTAATGTTTAATCAATATAATGAAAATCTCTTCTATATATGGTTGTTGGTTATTGAATGTTATATCTACTCATATCAACTATTAGTACACGCATATATGACAATGTTATATAGGTTTACAGTTGTTAGACATAGGTTTGAATCATCAAAGGTTCAAGAATGTGTTTAACTAAGTTATCCGATTCAGTTGCACGACTGGACCATGCGAATGGGCCAGTCACACGATTGAACCAGGAGATTGATTCAATCGTACGATTGAGTCATAAGACTGACTCAGTCGTCCGAATGAATCAATCGTATGACTCAGTCGCATGACTGAGCCAGTCGCCTGGCTCAGTCGTACGAATGATAGCTGTAACCTATAAATACAACTTAATTCGTAGAAAAAGGGAACACTTCGAATATTGATAACCCTAGTCGACCCAGATTGTCCAGTTCGCCAATTCCAAGTTCATAGAACGTCCCAGATCATTCCGAGTCCATTCTTAACGTTTTCTAATCGTTAGGATTGATCTTGATTACGTTCTCCCTGATTGGATCGCCAATGAAATAGGATTCCGCACTATTTGATCCGGTATAACGAAGAATCAGTTAGTACTCCGTACGTACACGGTCCTAACAATAGGTCACCTCTCCTACTCGTGCAATGATTACCTCTCTTCCGGAACCGGATAATTCCTTTCCAAGGTGAGACCTTCAACATAACTCGGTCGTCCACCTTGAATTTGATCGGTCTATGCCTCTTGTCGGCGTATGACTTTTGCCTATCTTTTGCTGCCTTCATGAAGGCCTTAATCTTATCCAACTTTTTAATTATAGCCTCGATCACTTCAAGGCTTCCTAACACTTTTAGCCCGATGTCACCCCACACATACGGGCGTCCTACACCTCCTACCGTATAGCATCTCGTAAGGTGGCATACCAATACTGGTATGATAACTGTTATTATATGAGAATTCTGCTAACGGTAAGTGATCATCCCAACTTCCTCCAAAATCGATCACACACGTTCGGAGCATATACTCAAGCGTCTGGATCGTCCTCTCAGACTGACCATCTGTCTGAGGGTGACAAGCCGTGCTAATATGTAGCCTCATCCCCATCGCATCATGGAATCTTTTCAAAAACATCGATGTGAATCGGGTGTCACGATCTAACATAATAGACATTGGTACACCATGATGAGCTACAGTCTCTTTAATGAATAGGTCCGCTAATCTATCTGATGAGTACATCTTGCGGATTGGTAGGAAGTGAGCACTCTTCATCAGTCGATCAACAATCACCCATATGGCATCGCACCCCCTCACCGTACGAGGTAGCTTAGTAATAAAATCCATAGTGATGTGCTCCCACTTCCATTCAGGTATATCCAACAGTTGGATCTTCCCGTATGGCTTCTGATGTTCTGCCTTCACTTGTAAACAAGTAAGGCACTTGCTCATGTAATCTTTCTTCATATCCTGATACATCTTTGTGGCACCGGGATGAATCGAGTATCGAGTCTTATATGCTTCATCCATAATCCATGTGAAGTCACTGGATCGGTAAACATCCGAGCATGTTCTTGACGGAAGGATAAAAACCAAAAGATAAACAAAAGTACGAACAATAATCGAATGATTTCATTGATAAAACATAACGATTTTAAGCTCGTTACAACTTAAGAATACAGACTCTTGGCAAGGGGAGATCGAGCATGATCTCCCCTCTCATCCGGCATCACCTAGGCCCCGGCACAAACCCTCTCCAAAACCTTAGGTTTCTACACATTGAAACTGGTATATATTGGCCTCGGCCCATACTAGATGCGACTGGGCCCATTCATGTGATTGGACCATGCGTATGGTCCAATCGTATGAATGGACCATGCGTATGGTTCAATCGTATGACTGGACCATTCTTATGGTTCAGTCTTACGAATGCCCCAATCGCATCTTTCAGTCGCACGACTGGTCCATTAGTATGGCTCAGTCGTACGACTGAGTCTCATTTGTATATGCTCCTATGAATGACCTAGTTTCATGTGTTTACAACATATCAGGTGTAATACATTAAGCCTAGACTATTCGTCAAGCGACAGACACACTATATATGACTATATATGCTCCAAAAAATTCCCCCCTTGGACGTTGCTTGCGAATAGTAGATAACACCTCTTACAATCTTCAGTCAATCTTTGCTCTGGTTTCCAATTGAATCAAACGAACAACCATATTAGCCAACGTTGCCAATCCGTCAGGTTACTACCATATCCCTGAAAATGAATTTAGGCACAATAGCTTTCGTTTACTTTGCAGAACACCATCATAGTAGCAAGATTCCCCATATGACTGATTTTTCCAGATAATGACATGAACAGTTTTCCATTGCTTCAATCTTCACACAGTCTAACCTGTTTAACATTTCCAACTGTAGAAATTCCCCCTCACGTTCAGCATATCCCAATATATATACATTGTGCTCTCCTGTCGTCTTCATACGATGTATTGGGCAAATGGTTGAAGGTTCCAATCCACAGCTGACAATATCAAACAAATCAGCATGCACGAAGATTCATCATCAGAAACCTGCTCACATCATCACTTTCCGATTGCGTCTTCAATTTCTCTATACATGGATTCCCCTAAGACTGAGAATCCTCTCTGTGCGGATAAATATAACTTGATTGGCCCATAAATAGTCAGATGCTCCTGACTACCCCACAAAATCAGCACCAACAGCTGACATCTTCTCTTCTCTCTTTCGTGTTCTAACAACATTCACCGATTCTCGAAGTCCAACGAATAATGGGGTATCCATCGAACTTGTTTGACATAAGAAACTCAGGGTGAATGTGCTTTGCTCATCCTCAACTCTTGCATAGACTCTCCAGGACAATCTTCACTATTGACCCGAAAATAATCCGAAAATGACCTGATAATTTTCCCAAAAAAATTTTTATTTTACCAAACTTTTTCAGAAGGCTTCCCGTCTGATAAAAATGGTTTAGGGAAAAATTCGTGCAAGAAGCTATTCCAGACTCTTTTTTTTTGGCCTGGTACACAGCTCATTCGTGCTACTGAAACAGACGAATGAAGACATACGTGCGAATGGGTGATTCGTGCGAATGGACACTCCGAATGGTTCAGTAGTACGAATGGATAACACGAATGGGTCAGTCGGGCGACTGAAGTACACGAAAGGGTCAGTCGTACGACTGAAGGTTCATTCGTACGAATGGACATACGAGTGGTTCAGTCGTGCGAATGAGGCCCAGTCGCATGGCCCAATCGCATGAACGGGTCTGAACGCCGAAAACCAGATCTGCAGCCGCCACAAGGCTGAAAACCCTAATCCGATGATTTGGACGAGACACATCACAATAATTGTACCACCGGATTCGTTTTTATGATCTGAAGAAGATTCCGAGTCCGCTTTTAACAAATAAACATCACGCGCAATGAGATTTGAGCAAAACAAGATGAACACGAAGTGGGTTTTACGTCAAGATCTGAACTTTTATCCAGAAATCAAGAGCTCGGGTTGCTAGAATGATTGTTAGATCATTCTAGCAGTAACCGGCTCTGATACCAATTGTGAATTCACTAGATCGGTAAACATCCGAGCATGTTCTTGACGGAAGGATAAAAACCAAAAGATAAACAAAAGTACGAACAATAATCGAATGATTTCATTGATAAAACATAATGATTTTAAGCTCGTTACAACTTAAGAATACAGACTCTTGGCAAGGGGAGATCGAGCATGATCTCCCCTCTCATCCGGCAGCACCTAGGCCCCGGGCACAAACCCTCTCCAAACCCTAGGTTTCTACACATTGAAACTGGTATATATAGGCCTCGGCCCATATTAGATGCGACTGGGCCCATTCATCCGATTGGACCATGCGTATGGTCCAATCGTACGACTGGACCATGCATATGGTTCAATCGTACGACTGGACCATTCTTATGGTTCAGTCTTACGAATGCCCCAATCGCATCTTTCAGTCGCACGACTGGTCCGTTAGTATGGCTCAGTCGTACGACTGAGTCTCATTCGTATATGTTCCTACGAATGACCCAGTTTCATGTGTTTACAACATATCAGGTGTAATACATTAAGCCTAGACTATTCGTCAAGCGACGGACACACTATATATGATGACTATATATGCTCCAACAATCCACCCCTGTAGGTCTCCGTAACGAGGGATCAATATTCGTCCGTTTCGGGTCTTAACACCGAGAGTGTTTTCACCCAATTTTGCGACTACACCTCTCATTCGCTCAGAATTAAGGCAATCTTCTTTCAATGCCTCATCTTGAAAATCTTTCACTTGGGTCATCACATCAGCGGTCATAACCAACTGATAAGCTTTCACCCGTATCGGCTCGGGTCTCTCCTTTCGACTAAGGGCATCGGCCACAACGTTAGCCTTACCCGGATGATAATGGATCTCACAATCATAATCCTTGATAAGCTCTAACCATCTCCTCTATCTCATGTTGAGATCCTTCTTCTCGAAGAAGTACTTCAGGCTCTTGAGGTCGGTGAAGATGGTGCACTTCGTCCCGTATAAGTAGTGCCTCCAAATCTTCAATGCGAAGACCACCGCTGCAAGCTCTATGTCATGACTAGGGTAGTTGACTTCGTCGTTTTCATCTTTCGGGATGCATAGGCTACTACTCTTCCTTGTTGCATCAGCACGCAACCCATTCCCGAATAAGAAGCATCTGAATACACCACTAAGTCTTCACTCCCTTCGGGTAATGTCAAGACATGAGCTTAAGTTCTCGCCTTTAACTCCTCGAAAGCATCCTCCTGTTCCCGACCCCACACAAACTTCACGTCTTTGCGAGTTAATTTAGTCAAAGGTAAGGCTATCTTAGAAAAGTCTTGGATGAATCTCCTGTAATAACCCGCAAGACCCAAGAAACTGCGAATCTCGGATGGCGTCATTGGAGACTTCCATTGCATCATTGCCTCAACCTTTGCCGGGTACACTATGATTCCTTCGGAATTCACCACATGACCCAAAAATTGAACCTCACGTAACCAAAAACCACATTTAGAAAATTTAGCGCACAACTTTTCTTTTCTAAGTGTCTCCAACACCTCGCGTATGTGTTCGGCATGTTCTTCCTCACTTCTCGTATAAATTAGGAGATCATCAATAAACTGTAAGGCCCCGATCCCGGACACCTCATAGTAGGAGTATCATTGCGCATAACACCTAAACAACATTTAACTAAAACATCGCAGCGGGAATTACTTTAAACCATTTCATATATTAATGAACGCTTTTTGCAAAATAATACAATGTAGTTAACTATTACAAAATATCATAAATTTGCATTACATCACAAAAACGTCATTGTTATACAAATGGATGCCATCCTTAAAATGCAAAGTAGCTGCCCCGTGCCATCCTCAGCAACTTTTACCTGCCAACTTGTAACACCCGTATTTTCTTTTTTAAGAAATAAAAGAATAAAAGAAAAAAAAGAAAGAGGAAGAAATGAAAGTCAACCTAAAGTTGAGGGGTAAAAGTGCCAAAAGGACAAAGAGAATAAAAGTTAGTGAATAAAGGGGTATGGCCGCCCATTTTGGCCTGTCAAACACTCTCATTCGGTTTTTTAGAAAGAGAAACAGCAGAGGCTTCGGTTTTTAGAGAGAGAAAGAAGAAGAAATCGAATTCAAGGTAAGAATTAGTGTTTTTAAGTTGTGTTTTGGCTAAGAAACCGAGAATGCATGTTCTTATGTGTGTGTTTTGTGTTCGGGTGTGTTCATTTGGGTTTTATAGGTGTTGAACTTGTAGCAAACGGGTTTTTTTGAAGAAGTCATACCGAGAGACTGCTAAGGTGAGTTCTAGACCCCGGTTTCTACTTGTTTTAAACTCTTTTGGGGCTGGAAATGTATTAAACGATTTTACTATGTTATTCTATTGATACCCGTATGTATTTTGACATGGTTGATGATGTTTACTAGATGTTTATGTGTAGTTCATGCTTAGAAGGACCTTAGTAAGCTTAGAACAATTAGGCTTGGTGTTTGGGTTTGGAAATATCATAGTAATAGGCTGGACAGAAGGTTGATGAGCCTACACAGTAACCTCTTACGCCCAGAATTGCCTTAGAAATGTTCTAAGTAGGGTCATGAGTCCAAATAGTTCTCATATGCCCAAACAGTGACTAATACGCCTAAGACTCATGAGCCTCGATAGTGCTCATGTGCTTGAAAATATCTTAGAAAAAGTTAAGTGTATGGTGATGTGCCCAAATAGGACTCTTACGCCTAAAATATCGCCTTAGAATTTCTAAGCATAACTCATATGCCTAAACATCCCTAATATGCCTAAAATTTTAGACTTAGAAAACAAAGTACAGGGTAATGAGTCTAAACAGTACTCATACGCCTAAGATTTGGACTTGGAAACTAAGTACAGGGTAATGAGCCTAAACAGTGCTTATACGCCAGAATGGCTAATACGCCTAAGGGAAAATGATTCTAAGTGTAGGCTGGTGAGCCTACATAGTGGTGAAAAGCCTGAACAGGGCCCATGCGCCCAAACAGGACTCTTACGCCCAGACACTTAGAAATTTTTAGAATTTTTTGGGAGTCTGTGCTTTAGGGTTTGACCGAGGTTGACCAAGGGCTTATTAATGATAATGTTTCATGCATGATATGACTACTATGATTGTTCCATATTATAGTTATTGCTATTATTATTATCACTTATAGTATGTGACTTTACGTGGTATGTTACTATTGTAACGTAAAGTAAAATGTAATAACAAAGTAAAAGAGCAACAAAGAGAAGAAGTGGAACATAAATAATATGTTAATAAGTCTTGCAAGCACATAGGAGGGACACGATCGTGTTGTCGTTAGCTCAACTGTGTTGCGGGTTAGCTACCCTTTTATACACGCAGGGTCAATCAATTGAGATTGGCAGGACCTTTGTAGCGTGCCCTGGGTGATTGGGTCGGCCTTGTACACAGTACACATAGCCCTTTCGAGGGATACAGTTGACCATTCGGGGAACATAGTTGGCCCTTTCGAGGGATACAGTTGACCCTTCGGGGAACATAGTTGGCCCTTTCGAGGGATACAGTTGACCCCTTTGAGGGATATAGATGGCCCATCACCCGTTTTCCATCGCGTACATAGTTGGGGCATTGTGCACTGGTCCACATAGACAATGGAATGTAAAGGTAAAAAGTTTACAGACAAGGCATATAGTACAGAGAACGAACAATATTTGTTCACACAGTTAATGCGTGCTCACATATACAGTACAGAGTTGTATTTTACAGAAAAGAGTATTTTCATATACTAAATATAGAAAGTATTTTAATATGTATAAAACTAGAGCTCACTCAGCAACGCTGACTTTTATACATTTTCAGTTGGCAGGTAAATATTGCTGAGTATGGCACGAGGACGAAACTACTCGGCAAGACAAGGCTGGCATCCATCCGTATTTAATTCTATTGTTGTTTTCTAATGCAATTGAACAACCTTTTTGTAACTCATGAACAACATTGTATTGCTTAACAACAGTAGTTAATAGTAAATGAAAGGTTTTATTACATGAAATTCCGCTATGTATATTATAAAATGAATGTTAATAGGTAACTATGATGCAAAGAATGACTAACTGTGAGGTGCCCGGGATTGGGGCCTTACAAGTTGGTATCAGAGCCATAGTTTAAGTGAAACGGGTAAATTTTCAAAATAAACCTAAACTTAAACTGAAAATAGGACAGAAAGAGGGATGTCAGCCCGAGTAGCTCCGTGCCATCAGGTACTTCTTTTCTTAAAAGTTAACCGGTATTATGTGTGTGTGCTATTTGACTTATGTGATTATAGTAGATTTAGATACTGATGAAGTCAGGATAGGAAATGCTTGGGGTGTGAAAAGTAAAGTAAGTGGCTAATCACAACTGGCTACTGTAATTAGTGACTTACTATACTTGACATAAACTGAGCCATTACCTTGAATGACCGTGTTAGTGTTTGAATCTTATAGTGCTTAGGAAATGGCTGGGAAGAAACCTTCTAAAGCTTCTAGAGGTAGAGGTAGACCGCGTGTGACCAGGAGTAGTGCCAAAGCTACGGAGACGACCCATGAGAACCCTGAGGTTCCTGATCAGACTGAAGGAAATGAGAATGCCAGCCTGAATGCCTCAGCTAGGGAGGCGATTGCTGATGAGGTACACCAGGTCCTGTTGGCAGTTATGCCATCTGTAGTGACCGATGTTATTCGAGCTGTGCGGAACGAGGAGATAAAGGAGAAGGAGGACAGGAGAGGGTCGACTGGGAAGGAAAGCAAGGGAGGAGAGGACGACCGGATCCTGAGATAGTAGTATCTGATGAGGAAGACGATGATGTAGTACGGGCGACGACCAAGGGATGCATTTACGGGGCATTCCAGAGGTGCAAGCCCTCGACTTTCGATGGCAATGGCGATGCTGCTGCCGCTCACCGCTGGGTGAGGGAGATGGAGGCAGTGCTAGAGATCAGTGAGTGTCGCGAAGATCAAAAGGTGAAGTTCGCAACTCACTCTTTTGCAGACTCGGCATTATGTTGGTGGGACAATATTGTCCAAGCTGAGGGTACTAGAGCCATCGGGAAGATGCGATGGAGGGAGCTGAAACAACTAATGATGGAGGAGTTCTGTCCTCATAGGGAACTGGATAGGATCGAGAGGGAGTTCCTGCAACTCGAGGCGGGAACCATGACCCACCAGCAGTACACCACCAAATTTAATGACATGGCGAGACAGGTGCAGGATCAGGTGACGCCGGTGTCTCGAAAGATTAACCGGTATATTCAGGGACTGCCAGCTGACATTCGTAGACACATGATCGTTGCTAGACCGAGCACCTATAGGTCGGCAGTGGATCTGGCTGGGAGGCTCTACAATGAAAGGGAAGTGACGGTGGTGGAAGTGAAGAAGACCGGTGGTGGTGACCGAAGTTAGAATGGAAAGAGGTTTAGGCGGGATGGTTTCACCCCGAACAACAAGAAGATGAGAATGGATGACCGTAGGATGGGGTCGTCCAGCTCGGGGTCAAAGAACTGTGGCAAATATGGAAGGGAGCATCCTGGGAGTGTAGGATGGGACTGAACGTATGCTTCAGGTGTGGCCAGCCTGGCCATATCGCTAGAGACTATAAGAAGCCTAGGGCGGAGAGCTCTGGAGCGGGGAACAAGAAGCGGAAGAAGGAGGGCCGAGGGCAAGTGCTTGAGCTTACACCATGACCCGGGAAGAAGCCAGAGTGGATCCGATGTCGTGTCAGGTATGTTTCTAGTTAATCAAACTTGTGCCTCTGTAGTATTTGATTCCGATGCTAGTAGGAGTTTTATTTCTACTACCTTTTGTGCTAAGTTGCCTGTTAGCAGTAGGGGTATTAGCGAGCCTTTTGACGTAGAAACTGCTATCGGTAAGACCACCAGAGTTATGACGTAATAGAAGATTGTGCCATAGAATTAGAAGGTCATAGGTTTGCTGTTAAAGTACATGTGATGCCCCTAGGTGGATTTGATGTAGTACTAGGGATGGATTGGTTAGCAACCTATGAAGCGAATATTGTGTGTCGTAAGAAGATGATTAGACTAACGGCGCCTGACGGAAGTTCGGTGACAATATACGGCAATCTGTTACGACGATTCCGAAAGTGATTTCGATGGCGGTGGCAGGAAAATGCTTGAGACGTGGATGTAGCGCTTATTTGGCCTACGTAAAGGATGTGGACACGTCAACACCACAATTATCCGATGTGCCGGTTGTGTGTGACTTTCCTGATGTATTTCCAGAGGAGCTATCAGGTGTGCCACCGGATCACGAAATCGAATTTCAAATTGACTTGATACCCGGTGCCAACCTGTCGCTAAGGCACCATATCGATTAGCTCCGACTGAGATGAAGGAGTTAATGGAGCAACTGCAAGAATTGCTTGATAAGGGTTTCATCAGACCGAGTATCTCTCCTTGGGGTGCTCCGTCTTGTTCGTAAAGAAGAAGGACGGTAAAATGAGAATGTGTATCGACTACCGTGAGTTGAATAAGTTGACGGTAAATAATCGGTATCCGTTGCCGAGGATTGACGACTTGTTCGATCAGCTCCAAGGTGCCAGTTGGTTCTCGAGGATAGATCTTCGATCTGGCTACCATCAATTGAAAGTAAAGGAGCAGGACATTCCTAAAACAGCTTTTCGTACGCGTTATGGACACTATGAGTTTCTCGTTATGTCCTTTGGTTTAACTAACACGCCAGCTGCTTTTATGGATTTGATGAACCGAGTTTGTCGGCCAATGTTAGATAAATCAGTGATTGTGTTCATCGATGATATCCTGATTTATTCAAGGAGCGAAGTAGAGCATGCCGGTCACATTCGGGAGGTGTTGGAAACTTTGAGAAGGGAGAAACCGTATGCTAAGTTCTCCAAGTGTGCTTTCTGGCTACGTGAGGTGCAATTTTTGGGTCACGTGGTAAATGCAAAGGGAATCATGGTAGACTTGGCAAAGGTTGAGGCCGTGATGCAATGGAAGTCTCCTAAGACGCCATCCGAGATTTGTAGCTTCTTGGGATTGGCGGGCTACTACAGAAGATTTATTCAAGACTTCTCCAAGATAGCCTCACCTTTGACTAAGTTGACTCGTAAGGACACAAAGTTCGCGTGGGGTCGAGAATAGGAGGATGCCTTTGAAGAGTTGAAGACGAGACTAACACAAGCTCCTGTCTTGACATTGCCCGAGGGAAATGACGACTTAGTGGTCTATTCGGATGCATCTTATTCTGGGCTGGGTTGTGTATTGATGTAACATGGAAGGGTAATAGCCTACGCATCCCGACAATTGAAAACCCACGAAGTCAACTATCCCACACATGATCTAGAATTAGCCGCGGTGGTTTTCGCATTGAAGATTTAGCGGCACTATCTATACGGGACTAAGTGCACCATCTTCACAGACCACAAAAGCTTGAAGTACTTCTTCGAGCAGAAAGATCTGAACATGAGGCAGAGGCGATGGTTGGAACTCATAAAGGATTACGATTTGGAAATCCGTTACCATCCGGGCAAGGCCAACCTAGTGGCAGATGCCCTTAGCCGAAAAGAAAGGCCGAGCCGATCCGGGTGAAGGCTTATCAGCTGATTATGACCTCCGATGTGATGACACAGATTAAGGAGTTCCTAGACGAGGCCTTGAAAGAAGACCGTCTTAACTCCGAAAGGATGAGAGGTCTAGTTACGGAATTGGGAGAGAACACTCTTGGTGTTAAAACCCGATTCGGACGAATATGGATTCCTCGATACGGGGATCTACGTGGGAAGATTATGGACGAAGCCCATAAGACTCGATACTCCATTCATCCAATGCTACCAAGATGTATCATGATATGAAGAAAGATTATTGGTGGCCGGGTATGAAACGCGACGTAGTGGAGTACGTGAGTAAGTGTCTTACTTGTCTCCAAGTGAAGGCAGAACACCAGAAACCATACGGGAAGAAGATCCAACCGTTGGATTTACCCGAATGGAAGTGGGAGCATATCACCATGGACTTCATTACTAAGCTACCTCGCACATCGAGGGGATGCGATACTATTTGGGTGATTGTCGACCGACTAACAAAGAGTGCCCACTTCCTACCGATCCGCGAGACGTATTCATCCGAAAGATTGGCGGATCTGTTCACTTCGTCCGTATAAGTAGTGCCTCCAAATCTTCAATGCGAAGACCACCGCTGCAAGCTCTATGTCATGACTAGGGTAGTTGACTTCGTGGTTTTCATCTTTCGGGATGCATAGGCTACTACTCTTCCTTGTTGCATCAGCACGCAACCCATTCCCGATAAGAAGCATCTGAATACACCACTAAGTCTTCACTCCCTTCGGGTAATGTCAAGACATGAGCTTAAGTTAATCTCGCCTTTAACTCCTCGAAAGCATCCTCCTGTTCCCGACCCCACACAAACTTCACGTCTTTGCGAGTTAATTTAGTCAAAGGTAAGGCTATCTTAGAAAAGTCTTGGATGAATCTCCTGTAATAACCCGCAAGACCCAAGAAACTGCGAATCTTGGATGGCGTCATTGGAGAGTTCCATTGCATCATTGCCTCAACCTTTGCCGGGTCCACTATGATTCCTTCGGAATTCACCACATGACCCAAAAATTGAACCTCACGTAACCAAAACCACACTTAGAAAATTTAGCGCACAACTTTTCTTTTCTAAGTGTCTCCAACACCTCGCGTATGTGTTCGGCATGTTCTTCCTCACTTCTCGTATAAATTAGGAGATCATCAATAAACTGTAAGGCCCGATCCCGGACACCTCATAGTAGGAGTATCATTGCGCATAACACCTAAACAACATTAACTAAACATCGCAGCGGGAATTACTTTAAACCATTTCATATATTACTGAACGCTTTTTGCAAAATAATACAATGTAGTTAACTATTACAAATATCATAAATTTGCATTACATCACAAAACGTCATTGTTATACAAATGGATGCCATCCTTAAAATGCAAAGTAGCTGCCCCGTGCCATCCTCAGCAACTTTTACCTGCCAACTTGTAACACCCGTATTTTCTTTTTAAAGAAAATAAAAGAATAAAAAAAAAAGAAAGAGGAAGAAATGAAAGTCAACCTAAAGTTGAGGGGTAAAAAGTGCCAAAAGGACAAAGAGAATAAACGTTAGTGAATAAAGGGGTATGGCCGCCCCTTTTGGCCTGTCAAACACTCTCATTCGGTTTTTAGAAAGAGAAATAGCAGAGGCTTTGGTTTTTAGAGAGAGAAAGAAGAAGAAATCGAATTCAAGGTAAGAATTAGTGTTTTTAAGTTGTGTTTTGGCTAAGAAACCGAGAATGCATGTTCTTATGTGTGTGTTTTGTGTTCGGGTGTGTTCATTTGGTTTTATAGGTGTTGAACTTGTAGCAAACGGGTTTTTTTGAAGAAGTCATACCGAGAGAACTGCTAAGGTGAGTTCTAGACCCTGGTTTCTCCTTTTTTAAACTCTTTTGGGGCTGGAAATGTATTAAACGATTTTACTATGTTATTCTATTGATACCCGTATGTATTTTGACATGGTTGATGATGTTTACTAGATGTTTATGTGTAGTTCATGCTTAGAAGGACCTTAGTAAGCTTAGAACAATTAGGCTTGGTGTTTGGGTTTGGAAATATCATAGTAATAGGCTGGACAGAAGGTTGATGAGCCTATACAGTAACCTCTTACGCCCAGAATTGCCTTAGAAATGTTCTAAGTAGGGTCATGAGTCCAAATAGATCTCATATGCCCAAACAGTGCCTAATACGCCTAAGACTCATGAGCCTCAACAGTGCTCATGTGCTTGAAAATATCTTAGAAAAAGTTAAGTGTAAGTTGATGTGCCCAAACAGGACTCTTACGCCTAAAATATTGCCTTAGAATTTCTAAGCATAACTCATATGCCCAAATAGCCCTAATACGCCTGAAATTTTAGACTTAGACAACAAAGTATAGGGTAATGAGTCTAAACAGTACTCATACACCTAAGATTTGGACTTGGAAACTAAGTACAGGGTAATGAGCCTAAACAGTGCTCATACGCCTGAATGGCTAATACGCCTAAGGGAAAATGATCTTAGTGTAGGCTGGTGAGCCTACATAGTAGTGAAAAGCCTGAACAGAGCTCATGCGCCCAAACAGGGCTCTTACGCCCAGACACTTAGAAATTTTTAGAAAATTTTCTGGGAGTCTGTGCTTTAGGGTTTGACCGAGGTTGACCAAGGGCTTATTAATGATAATGTTTCATGCATGATATGACTACTATGATTGTTCCATATTATAGTTATTGCTATTATTATTATTACTTATAGTATGTGACTTTACGTGGTATGTTACTATCGTAACGTAAAGTAAAATGTAATAATAAAGTAAAAGAGCAACAAAGAGAAGAAGTGGAACATAAATAAATGTTAATAAGTCTTGCAAGCACATAGGAGGAACACGACCGTGTTGTCGTTAGCTCAACTGTGTTGTGGGTTAGCTACCCTTTTATGCACACAGGGTCAATCAATTGAGATTGGCAGGACCTTTGTAGCGTGCCCTGGGTGATTGGGTCGGCCTTATGCACAGTACACATAGCCCTTTCGAGGATACAGTTGACCCTTCGGGGAACATAGTTGGCCTTTTCGAGGGATACAGTTGACCCTTCGGGGAACATAGTTGGCCCTTTTGAGGGATACAGTTGACCCTTTCGAGGGATATAGATGACCCATCACCCGTTTTCCATCGCACACATAGTTGGGGCATTGCGCAATGGTCCAACATAGACAGTGGAACATAAAGTTAAAAAGTTTACAGACAGGCATACAGTACAGAGAACGACAATATTTGTTCACACACAGTTAATGCGTGCTCGCATATACAGTACAGAGTTGTATTTTACAGAAAAGAGTATTTTCATATACTACAATAGAAAGTATTTTTAATATGTAAAACCAGAGCTCACTCAGCAACACTGACTTTTATACATTTCAGTTGGCAGGTAAATATTGCTGAGGATGGCACGAGGACGAAGCTACTCGGCAAGACAAGGCTGACATCCATCCGTATTTTGATTCTATTGTTGTTTTGTAATGCAATTGAACAACCTTTTTGTAACTCATGAACAACATTGTATTGCTTAACAACAGTAGTTAATAGTAAATGAAAGGTTTATTACATGAAATTCCACTGTGTATATTATAAAATGAATATTAATAGGTAACTATGATGCAAAGAATGACTAACTGTGAGGTGCCCGGGATTGGGGCCTTACACCTGGAAAATACATAAAGTCAGCGTTACTGAGTGAGTTCTAGTTTTATAAATAAAATATCATACTTTCATTAAACCTTTCTTTTCTTTCATACACGATCATGCATTATAAGTACAGATAGAGAATATTAATATTGACTTTCATTATCATCATTTTCCACCATCATATTCATAACATGCTTTCATTTATGCTTTTCGTTAACATTCTCTTACTTTCGTTCTCATTCTTTCGTAACGTACTTAGTATCATTCTTTTACTTCGTACTTGTTTACTTTCATTCTTTCTTTCGTACTTTACGTCATTCTTTTACATTCATATGGATTGATGAACAATACCCCGAACATTGTGCACGAAGCTGATGTTGGACCTGTGGTAATTAAACCACGAACATTATGCACGAAGCTGATCCAGTCACCTAGGGCAGGTCATTCTCCCATTCATTCAACCAATTGGTATACCCCAAACATTGTGTACGAAGCTGATGCTGGACCTGTGGTAATTTAACCACGAACATTGTGCACGAAGCTAATCTAGTCACCTAGGGCATACCAAAGGGCCTTGTCAATCTCAATGATTGACCATGTGTGCATCCTTTGGGGTAGCTAACCCGCATCACGGTTGAGCTAACAACAACATGTCGTGCACCTCCTTTCATTTACTTGCAAGCCATTCTTTCGTTCATTACTTTTTACTTTCATCATTGTTATCTTTCATTTCGTTACGTTATTCTTTACGTTCTTTTCATTCATTTGTCATACCACGTAAAGTAATAACATAATATATAATGTATTTTACAATATAATGTAAATACGTTTAATCATCATTAAAAGATAAGACAATATACATACCGTACATCATTCGTACATTCCATAACCCTAAAAACATCCTATAATCATGCTTAAAATGGGTAATCATTACCCATAAGTCAATTTGGTCAAACCCTAGACTTCCTTCTTTTCCCTAAAATTTCAGAAAATATTCTAAGTGTCTAGGTGCATGGGCACTCTTTAGGCATTTCTGCCCTATTCAGGCGTTACGTCTGGACTTACACTTGGTCACTTTTCCCTTATTTGCATGGGCCTATTTAGGTGCATGGGCACTATCAGGCGTTTGAGCCTAACACGTAGTCATTCTGGGACATTTTCCAGACGTTTGGGCACTATTCAGGCGTTTGGGCTGACTAGACGGATGACATCTTGGTGGTTGGGTACTGTTTAGGCGGTTGGACTTTTGGGCGGTTGGAATACTTAGAAAATTAAACCGTTGGACGCATGGCCCACTGTTTAGGAGGTTGGGTTACTAACTTTCACTTAAACAACATAAATCAGTCCCAATTCGTCTTGTATCATGATCTAAGCTTAGTATCAACATTCTAAGCCATAACATATACATACAATATATGTATCCAGAATTTACACCCACCCACGTACACATTCACACACCCGTACGGGTGAAAAGCCATTTTTCATAAAAACATAAACAATGCATTTGCAGCCCCCAAATTGTTAAAAACATGTTAAAAGGGGGTTCTATAACTCACCTTAGCTGCTTTCGAGTTTGAACCTTCTCTCGAACTTCTCAGACGTTTTTAACACCTAAATACACTAAAACACACACCCCCACATAAATAACCCACATAAGCATGTAACCAAGGCTAAGTCGACCAAAAACAACTTAAATCACAAATCTTACCCTAGACTTCGCTTCTTCTTCTTTCTCTCTCTAAAACTCGAATTCTCTATTGTTTCTCTCTTTAAAACTGAATGTGAAAGTGTACAGCAATATGGGCGGCCATGTTGCTTTATTCACCAACTTTTCAAAGTTTTGTCCTTTTTGGACACTTTTAACCCTTCAACTTGGGGTTACATTATTTCCTTCTTTTATTACGTTTATTCTTTCATTCTTGTCTATTAAAAATATCCGGTGTTACAGTTAATTGTGTTCGTCATTGTTTGTGTTTTGTCAAACAACTTTACAATCAATTGATTAATCGAACAAGAATCATGATTATTTGTGATCGTGTTCATTGTCATTAACATTAAACTGATAATTTCTGACGACCTTGGATTCACAGGGGGTATCAGAGCCAAGTGCTCATTGATTAGATCAGTTGATCTATCAATACCTAGTTTGTTTGATTTATTGTTTATTCATCTAGATCTTCGAGTTTTTGATCTGATCTATTGATTTTGATTTAAATTGTTTTAGGGTTTATTCATACGACTCGAGAGTTTAAACTTGTTTTCGATAGTGTTATTGAACCAAACAATTAAATCGCAAGTCGGATTAGTTAATCAATAGCTAACTATGATATTAAGATCCACAAATTGGTGCGATCATTAAACTTTGTTATATTGATCATTAGGTACTGTTCCATTGCCCGATCACATCAAATCTACATTAAAACCGTTTTTAATTCGTAGATTTGAGTTATTTTTCGATATTTACAATTGTTCAATCATTTTTGAACAAATTCAATATAAACATCCTCAATCTCATATTAGTTGAGAATTTATTGAGAGGGTTAACTAACTTTTGACATTAATGTCTAATTATTGATAATTAAGAGTTGGTCATTAATTAGTTCATTAACAAATGAATTACTATTTTAGTTAAACAATCATCTAAATAAATGAGTAATTCACGTATTCGATCAGCATACCAACCTCCTAAGTTGGAGAGCAAGGCTGACTTCAAAACATGAAAAATCCGTTTTAGGAACCATGTAAATTAAACTGATTCTGATCTATGGTTATCCATAACAGAAGGTCCATACATTTCACCAACATTAGGACTTGATTATAATGAAAAGAAAATCAACCCATCAGTCTAAAGGATTTATCACCTGATGACACAAAGAAGGTCAAGATTGATATACAAAGCTTATTGTATGCTCACTATGGCTTTGCCTAAAGATCTTCTCATTAGGTGTGAAGCCTATAAAACAACAAACTCATTGTGGAAAACTTTGCACACCATGTGTGAAGGCAGTGATGAAATCAGAAGCAAAAAAAGGATACACTCTGGTCCCAAAATGAGACATTTCATTATTAAGGGTAAATCCATTCCCTCAACAAGTACATAGATTTATGCAACTTGTAACTGAAATGAATCTTGAAGCTCAAGTATGACAATGATGTAACACCCGGATGTTTTCCCTTGTAGCCGAAGAAAGAAGAAAAAGAAATAAAGTTCAAAGTCGGGGGACTAAACTTGCCACGCATGAAAGTTGGGCAAAGGGGACATATTAAGGAGAGGCAGCCACATTTCCCCTCCCTACACCCCCATATTTCAGCCAAAAGAGAAAGAAGAGAGAACTAAGAGAAAAGGGAGAAAATGGTTGATTCGGGTCGATTCGGCTCGAAACTCATCGGTGGTAGCAAGTCCAAACGAAGCTCTTCATCTTCTTCTTGTTTGTGTGAGTTCTAGGACCCTATTTTACTTGTTTTCAACCGATTTTAGGGCTGGAACACATAGAAACCTGTTTTTGAAATGGTGTGTGTTTGACCCATTTGGTGTGATTGCGTCGATGGTGTTTAGAGTGTGATTTCGGGCTTGAGTGTGCTGAATGGTGTCATAGTATGCTTTCCTAAGGATTAGGAGGTTGATTTGGGCTTAGAATGAGTTTGGAGGGGTTTGGAGGTTGAAAATCGCGACTACAGTTCGGGATGAACTGCAGTCTGTGCCCAGTTAGGGCTACGCGACTGGAGGGCCCATCGGCTGACTGAGGGGTGACTGGGGCAATCGCACGACTGAGGTTCAATCGCACGACTGGGGTCAGTCGCATGACAGGTCATACGACTGAGAGCCCAGTCGCATAGGTGTTCAGTCGCATAGCTGTTTCCTTCGTACGACTGAGAGCTCAGTCGCATAGGAGTCCATTCGCATAGTGTCCAATCGCACAATTGAGGGTCCATTCGCACGATTGGAGGTTCAGTAGCATGGGGGTTCATTCTCATTGGTCTAGCCGCATGATGTTCAGTCGCATGGAGGCCATACGACTGAAGGTTGCCCAATCGCCCAAATAGGGCTGTTGTGTATGAGGAGAGGCAGAGTTTAATCACTGACTTTCGGGGAAAAGAGCAGGGGTAAGTAATGATGCGGTAGTTCCCGTAGGTACATGTAAGATGCCCATCGAGGCTTTAGTAGTTGTGTTGGGCATGATGATGATAGTGTTGCATGTTATGCATGATGTATGTTATGTTGAGTATGAAGTTGCCATGTATGATGGTGATGACTGATAACTTGTAAATGTCGATGTTCCTTGTTTTGATACGTGTTTATCTTTCGATGGCGTGTTATGATTAATAAATGTAATGAAAGTATTATGTACCGTAAAGTGAAAGATAATGAAAGGACATGATGAATGAATGCATGCATAATAATGACTGAGAGTAATAAAGAGTTGCAAGCAAATATAGGAGGTGAGCGACCTTGTTGTTGCACAACAAACTCTAAATGGATTCCCTATCTGCGACCTCAGTAATCGTGGCTGTGTGCTACGAAGAGGGTAAAATCCTGACACGGGGGATCAACCATTGTATAGAACCATCGCTGCATATCCTAGGTACTATGGCCAGGAGGGTGCGGTGCGCTGATATAGATGGTCTATGATAGACCTAGGTCCAGTACCATGATACAGAAGGATATTAACATGCGGAAATGGTACCTTAAACTCTACCTTAGGTGCTGTGGCCAGGAGGGTGCAGTGCGCCGATATAGAAGGTCTATGATAGGCCTAGGTCCACACCACGAAACAGAAAGGTATTGTATATAGCAATGGTACCCCTAACCTTATCTTAGGTACTGTGGCCGGAGGTGTGATGCACTGTTATAGAAGGTCTATGATAGGCCTAGGTCCGGTACCATTATACAGAAAGGTAAGGTTTATAGGTGATGTAAAGAAAAGATAAAGATGAAAGAGTAAGAAAGTTAAAGACGTACAACGAATGAATGAAAGTTTAAGAATGAGCGAATGAAAGTAATGATCAAAGAGTATAATGATAAAGTATGAACCGGGAACCTTGTCACTCGACCTCTGTAATCATGGCTATATGCCGTGAAGAGGGTAAAGTGTGACAAGACCTATATAAAACAAAGATAACGAATGATGAAGATAATACTGATATTATCTATATGTACGTATGATGTTTGAGCGCATGTATGTAAAGAAACGGTTTTACTAAAAGTAAAGTATGTTATTTATAAAACTAGACCTCACTCAGCAACGCTGACTTTTTATGTGTTTCCAGTTGGCAGGTGAGGTTTGCTGAGGATGGCACGAGCGGCTACTCAGCTCTTTTGGGATGACATTCTTTTGTTTAATGCTTTTGTATTGTAATGCAAACAAATGATATTTTGTAATGAGTGTTGTATTACTTTGAAAAGCATTCATAGTAACATGAAAAGTTATTTCACAGTTTCCGCTGCATGATTTTCGTAAAGATTACATATGATGTGTTTTAAGTGCGATGTGACCAAATGTGAGGTGCCCGGAACGGGGCCTTACAAATGAGGAACTCACAAGAAATGCTCCACACTCTACCTGAGAGTTGTACCTAGATAGTATCAATGTTCAAGAACATCTGGATTTGAAAGCCATCAGGCTTGATACCTTGGTGGCTAAAGTGGAAGCTCTTGAACATGATGAGAAAACAAGAAACAAGAGCATAAAAGCACCCTTGCTCTCTGATCAATAAGGAATCAAAGAGTGTGAGGAGTGCTTTCCTTTTAAAT
>CM044017.1:20779804-20986584 GCA_024085815.1 Flaveria linearis | reverse complement strand
AAAGATGATGGAGCTCTTGTGTTATGAGTGATGAAGAAGAGGAAGTTGGTTTTTATGCATCAAGACCAACTAAATCAACACAAAGTCACTCAAGAAACAAAACATAAGGGAAAAGGATGATGAAAAGAATGCAACTGCTACAGGATCATCCCTAAACAAAAAAAGCAACAATATTTCAGAACCAGTTACATTTTCTTGATTCTGAAGAACAAAAGGCAGCATTTGCAGCTTCAGCTCACGCTTCCAAGCATACCTGGGTAGCACTTTGACCCCAGCTCATTTTTGCTAGCAAGATCTAGAAGAACTTCATCTTGATGAAGTAAAAGAAATGTATCTGCACTGGCAGATGGAAATGATTGCTTACAGGGCAGGATGTAGCTGTGGAGAAAAAAGGATTATCTGCTCCAGGTAAAACAATAAAGATAGGAGTTGATAAGTCTAAAGTGAGATGTTACAATTGTAACCTTTATGGGCACTTCTTAAGATAATGCTACCAGTAGTCCACATCTCAGTAATAATATCAACATCCTTAACATCAACAACAACAACATCAAGTAAATCAAAGGCCATTCAAGCAGCCTTAGCTTAGCAATTCATCCCACCAACTTTAAGTACATCTAGAGCCAGCTCAAGCAAGAACCAAGAGACTGGATTAATCATCCTGTATGATGGCACTTATGACTGGAGCTTATATTAGAAGAAAGTATTGGAAGAAAGTCAAGCTTTTATGGCAAACATGGAGAACAAGGTTCCACCAATGTCAAGAGAGGTAAGGGAAAGGTTATGTTCATCCAGCTGTATTGAGGAAGTTGAAAGGTACAGAACTCATGCTCAACAACTTACCAATAAAGTTAAAGAAGCAATGGTTTTAAATGAATCTCATGTAAGGAACATAAACTTTATCAGATAAAAATCACTCCCTTACAAAAGGATTTAGATAAACTAGTTTCTAAAAATTACAATCTAAAGGCACAAGTTGAGCATTTGACTACATCTTTAACAAAATCAAGGCAGAACATGCATCTACTGAAGTGAAACTTCAGAAGTTTAAACTTTCATCTCAACAATATGAGAAGCTGTTAAACTCTCATACTAAATCACAAAACAACTCAGGTTTGGGTTTTCATAATGTTGCACCTCTAGTGAATAACAATTATATTTCATTACTGATTCTATGACTAACAGCTTATCAAAACATTTTATGACGACACCAATAATGAAATTAAAACTGAAATTAATCAAATGGCCAATGGTGATGATTCTGAGATAAGTGAAACTCAATCAACTGATTCAGAAGTTTTAAAACAAGATGAATCAGATTTTGATTTTGATGGATGTGATGATCTGTTTGAGCTGGATGATCATGATCAACAACAAGGTGATGATAAGGGTAAAATAACAAGTGTGTATTCAAACCTTTAATTCTAAAGTTCTAGAAGAAATCAAGTGCCCTATCCACCTAACAAAGAAACTTGCTGAAGACGATTTATAAGAGAATAACTCAATTGAATGCTGGGATTCAAGAGCTTAACAAACAGCAAGTCCCTCTAACAACAACAAAAATGTCTTAAGCTGATCTCAAGTAGACTTCTACAGAAGAAACAAAATCTTCTTCAGCTGAAAAGACTAGGAAGACCATCTCAACCATTTCAGCTGATCTTCTCCGAAAGAAGAAGATTATTGAGATATCTAGACAATCATCATCAGATCCTCAGCGGATGAAGAGAACTCCGAGTTCATCTAAACATTCATCCATAGAAGATCTACGGAAGAAGGAAGTGCTCACTGAAAACTCAGTAGCAAAAGCAAAGAAATATTCTGTAAAGCCCCGTTCTGGAGATCTCACAGTTGGACAATCATCGCATCATTTCATATATAATTCATAAAATAAGTAGCGGAATTAAGTTAATAAAAGCCATTCATTTCATTTATGATTATTGTTGTTAAGCAATGCATCGTTATTCATCAGTTACAAAAAGATTGTTTAATTGCATTGCAAAACAACAATATCATCAAATATGAATGGATGTCAGTCCTGTCCCACCGAGTAGCTTCACCCTCATGCCATCCTCAGCAACAATTACCTTCCAACTGAAAATGCATAAAAGTTAGCGTTGTTGATTGAGTTCTAGTTTTAAATGTTAAAATATTTCATACAATTCATAAATGAAAATACTCTTTTCATTAAAGTACTTTCTTACTTTCATCATGATCATTCATCATACATAAATCAAGGTATAACCTCATTCATCATTCATTATCGCACGTATTCGTTCGTTTCATATTTATCATTATCTTTCAGTGTTTCTAGATCCGGTCAAAACTTTACCCCCATCATGGCCTGAAGCCACCATTCCGGGCACAAAGCCTCTTTACTTCCTGGCACAAAGCCGCATCATATCCTGGCACAAAGCCAATCATATCCGGGGTAAAATGACAAGGATCCCGTTTCGTACTATGGATCAGTCATCAAGACTGATCCCCCTGTGTGTGAACCCTTATAGGTTAGCCAAAATCGCATGCTATAATGCACATAGTTGAGCTAACAACTCTCAAAGAGTTGTGAACATACTTTCATTCTTCTTGCAAGCTTTTTCTTTCATTCGTTCTTTATGTTCCACTTTCATTATCATTAACTTTTCACTTTCTTCAATAATATACTTTACGATTATGATTATAAACACACCACGTAAAGTCACACATCAATATATATAAGGAACATAAGAGCAGAACATAACCATGCATAAAATAGCACATATAAGCCTTAAGTCAAACTAGGGTCAAATCCCCAAAATTCTGATCCTTCCAAAAATCTCAGAAAAATTCCAAGTGTTTTAGGCATTTTAACACTATGCCGGCGCATGAGCCTGTTTAGGCATTTCAACACTATTTGGGTGCATGGACTTTACACATAGGCATTTTCATCCTGATTCTAGGCGTTTCTATTATTCAGGCGCATGAGCCTGTACTTAGGCCATGAGTAAAGAGTTAGGCGCAAGAACACTAGGGGCGCATGAACACTATTGGGACGCAGGAACACTATTTGGGAGCATGACCCCAACACTTAGGCGTCTGGCCAAATTTCCTAGGGCATGAACAACTGTTCAGGTGCATGGGGATACACTTAATATTTCTAAGGCTTTTTCTAGGCGCATGAGCTATTGTTTGGGCATGTGTGGGTACTTTGGGAGCATGAGCCTCACTTAGGCTTTCTAAGTCAATTTCTTAGGCCCATGGGCCCTGTTTGGGCGTATGGCCACCTATATACATGTTTCTATGTTATTTTTCATCCCAAACATCATCTTAACATATTCTAAGCTTGTTACAACTATTCTAAACATCAAACAAGCATTTACAACCATAAAATACCCAAACACATACACATATACATACGGTTATATATATAACACTTATAAAAATGTTTTACATGCATTTGCAGCACCAAAACTTTTAAAAACATTTAAAACCAGGGTCTAGCAACTCACCTAGACTGCTTCCAAGCTCAACTCCTTCAAACTCAACATTCAAAGGTTTCTAACACCTAGGCCAAGATTAGCTGCTTGCTTTCTCTAGAACCGAAGAAATCTGCTCTTCTTCTCCTTCTTCTCTTTTGGTCGACAAAAGCAGTAGTTGGTATGTATATGGGTGGCCATACATCAAATATTAATAAAATATATGACTTTTATACTTTTTACACTTAGCCCCCTCCACTTTGGCTTCTTTTCTTTTCTTTCAAAATACTTTCCCTTTTTTTCTTTTCCTATTATTTTTCTTTCTTTTATTTTGTCAAAATTTATGGGTGTTACATCTTCCGGGGAATCTTCAACAATCAAAAGCACGGGCAAGAAACATGTGAAGGTTGTGCTTCATTAACAAAAGATAGTTGCTGCCACAATAGAACCATTTGACATTATGTCAGGAAATGGAAAAAACTCTTCAGCAGCAAAATTTGAAAGAGAGCTGAAAGGGCATAAAAAGCAGCTGAAACAAAAGAAGAAAATGGTTGACTCAGGAAGTGAGGCAGAAGATAAGTACTGCAAGTGGCGTGATATGCCTAATCATAACACTAAAGATTGCTACTTCAGCAACTACTGTTCTATTTGTAGTATGAACTACCATATGACTTCAGGTTGCTATTTCAATAAGCATTATGCAATCTGCGACAAAAACAATCATTCAACTCAAGAATTCTACTTTATTAAAAAGAACAAAACAAAAGTTCCTAAGAAGAAGCAATCTGAGAACAATAATGCAGGTTCACAATCTGAAGATAGCATAAAGGAATAAAAAACAAAGCAGCAGCAACAAAAGAAAAAGGCTGGAAAAACAAAGAAAACACCTGATGCTGATGATCACCAACAACAAAAGGTTGAAAAGGCTAAGAAGCAAACATCTGCTTCTAATGCTCAACCAAAGAAGAAGGAAAAATAGCAGTCTAAAGCAGAACACCACACATAAAGTTGAAGTTGAATGAAAAATCAACTGATGTTGAAGAGACATTCTTTGATCAATTTGATAAAGGTGCTGAAGTATCAAAGTTAAAATCAAAGGATGCTGAACCCTTCCATAACAAAGGTTCTTCATTAAAAGAAAATCAGAAGAAAAAGAAGGTGCAAGAGGAAGTGACTAAGAAACAAGTTCAAAATGTTTCTAGTCAATCTCTAAAAGAAACATCCTCACCACCCAAACAAAACAAAATGAATCAATTGAGTCTAAAGTCAAACCGGAATCATCAAGACTCATTCATGAAGGAGTGACTATTTTATACACAAGTGGTCAACCCAAGCTCATTAAGGCTTGGGTTCCCCATTCTAATTGATTTCATTTTCTATGCAGGAACATACATGGAAGGCTGACAACAAGTGGTATGTTGATAGTGGATGTTCTAGGCATATGATAGGAAACTGTTCTCTCCTCCATGACTTCAAACATAAAACGTTTCTTCTGTAGCATTTGGTGGGGGATAAGAAGGGACGTAAAATTATAAGTGAAGGAATGGTAACTAATGGTATGCTCAAATTTGAGAAAGTAAATTTTTTGAAAACTTGCAATATAATTTACTTAGTGTGTCTCAAATTTTGATAAAAATATACCACTTTATTTGATAACACTCATTATTACATTCTTAAACCTAGTTTGAAAATCCTAGATGATTACATTCTTCTTAAAGCACCAAGAAAAGGCAATACATATGTTTTGGACATTGAACAATACCTCACTAACATCAAATGAAACATGCCTGATCTCTAAGTCATCATAAGATGAATCTCAACTATGGCATAGAAGGCTAGTTTATTCTAACTTGAAGAACATGAACAGGCTGGCCAAACATGACCTAGTCATTGGCCTTCATAAGAAAGAATTTCAATGTTCTACTCAATGTTCTTCATGCTACAAAGGAAAACAACATAAGGTGTCTCACAAGTCCAAAATAATAAACACAAATACAACACCACTCAAATTGCTTCACATGAATCTTTTTGGTCCAACTAATATGATGAGCATTGGTAAAAGACAATATTGTTTGGTAATTGTTGATGATTTCATTAGATTCACATGGGTCTTCTTCTTAAAACATAAAAGTGAAACATCTAAAACACTCATGGAGTTCATCACTAAAATTGAAACATCTAAACATAAAAGTGAAACATCTAAAATTGAAACATAATATAGGTTCATATGGGTCTTCTTCTTAAAACATAAAAGTGAAACATCTAAAATTGAAAATCAACTTGATTTAAGAGTCAAATTTTTAGAAGTGATAATGGGTCTGAATTTGTTAACTGTGTTCTAGATACCTTTTACAGGAACAAATGCATAGTGTGACACCCATCACCACAAGGTCCGTCATTTAACGTGAATTTCGTTAACTATTCTTAGAACAATCATTCCTCACACTTATAAACCATTCATGTGGATATCATACTTGATTTATTTCTTTTTCAGTGGTGTTATCATTATTTGTATCCGCATCACTTAAAACGCTTATGAATAGCACCGACGACATCACTAACTGAATTATGTTATATAATATAAACATCATTAATAACATCATTTTAAAGATACAAACAACATTAAATACTTCCCTATAAGTAATATAATGCGCGTATTTACGTCGTTTTCAACCGAAGCAAATTTGGGAACTCGGGGGCAAAGTGCAGGGACCAAAGTTAACAATTTGCCAAACTAGGGCTGGGTATAAATACCCTTATACCAGCCCTAGCCTCCATAACTTCTTCTCCTTCCTTATCTTCTTCTCCACTTTTCTTCTTCATCCTTGCACCTAGAACCACCCCGTTTTCTTCGTGATTTCACCGTTTCGACTATTACTACAGCTTAGACAACACGTTTCAAGCAGGTAGACGACCTTGGTGGTCCGTTTTTGCTCGTTTTACTTCGACGATTTCTAGGGTTTCGAGTGCTCGGGTTCAACACAAGAACAATAGGTCGTGGGGGTGCGTGTGTTGCTTTTCTGAGTGTGCATTTTACTTAGATATGTTAAATGAGTGATTCTAGAGGTTCTTGATATGTGAAACCCATGCACGGAGCAAGGCTGCTCAGCACTTCAGCAGTTGCGATCTGCTGCACTGGGCACTGGGTTGTCATGCGACTGAGTCCATGCGATTATGAGTTGTGCGACTGAGTCCATGCGATTGAGTGAGTCGTGCGACTGAGCCCATGCGTCTGTTTGTGCCATGCGATTGAGTCAATGCGGATGAATGTGTGCGACTGTGTGTATCACACGACTGGATGTCCAGTCGCACAAATGGAGGTTCATTCGTACGAAAGAAGCTAATTCATATGAATGAAGGTTGAATCGTGTGAATGGGAGTTGAGTCGTGCGATTGGATGCTGTGTGGTACGACTGGATGCTGAGTCGCATGAATGGGGGCTCAATCGTGCGAGTGAAGCTGATTCGCACGATTGAGGGTCCAATCGTGCGAATGGAGTGTCTAGTCATGCGCCTAGTCCTGTCATGCAATTGGAGTCATTGTGTGTGAAACTTCCTGTGTCGGTGTGTGTTGTCGTATGATGTTAAGGAGACATCGACACGGTTCCATTGCTAATGACGATCTTGAAGATTAACACTATCAAACTCATTAATGTTATATCAAATCAAATCAACTTAACATTTTACAATTAGCAAAAAACGATTCATAACACAAGTGCTTACTAAGTATTTTTCTAATAACAATAACACTTTTATACAAATATCATCTACAATGGCAACGTTTCTAGTACTTGGATCTACATAAGATCTATTGTGCGTGCTTGTGTGCAAGTGTTACCCACGACCGAACCGATACGACCCGACCCAACTAAACAATATTGTTAACATCAGACGCACTATTAATGCTTAACATAACTGTCAATAGGTGACTGACCGTTCATACATACATACAAGTTTAGGAAGTTTTATCATACATACTTACCACTTAAGAAGTGAGTTTCGTGGCCCTTTTTACTCTTATACATCCTTTTAAACATTTATAAACTTGGGGAAAAGAATGCTCATCCATTTATCTTGTATCTACACGTCGTCCCTAGTGGAAGCTTACTACTATTATTATGAACGACTTATTTGCTGAATGATGATATCATGATTCATGACTCTATACTACGTTACCAACTTTCATGTTGCTTGGTGACGCTACATTACTATGTGATCCTACTTGTTGGGTGATACTATTTGGCTGTGTGGTTCTTCTGTGTGGTTCTTCTGTGTGGATCTTCTGTGTGGATCTTTCAATACAACCATTAATTTCAGAAATGGGACCTAAGGATTGGTTTGGTTGTAACATACTCCATATACGCTGTGTGGATCTTTATACGTGTGTGGATCTTTAAATGCTGTGTGGATCTTTATACGCTGTGTGGATCTTATTTCGCTGTGTGGTACTTTCCTTACGGCCATTAATTCCCGCGTGGAACCGACGACCAGGTTTGGCGGTAACTATTAATAACAGGCGAAACCGCTTACATATAATTGTAATTGCGGTCACTCATATAACCTTACATGTTGTTTCATTTAATTTATTTACTACTTAAAACCTGCGAACCTCACCAACAATATCGTTGACCGTTTTGAGCATATCTTTTCAGGTAACAATGAGAACTGAAGATCTAGGAGTGCTGCCTTAGTGGAGACCCTAGGATGCATTTTTGAGACTGAACATACATGATGAACAATTATTTTGTACATTGTTGTAGTCCATTAAACGATTAACATTCTTTTGGATACTTGTTCCCGGGTTGTGGGAATTCCATACAAGAATACAATTATTATGATTATGTGAATCGTTTATGTGAATCAATTACAAGTTTCTGTTTATGCTTATGGCTATGCTGTCGTGGATATTGACTAAACACGACACAAGTCTCCATTTGTGCGGGTGTCATCATTACACGCTATGTGACCAATTACATATATATTGCATCTCTATTGTTAACAATGTGTTATGATGATCCCGTCTCGCTCACATCCCTGTGTTTCCGCTCTCAGCGGGGGTGTGACAGACTGGTATCAGAGTCATTGGTTATAGAGAATTAGGCAATTCACTTGACCTAGACTATATCCTAGGAACCTTCATGTAGAATGCATGCTAGGACGGGCTTGCATTTGATGTTACACGTATGTTCATCTATACTTGTTTCTTGTCTCTATACATGATTCTATACATACATGCTTGTTATTTGATCATCCTGAGGAAGACACTATTACTTTTAGTCTTTCTTCACGGAATACCTATGCCTGAGATCCTGAAAGTATGAAGGATAGGCAACTATCGTTAGACAAATTGTGCTTACGTGCTTGGAGTTTATTTGCTATCACCTACTACTATTGGAATACTAATGGCTCATGGACATGAGGACATTACATGATTCGTGCTTAATGAATGTTGATAATACTATGATGTTAACTTGGGGTAGGTGAAGCTAAGGGTGACCATGCAAAGCAAATTACCATTACGAGTGCACACGTAATTGCAATTTGTAGTGCATGAGAAGTCTGGCTAATCTTTGTAGGATTCTCTATGCCCAAGACACATAGAATATTGATGCGGTTAGTACGTTATGATCCAAGTTGGGTTATAACCAATAACAAGCTTAGCAAACACAAATTAATATTTAATTGATGATATGATCATGCAATTAAATTTTACACCAATTTAGAAAATGGGTTTTCTAAATAAGTTGCATATGAGATGGAACAAATTATTAGGATATTTTGTTCAATAATATTACTTGAATCGTTATTTAAATTAGTTAGATAACATCAAATAATAAAGACAAGTGTATAAGTTATACAATTAAAAGGTTAGTTGTACAACAAATTAAAAGACTAGTTTAAATAATGTTTGTGTTCAAGTTTAAGGGGGAAACCTTTTTAATTATGGATTTCAGCCGCCCCCCTTTTACTATTGGTTCCTTTTGTTTTCTTGGATACAACAATAACAACTAGTCTTACACTCAAGACTTCTCTAATCTCAATACATGCAAAACAAAAGAAGACATCTCTCTCTCTAAAAGCTCTCAGCATTACAGCAGGGTTTTGGAGTTTTTGAGTGCTTCTTTGGTGTAATTCTCCCTAACAAGAAGGTGGTTTGCTATCTAGCTTGGGGTATACAAGCTTGAGGGGTCCTTCTCTTGGAGCCTTGGCCGAATTTTGAGCATCTATTCTCTTCTTTCATTTGACTTTTGAGGCTGCTGGAAGGTAGTTTGGCAGCCCTTTGTGGCTTTCATATTATGTTGTTTTATGCTTACATAGCTTGCTTATTCACATATATAAGATCCCCTTTGTTCTTGGGCTTGTTTACATCTTATAACATCAAATAGAACTTGAAATTTTCAGCTTATAAACAAGGTTATAAAGCTATTATTCCGCTGCGTTTTTACAAAGTTTAAATGGTTAAACTATGTTTTGTGTTCTAACAAACACAACAATGGCATCTAGAGCTGGTTATGTGGATAGCTAACTTGTATTGTCCTTTAAAAATTCGTTTTATGGACCATAAAACCCCTTTAAGGGATGCTATGTTCTTGTATGTTGAATCCCCAAACTTTCAAGGTTATATCACACATGCTTGTGATTAAACCTTGAAAGATATGTATGATATTATGTATATTGTTTGGACAATGTTTAAAACCCGAATTTTCAGTTTATGTTGGCTGGAAATCGTGGGTTTTAATGGGGATTCTTTGTTATATTTGGATAATATGATGAATGTTTATATTGGTGCATAATCTAGCATTTGGCCTTGTGTTGTTTGGATGTATGCAATGGTTGTTTTGGTTTATTCAATGGGGTTGTATATTAATGAATTTGTGCTTTGTTTAAAAATGTAATTTATTTATTATTGGGTTGTAATAAATAGATTAGGTGTATTTTTCATTTTACTAGATATCTTCTATTAGGACTTTATATATTGTAATATGAAGACATACGCGTTGGAAGCACAAAGGAAAGACATAAGAGAAACATGGAGCATTTTGGATGCGGTTTCAAGTGGGAGGCTTTTGGAAGCTTTCTATGTGTTTTGTTATGACCTTATGAATGCCCTATGAACCATACTTATGATGGAAACAAGTGTGGACCACTTTAGATGCTATGGTTATGCACATATGCAATGTTGGTTTGTTTATATTATTGTGGTTGATGGCATGTATGTGATATTTGCTTTAACAAACCTATCCATGATCAAAACAAACTAATTAAATGGTTCTTAATCATTAAAAGGTAATAAAAGGTTATTAAAATGATTTAATGATTTTAAATATTAAAATAGGTTTTAATCAAAGGACCATAGGGTATCTTGTATTTGAAAGCATGCAAATACAAGTACATAGAGTTTTCTAAAACTTGAATCATGAAATCTCTAAATATTTTAAAACAATAACAAGTCTAACACCGTCCTTTTGGACAACACTTGAGTCACTTGGAAACTCTCAATGGGATAAAGATCACCTAACCATTTTAAGGGAACTTGTGATTAGAAGTGGGGATACCACATTTGTGGGATAAAGATCACCTAACCACCTATGTTGGAAAACTCACATGTGTGTGCAAGTAGGGTAACTTGATTTGCAAACCATGTTAAATGGATCACCTACAATATGGTTTCCAAATGGTGTTGATGGGATTAACATGCCAACTTTACATATGATGTTTAAAGTCGATCCCATACCTCTAGAAGTTGCAAATCGTTGACCACCTTATTAATTTAAATCGTGGGATAAAGGTCACCTAACCACAATTTAAATGTAATGTTGGGTTCTAGATTTTAATATGAAAATGACCTTAAAAGGTATTAATTATTAAAAATAACATTATCAAAAATACTAAAATAGATCTTTGTTAAATTTTGTAGATGGCCACCAATAATGATAATCATGATAACTCATCCACGTCCACCTAATCTTTACGAGCGATTCTCCAAAAGGAACGTCTAAATCATAACAATTTAATTGATTGGTATCGAAACTTGAGAATCGTTCTCAAGCAAGAGAGACGATCATATGTTTTAGACGACCCTATCCCGATCAACCTACTGAGGATGATGAGCAGGCCTATAATGATTGGCTGAAGTACACTGAGGACTCCGTCCAAGTGTCTTGTCTCATGCTAGCGAGCATGACTCCGGATCTCCAAAAGGAGTATGAACATCACGGAGCTTATGACATGATAACCCAACTGAAGGAAACGTTCCAACAGCAAGCAAGGGTTGAGCGCTTCGAAACGGTTCGAGCACTCCATGCATGTCGTATGGACAAAAACCAATCGGTTTCGTCTTATGTACTTAAGATGAAAAGCCACATTGACCGCCTCGAAAGGCTTAATTGTCCTGTCTTGAAGGAATTGGCCACGGATTTGATCCTCAGTGGCCTTACCAAGAAGTTCGAGACATTCGTGTTGAACTACAACATGAATGCTTGGGACAAAAGCATTGGTGATCTTCACTCAATGCTCAAAACGGCCAAGGCGGCCATGGGTAAAAGGGTTTTACCCGTTCTCACCATCAATGAAGGTGGGAACAAGAAAAGGCCTTATCCCGCACCCAAGGCAAAGGTTGCCAAGGGTAAGGGACCCGTTTGGGGAAAAGGGAAAAAGTGGCAAGGGTGCCACCCAAACCACAAGAGAAGAAGCGAAAGGTTGCTACTAATAACCTATGCTTCAAGTGTGGAGAGATTGGACATTGGGCAAGGAATTGTCCTGTCCATCTCCAAGAGTTGAAAGCAAAGAGGGATGCCGGGCAGACCTCAGGTATAATATACATGATTCATATTGATCTTAATGTTATATCTTCTAACACATGGGTATTGGATACCAGATGTGGAACTCATATTTGCAATTTGTTGCAGGGGTTCAAAAGAAGTAGGGACTTCAATCAAGGGGATGTTAGCCTCTTCATGGGTAATGGAACTAAAGTAAAGTTGAAGCTCGTGGGGACTACATCCTAAAACTTCCAAGTGGCTTGGATATTATTTTGAAGAATGTTTTGTATGCTCCTAGTTTGACTAGGAACATTATTTCTGTATCCCAATTAAGACATTATGATTATGTATTATCTTTGTTGAAAGTGATATTAATGTTTCTTTAAATGATATGTTCTATTTTAAAGCTATTCCCATTAATGGTATTTATGAATTGGTTCATGAAAATAATTTAAATAGTTCATTGTACCAAACTAACACCAAGAAACTCAAGTTGGATTTGAGTGATACCTATCGTTGGCATTGTCTTCTTAGTCATATAAACAAGAAACGTATACAAACACTTTAAAAGAATGGTATTTTAAAAACAAATGAATGTGATTCATTTGATGTATGTGAATCTTGTTTACAAGAAAAATGACTAAGGCATCCTTTAGTGGAACTAACGAAAGGGCAAAAGATTATTAGGAATCATACATTCAAACGTATGTGGTCCTTTTAAGCCAATGACTAGGAATGGTGAAAGATACTTCATTACCTTTACTGACGATTATAGTCGCTATGGGTATGTGTACTTATTAAGGCACAAAGATGAAGCTTTTGAAACATTCAAAATCTTCAAGAATGAAGTAGAAAATCAACTCAACAAGTCGATTAAAGTTCTCCGCACCGATAGAGGAGGTGAATACCTAAGTGATGCTTTTCAAGATCATCTTAGGAGTTGTGGGATTGTCTCACAACTCACTCCACCTAGAACACCAGAACATAATGGTGTGTTTGAGAGGAGGAATCAAACCTTATTGGATATGGTCTGATCTATGATGGCTAGAAGCACATTGCTTCTATTATTTTGGTGTTTCGCTTTGCTCTTCGCGGCCTGTATTCTAAATATGGCCCCAACTAAAATGGTGGAAAGGACACCCTTTGAAATATGGCATGGAAGAGTTCAATCCCTATCATACTTAAGGGTCTGGGGTTGTGAGGCTTATGTTAAGACACCCACCCTAAACAAATTGGAAGTCCGATCCACCAAGTGTATCTTTGTTGGATACCCTAGAGATTCTATGGGATATTATTTCTATGATCCACTGGACAAAAAGTGTTTGTTGCCAGAAAGGGTGAGTTCTTAGAAGCAAAGTTCCTTATGGAAGAAACTAACAGTAGAACAATGGATCTTGAGGAGGATCAAAACCACAACCCGATGCACGTTTGGTTGAAACTAGCACTCAACATGAGGATGTTGAGGATGATCAAGCGGTTGATCAATACACATAAAACGTTCACAGAAGTGGTAGAACGAGTAATCACCTGAAAGATACAGATTTTTATGGATGGATGCTATGTGGTAGATTCCGATGAACCAACCACATACCATAATGCAGTGTCCAATTTGGATTCTGACAAATGGCTTGAAGCCATGAACGTTGAGATGCGATGCATGTATGACAATCAAGTTGGGAACTTGTTGTACCACCTCTTAATTCCAAGGTAGTTGGAAGTAAGTGGGTTTTCAAGAAGAAAACCGATATGCATGGAAACTTGGATACTTATAAGGCTAGACTTGTAGCAAAGGGTTTCACTCAAACTCAAGGGGTTGATTATGATGAAACCTTCTCACCTGTTGCGATGCTAAAGTCTATAAGGATATTGTTTGCCATAGCTGCTCATTATGATTATGAGATTTGGCAAATGGATGTCAAAACCACTTTTCTAAATGGATATCTTGAGGAAGATGTCTATATAGTTTAGCCTGAAGGTTTTGTCAATCCAAAACATCCTAATAAAGTATGCAAGTTAAAGAAGTCAATCTATGGATTGAAACAAGCATCAAGAAGTTGGAATCACCGTTTTGATGAAGAAGTAATTAAATTCGGATTCATCAAGAACGCTGATGAAGCTTGTGTTTATAAGAAAGCTAGTGGGAGCATCATCACTTTCCTAGTATTGTATGTTGATGACATACTACTATTTGGAAATGACATTCCAACCTTGGAAGGTGTAAAAACCTGGCTTGGAAGTTGTTTTTCCATCAAGGATCTTGGTGAAGCCTTCTATATTCTAGGAATAAAGATCTATAGGGATAGATCAAGGCGGTTGATTGGTTTAAATCAAAGTGCATACATTGATAAAATCTTGAAAAGGTTCAAGATGGAGAACTCTAAGAAAGGTACTGTACCTATTCAAAGAGGAACGATATTGAGTACAACTCAATGTCCTAGCTCAAAGGATGAGCAAGATAAAATGTAGGCAATCCCATACGCATCTGCTATTGGATCCATCATGTATGCAATGATAAGCACTTGGCCGGACGTGGCATGCGCCTTAGGCATGACAAGCCGATACCAGCAAAATCCTGGAAACAGTCATTGGATGGCTATTAAGAACATACTTAAGTACCTAAGGAGGACAAAAGATATGTTCCTTATCTATGGATCTGGTGATGAGGAACTCGTTGTAAAAGGTTACACGGATGCGAGTTTGCAAAACGATCGTGATGATCACGGTCACAATCGGGATATATTTTCATTCTGAATGGAGGAGCAGTCTATTGCAAGAGCTCCAAACAGGATGTGGTGGCTCTATCAACTACAGAATCAAATACGTCACCACCTCATTGGCAGCTCAAGAAGCTGCATGGTTGAAGAAATCATTGCCGATCTAGGGGTTGTCCCTTCCATTCAGGACCCCCTAGAGATCTTTTGTGATAACAAGGGTGCGATTGCTCAAATCAAGGAACCTCGTGCTCATCAAAAGACTAGGCACATTGAGCAGAGATTCAACTACATACGAGATGAAGTTGAAAAGGGAAAGATATGTATTCGCAAAGTTCACATGGATCAAAACATTACGGTTCCGCTCACAAAGCTCCTTGAAAAGGCAAAGCATGAAGGTCATACTTGTGCCATGGGACTTCGATATTCTAGTGATTGGATTTGATCTGTAAATTTTTGTATTTGGATATGTGGAACTCTTTTTATTTGAATAAAATTATTTGGTTATAATGTTTCAATTAATGTTCCAATTTAGCATGTTTAATCCATGAGTAAATTGTTTACTCTAAATGTCTGGAGTCATTCAGACTTGGGGGAACAAGTGTGAGGGTAAGACTACTATGAACTTGGATTGGTTGATATTCATAAGGATGAATATAGAGCAATAGGTTGCTACCAAGGTTCATAGATATTTGTGGGATACAAATATTGGACTAACCCGCATCTCAAATTTTACTACATGGAATCTTCTAGATTGATCATAAGTGAATTTGAGTAAAAGGCGAATATCATTTGGTATCCTCAGACCTGAGATACATATTGGGTTTTGATATTCACCAGGTGTTATACCTTGAGCTAGTTCTTCACTGTCCTGAAATATTGGACAGTACGTAAGGCTATGTTCAGGTGTGACACGAGGTGTTTGTGAGAAACGTATGTAGTCAAGATGGGATTTGTTCCTCTTATTCGTTGAGAGCAAGATGTCTAAGGCTTGATTAAGTGAAATCAACAAGGAATGATCATTCTGTGTCCTTGGATTTAACATGACATCTGTAACAAAAGGATAAATGATTGATTCACCTAAATCATTTTAAGTAGGACACTTGAATGGGATGATGTTATTGAATGGCTATAAGTCATACGTATTAAGGGTAGTAGACCGTTGTTAGGCGGTATTTACTGCTTGCATCAACCTTCTATGAATCTTGGGCAAGTGGGAGATTGTAGGATTCTTTATGCCCAAGACACGTAGAATATTGATGCGGTTAGTACGTTATGATCCAAGTCGGGTTATACCCAATAACAAGTTTAGCAAACACAAATTAATATTTAATTGATGATATGATCATGCAATTAAATATTTACACCAATTTAGAAAATGGGTTTTCTAAATAAGTTGCATATGAGATGGAACAAATTATTAGGATATTTTGTTCAATAATATTATTTGAATTGTTATTTAAATTAGTTAGATAACATCAAATAATAAAACAAGTGTATAAGTTATACAATTAAAAGGTTAGTTGTACAACAAATTAAAAGACTAGTTTAAATAATGTTTGTATTAAAGTTTAAGGGGGAAACCTTTTAATTGTGGATTTCGGCCGCCCCCCCTTTTTACTATTGGTTCCTTTTTTTTCTTGGATACAACATTATAACAACTAGTCTTACACTCAAGACTTCTCTAATCTCAATACATGCAAAACAAGAGAGAGACCTCTCTCTCTCTAAAAGCTCTCGACATTTCAGCTGGGTTTTGGAGTTTTTGAGTGCTTCTTTGGTGTAATTCTCCCTAACAAGAAGGTGGTTTGCTATCTAGCTTGGGGTATACAAGCTTGAGGGGTCCTTTCTTGGAGCCCTGGCCGAATTTTGAGCATCTATTCTCTTCTTTCATTCGACTTTTGAGGCTGCTGGAAGGTATTTTGGCAGCCCTTTGTGGCTGTCATATTATGTGTTTTATGCTTATATAGCTTGCTTATTCACATATATAAGATCCCCTTTGCTCTTGGGCTTGTTTACATCTTATAACATCAAATAGAACTTGAAATTTTCAGCTTATAAACAAGGTTATAAAGCTATTATTCCGCTGCGTTTTTACAAAGTTTAAATGGTTAAACTATGTTTTGTGTTCTAACAATCCTAACAATCTTACCATGAGGTAACGATCATGAGTATCACAAGTTTTCTATTCTATACCCTAGGGTGCTAGGATCATAATTCTAGTAAGACCTTGCTAAGGGTAACAAAACATTACTAACACCTACCATTACTTATGTCCTAACCTACTTAGAGCCTTCATTGTATTTCCAATCATGACATTGATTTTATTCTCCACGAAACAATCCTCCACTTAGCGTTTTAGTAACTAAGGAACTGATTGAATGCTTAGAATGAAAGTGGACTACCAGAAATTTAGAGGAATGATGATACTCTCTACACATACATTACGTTATTCGTTGGAATGATGCTAAGGAAAATCAGATGTCAAGTAACCGTTTAGGCGTCATTCTAGGTATATCGTGGATGTGGTGGGAACGTTACGGGGAACCCTATATATAAGCATCACTGGTATATTAAGAATGTGCTTAAACTGGGTTACGTGATGATCCTGACTGACTGAAGCATGGATTGTTGGAACTTGATAAGTGGAATCATACATGTGTCTTCAATGGACTAAGTTTACATGTTTACTCCTTTTTATGATTAGAAGATACCGCCTCGAAGAGTCACCCATAGTACAAATCATGAAGGTGAGGCCCCACAAGGAAGAGGTAGGGGTAGACCACCAAGAACAGGTGGTTCTCCTGCTGGCAACAATCAGGGGACTGAAAACCCTGACATAGCTGCTATGATTGCTCAGCAACTAGCCGCACTGATTCCAACTATAGTGACTCAAGTGAGTGACACTCTTCTGAATCATAATCTCCATGGGGATCAGGATACTAATGATCAGCATAACCAAAGAATAGGGGAGGATACCGGGATTGGTGGAACAACTCGTAATGAAACTGGGGTTTTTAATACAAGACGGGGATGTTCTTACAAGGAATTCGTGGCCTGCAAACTCAGAGAATTTGATAGGAAAGGTAGGGTGATATCCCTAACTAGGTAGCTTGAAAAGATGGAGGCAGTGATTGACATCAGTGAGTGCCTCGACAGTCAAAGAATTAAGTATGCCACGTGTTCACTACAGGGCAAGGCACTAACCTGGTGGTGTTAGGGTTTGTTAGAACATAAAATCATAGTTTAACCATTTAAACTTTCTGAAAACGCAGCGGAAATATAGCTTTATAAACTTGTTTATAAGCTGAAAATTATGTTCTTTAGGTGACCATATAAGTGTATAAAACAAACCCATTAATCAAAGGATCATTATATGTCAATAAACATGCTATGTGTACATAAAGTCAACACAATATGACAGCCACAAAGGGGCTGCCAAACTACCTTTCTAGCAGTAAGATTCGACCAAAGAAAGGTGGAGATGAAGCTGAAAATGTGGCCAAAACTTCAAGCTTAGAAGTCCTCAAGTGTTCACTCCTACAAGGCTCTAAGTAAGCATCATAGTTCCTTGGATTTGGACACCAAAACTCCAAAAGGTAAGCTGCCAAAAGGCCTTCAGAACCATGAACTTTCAGCAGCAATGTTGATGAGATGAAGGGGATGATGATGTTGTATATGCAGCCCTCAAAGAAGAGAACCTCAAGTGATGATACCCACAAGTTAGAACAAACACCTTACAAGTTAGGATGAACACCAAAACTCTCTTCCTTTGAATCCTCAAGAAAAAAAACAAAAAATTCAGCTTCCACCAAGCTTGAATCCGTAAATCTTCAACATATGTGAGTGTTTTCTTGAGTGGTCTAGAGAGCATTTTGCATGGAATCAATTTAGAGATGTGTTAGTGGGTGTAAGAGTGTTTTTATCCAAGGAAGCAAGGGGAGTCCCAAGGGAATCTTGGTTGGCCGTCCCCATATAAAATGGGTTTTTATTTCAAACAAATTTTTATAAAATTAACACTCTTAACCCTTGATTTTTATAAAATTAAAACCTATTTTAATTTTATAACAATAACACACTTTGTTTGCTTATTATTTAAACAATTTAAACAATGAAACAAACAATCTCTCAAGAACAAATTATCCACATAATATTGTTCTTTTACAAAAGCAAAGTTTTAGAAAACCTATTTTCTAAAATGGTGTCAATATATAATTGTATGATCTCATCAACAAATAAATATTTATTGGTGTTTGTTTGGCTTGTTATTGGGTATGACCTGACTTGGATCTTAACATACTAACCACATTAATCTTGTATGTGTCTTGGGCATATAAGAACCAACAGGTGGAACACCTAGGTTCAAACTAGAGGAAGAGAGTCCGCAATGCAGATGACGTGGGACGAGTTTAAAGCTCTAATCACCGAGGAATATTGTCCACTCAACGAGATGTACAGGTTGGAGCAGGAATTCTGAAACCATGCTATGGTAGGAGCTGGGCACGCAGCTTACACTGATCGTTTTCATGAGTTGGAAAGACTGGTTCCACATCTGGTAACCTCGGAATCAAAGAGAATTGAAAGGTATATTTGGGGACTCGCGCCTCAAATCCGAGCATTGGTAACAGCAGCTGCTCCTCCTACGATTTAGAGCGCAATTCTGGAGGCCGGCGCTCTAACTGACGAGATGGTGAAACAGGGATGTTGGGTAGGGGAGCAGAGAAGGAGAAAGGAGGCTGGGGAAACGAGCCGGTCTAACACTGGAAGGTTTGATAAGAAGGCCAAGACGACCCGAAATTTTGTGGCTGTGACTCAAGGAAAGAAAGAATATGCTGGGCCGCACCCGAAATGTGACAGGTGCAACCTTCATCATCCCCCAGCAATGCCGTGTCGGGTGTGTCTGAACTGTAGACGCCCGGGGCATCAAGTGAGAGACTGCAGAGTGGCGTCGAACTTGGTGGCACCGTCAACGCGGTTAACCCCGCCGGAATGCCAGGGTCTGTTATGAGTGTGGGAACTCGAGTCACTACCGAAACATGTGCCCAAGACTGAATCGGGCGCAGGGTCAACAAGCAAACAATCAACCACAAGTGATGGCCATAGCTAGAAATCCAGGCCAAGGGAATCAAGGAAATGCTGCTAGAGGACGTGCGTTCGTTATCAGAGCAAATGACGCTCGACAGGACCCGAATGTCGTTACGGGTACGTACTTGCTCAATCACCACTTCGCATCTATACTGTTTGATACTGAGTAGACAATAGTTTATATCTTCTGAATTTGCTCGCATGCTTGCCTTGAACCCCAGTAGGCTAGAAACTAGCTACTCCATAGAAATGGCCAACGGTAGAGTTGTACAGGCCGATGAGATTATTAGAAAGTGCTCGATGATATTGGAAAACTATGCCTTCGATATAGACTTAATACCTTTTGAGCTGGAGAAGTTTTGATGTGATTGTGGGAATGGATTGGTTGTCGAAACACGGAGCCGAGATTGTTTGTTGGGAGAAAGTAGTACGAATCCCCATGCCAGATCGGGGAAATACTCAGGATTCAAGGAGAACGACTGGGGAACCTAAAGCTTATTCCTTGCATGAAGACACGTCGATGTTTCCGAAAGCAATGTTATGCGTTTTGGCCCATGTGGTGGAAAAGAAGGAAGAGAACAACAATTTGGTAGATATTCCGGTAGTACGAGATTATCCGGATGTATTCCTTGATGACTTGTCAGGTTTGCCTCCTCCACGACAGGTGGAATTTCGTATCGAGTGGTTCCTGGAGCTACGCCGGTAGCAAAAGCACCGTATCGGTTAGCACCATCCGAAATGCAAGAGTTATCTAGCCAATTACAAGAGTTCCTGGAGAAGGGTTTTATTCGACCGAGCCATTCACCATGGGGAGCACCGGTCTTATTTGTCAAAAAGAAAGACGGGTCGTTCCGTATGTGCATCGATTATCGCGAGTGAACAAATTGACTGAAGATCGATATCCTCTTCCCAGAATTGATGATTTATTTGATCAACTGCAAGGAGCTTCCTATTTCTCCAAGATTGATCTTCGTTCTGGATATCATCAACTAAGGGTTTTCGAGGATGACATACCGAAAACAGCTTTCAGGACTCGTTATGGGCACTATGAGTTCTTAGTCATGCTGTTCGGACTGACTAATGCACCAACTATGTTCATGGACCTGATGAATCGAGTGTGCAAACCCTACTTGGATAAGTTCGTGATCGTGTTCATAGACGATACACTTATCTACTCCCGAATGAAGGAGGACCATGAGGAACACCTTCGAGCGATACTGAGTTTATTGCAAGAAGAGAAACTTTTCGCTAAATTCATGAAGTGTGAGTTTTGGCTTCGAGAAGTGAAATTTTAGGGGCATGTGGTTAACGAAAATGGGATTCATGTAGATCCTGGCAAGATTGAAGCAGTGAAGAAATGGGATGCACCCTAGACACCTTCAGAGATACGGCAATTCTTAGGATTGGCCGGATATTATCGACGCTTCATTGCGAATTTTTCAAAGATTGCTCAACCGTTAACTTTGTTGACTCAAAAAGACAAGAAGTTTGATTGGGGACATGCACAAGAACAAGCATTCCAAACGTTGAAGGAGAAGTTGTGCAACGCACTGATATTGTCCCTCCGGACGGGACTGATGATTTTGTGGTGTACTGCGATGCTTCACATCAAGGATTGGGTTGTGTGCTAATGCAGAAAGATAAGGTGATTGCCTACGCCTCACGACAACTCAAGGTGCACGAAAAGAACTACACAACTCATGATTTGGAGTTGGGCGTTGTAGTATTTGCACTTAAGATATGGAGGCACTATGTGTATGGAACCAAATGCATCATCTACATAAATCATAAGAGCTTTCAACACATCCTGAATCAGAAAGAACTCAATATGCGTCAGCGACGTTGGGTGGAGTTACTTAGTGACTACGATTGTGAAATCCGGTATCATCCGGGGAAAGCAAATGTGGTGGCTGACGCCCCAAGTCGTAAAGAATGTGTGAGACCACTAGTGCTCGAGCTTTGGGATTGACTATTCAAACGAACTTGAAGGCTCAGATCCAACTTGCACAAAGTGAGGCATTGAAAGAAGAAAACCTTGTGGAGAAGAATTCCAAGGGTTGGACAAACAGATGATTTGCAAGGATGATGGTATACAGTATTTCATGGATCGTATATGGGTACCAAATGGAGAGACGTTCGTACCCTAATCATGGAGGAAGCGCACAAGACTCGATATTCTGTTCATCCTGGTGCAGACAAGATGTATCACGATCTTAAGGATCTATACTGGTGGCCAGGCATGAAGAAAGACATTGCTATGTATGTAAGCCAAGGCTTGACATGCTCGAAAGTTAAGGCTGAACATAAAAAACCATCGGGATTATTACAGCAACCTGAAATTCCTTAGTGGAAATGGGAGAACATAGCCATGGATTTCATTACCAAACTCCCTTGAACAAGTAGCGGGCACGACTCGATATGGGTCGTAGTGGATCGGATGACAAAGTCCGCTCATTTCTTACCGATTCGAGAGGATTACAAGATGGAAAAGTTGGCGAGATTGTACATAAAGGAGGTCGTGACACGGCGCGGAGTGCTGGTGTCAATCATATTCGACCGTGACAGCCGATTTACTTCGCGATTTTGGCAAACACTACAGAAAGCGATGGGCACTCGATTAGTTATGAGTACCGCCTATCACCACAAACAGATGGCCAAAGTGAACGAACAATACAGATGTTGGAAGACATGCTCAAAGCTTCTGTAATTGATTTTGGTGGTAGCTGGGACACTCATCTACCATTGATTGAGTTCTCTTACAACAACAGCTACCACACAAGCATTGGATGCGCTCCATTTGAAGCATTGTACAGGAGGAAATGAAGATCCCCAGTTTGTTGGGCTGAAATTGGTGAAAGCCAGCTAACAGGCCCAGATCATTCAAGAAACAACTGACAAGATTTTTCCAATCCAAGACCAACTAAAAGCTGCAAGAGATTGCATTATAATTGTTTAGTATATATGTTTATACATTATATATTCAAGCAATTAATTGTTAGTTTATATATATATATTATATATATATATATATATATTTTATACATAGTTCTTTTAATAGCTAAATCATTTATATTGATTATTATATACATGTTATAATTGTTTAGTATATATATTTATATATATAATTAAACATTAATTGTTTAGTTACTATATATATATATTATATATATTTAAACATAGTTCTTTTAATAGCTAATCATATAATTGATTGTTTTAGTATATATATTTATATGTATATTCAAACAATTAAATTGTTTGATTACTTATACCTATAATATATATATTTGTATATAGTCCCTTATAATAGTTAAATAACTTATTATATTATTATATACAATCCTTAAAAATCGGTTTAACGTACAATTTAATCAAGTCTTATTTATTATTTCTCTTACGCGCTAACAAGTGATTATACCAAGTATAGTCCATCTCGTTTCATTTAACCGATCACGTTATTAACGTGTAATAAATACGAATTTATTAACTCCTATTAGACCTACAATTAATCATCAAACAATTATAACGCGCTATTTTATTTCGTTTAGGTGCGTTGTGACGTTTGTGTTGGAAATCTTATTCGTGGTTATTCTTATTACATCTACAAGTCTCCTTATTAAACATGTGAGTTCTTATGCCCCGCTTTACGATTATTTCACATCTTTCCGGGTGAAACATGTTGCTTATACAAACTTACACATACACGCTTTGATACTTATTACACACGTGCAATTCTTTACATAGTCGTGGTTGTTTGGATATGTTAAGTATTAAATGAGATGTGACATACGTGTGCAATCATTAACTATTGCTAGCCTAGCGAAGTCTTAGATCTTTGGGCCGACAAGCCTATTTGGTGCTAAAGTCGATGTATTGCCGACTCCTAGGAGCCGTATGCTTTGCACTAGGGAACCAAAACACTTAGCTAATCATGCTTATTCATATTATTCAGTCGAGGCTTGATTGTAACTATGCATGTTCTATATACTTGCTATCTCGTGACCATTGACTAGAATTGCCACATTTTTGTATACTTATTGTATTTAAAACCATGAGAATTCACCAACTAGTTAGTTGACTTTATTTTCAACATGTTTCAGGTAATGTGCAAGCTTAGCAATGATTGAAGGAATGCATAAACCTAGATCATGGACCTAGGCTTAATAAGACGATTGAATTCTTGTTTGTTTGATTTATTTTTGAGACATTGATGTATGTGGTGATTGAAAACAATTGATTAAGGCATTTTATACTTTAACATAGCGTTATGTGGCTGTGAACAATCTTAATCCTCACACCTCGACGTTTCCGCCGTCAAGGTGGGGTGTGACATTACCTGCACATTTTCATCTTCTTCTTCCAAATTTTGATCTTGCAAGTTGTTCTAGCTAGTTTTGCTTAAGTTTGACTTTAAAAGTCACGGAACCGAATCTTGCATTTCAAACCATTTCGGGTATGTGTTTTTTGGATATTTTAGTTGTTCTAAGTTATTTTATGTTTACAAAACCATTTTCATCTTTATATAAGGCTTGTGAGCATTCAAACACATATTTATGTATTTTAGACCCGTTTGGGTCGTTTTCGGGAAGTTTACTCGCTTAACTTTCTTGTTTGGTTTAGATCGAACTTTTACCTTATTTTTAGTTCTATGGTTTTGGACATGTCGTAACCATCCTCGGGTTCATACCGAGTCAAGGACCGAACCAAATCGAACGCATCGTTTAAACACTTTAAATAACTTTTAAGCAACCATGTTACATCAAACACTTTAGATCTGAGTTTTTCTTTATATTTTAGTTATTATATGGTTGATATGGAAGTGTAGAACAAATCTTGGCCTGAACCCAAGTTTCGGGTAAAAACCGAGTAAAACCGAACACTCGTTGTAACGAGTTAGTCAATGTTCAACCACCAAAAGTTTAACCTATCTTTTTAGTTATGTTTTACTTTATATTACTCATATTACTTAAGATTTTGGAAGTGTTGGAACAAATATTAGCTCAAACCAAGTTTCGGGTAAAAAAAACCGAGTAAAAGTCGAACTTATCGTCTTAACGAGCTAGTCACCGTTCAAACTACCAAAAATCTTTCCTAACTTTTTTTAACTTATGTTCCACTTTATATTGTTTATATTTCTAAGATTATGGTATGACGGAATCAAACTTGGTATTATACTAAGATCGAGTTTAAGCGATTTTTTTTTATTAATTAAAAATCTCAAACTCGAGTTTAAGATGTGTAAGTCGGATCTTGATGTTTACATTAACGGGATCGTGCACACTAGCACTAAACCAACTCCTCTATGTAAAACTTAACAAAGGTTGAGTAAAACTAAACATCAAGATCCGGTTTCTTGTAAAACTCTTTTATCCTTACGTTTATTTAAACAACACAAACAAACAACAAACAAACAAACAACTCATTTTATCCTTACGTTATTTAAACACACTTTGTAAAATATAACTAAAACTCCGGAAAACCCAAGCCTTATTTTTATGAACTTTTATATCATTTATATTTCATCTTCAAGACTCAATATTACTGAAGATCTTTCAATCTAGGACACGCACGTTAAACCGTCGGGCTCGCTTAATTGAGTGTTTATTCTAAGTTTATTCATCAACGTCACTTTTTTTTCCAATGGAGTAATTTCATCCCCGTTTTCTCTTCTATAATTTGGGGGTAGCAAGCATACCTACTCAAACAAAAATGATTTAACACTTATATCCTCAAACCACAAGCTCTAGGTTATGTGTTGCTTAGAATATTGTCCATGTATGGTATATACCTCATATGGTTAATTGCTAAATGTTTATTGCTTTTAATCGGTTATCCTCATCCTCATCCTCAATAAGTATGATCATACGCTCCTTCTTGTAATATGATAGTTATATCTATTAGAAAGGAGACTCATTTATTTATGATTTATATACCTTAATTGTCGCTTTTATTCACGGTTTCGCATATTTGAGTTGTGGATTTTTACCTTATATTATATTTATGTAGTCATGGAATTGCTCACCAACATACATGTTGACAAAAATATTTTATACAATGCTACAGGTTTGATTGTCGATTGATTGAAGATTTAAAGACGTTACTATATTTTGGACCGTTAGGTTATTAGTTAAGAACTATTTATTTTCTTGTATTTGTAAGAACATGTTGTGAAATGAATGAGTTGATTAAATATTGTCACTTTAATAGTGTCGTGTGCATTTGAACAATCATAGTTGCGCCCCGGCATGAACAATCATAGTTGCGCCCCGGCATGATCCGCCGCTTTGGTCGGGGTGTGACAACACAAACATTAATCATAAAAAGATTAATCTGATGTATGGATTTGGTTAAAGATAATAAGATTTTAGAAAGAACTAAGGTGGTGCAAAAGCACCTATTTTATAGTTAAATATAATATCATTTTATCATCTATAACTTTAATCAAATGTCATCCAATACGAGTAGATTAGAAGCAGTTGTAAAAACTTAGCATGCTCATACGACAAGCTGGTTGGCATATTGATGCTTTTGGACATTGATGAACATCACCAAAACTGATCTAGACATTTTGTAACGTTACTTGGATATCTGCTAATTAAGAAGATTGTGTGTTCGAGTCTTGTACATAAGATAACAAAGATTGGGATTGTAATCTAAACATGTGGCATTAATAATAGCCAAAGTACAATTATACCACTTGAATGCATGCAACAGACAATGAATAAATAAATAAGATTGAAAAGCAAAGTTTGATTTATTATAATAGAAACCAGCAGCAACACAGGTGGTGGTATTTGGTTTCAAAACTTAAGAATGTAAAAGGCTACTAAATTTCCATAATAAAAGCCTTTTATTTGATGAAGACATGCACCATAAGAACACTACTAATATATAATAATCATATCATGACATGAATGCAAAGCACAAAACAAAAGCTCCATGCTCTCATCACCAACCATAAGTTGGTAAAGTTTGTGAACAAAAGATCAAATCCCAAACATAACCAAATTTTAAATTTCGTCCACAACCATTACTGTGTAATTTAAGTTTTACATAAACCGCATTCGAGACAAAACACTCCAACAAAGTTAAACCGACCTTGCAAAGATGGTCTAACACATTCTTCTTGCCTCGTCTCGCCTTGAACAAGGAACTATTCTAAACTAACTAAAGATGTTATAACAGAAGATAACAATAATCTAAATAATCTAAAGGCAAATTAGATTTTAATAATACAAACTATTACTCATTGAAAGATAATAATTTATACAACTGATTTGACCGCTAATATTCTCAACTTTCATTTTTATTACCAAAAACAATCACAGTAGTATAATTTTTATACATTCACACTCAATTTATACTTATTTTAGACTCGATTTAGCTTGTATGTTTTCTCATTTCGCTCATATTCATTATTGTGAACGAAATCAAGTCGAAATCAAGTCGAAATCAAGCGTACATTTTTAATAATTATGTTACTAGGATTGTTGTTAGTAAAAAAAATGAAAGTTAAGATTGTTGCCGCCCAAATCAATAGTATGGATTATTATCAGCCATGAGTAATAGTTTGGATTATTAAAATCCAATTTGCCTAATCTAATATAAAAATTAGTCATACATTCTATAATAACCTATCCAACCCCTATCTTTAAGGTTCTTAGTTCTTACAACTACCATTAGCAAATTATGGCTAGCAAGATCATACTTGTACATGCACATAAGCATGGTAGAAAATTTTAATAATATAGATATAACGATTATTAAAAAAAACACAATGTTAGGGAGCAAAGCTAAAAAATGCTTTAAGATGAACCGTCCAGTTCTGTTAAACAAGATTTCATTCATCGTCTGTACCAAATACCTGTCTCCAAACTCGCCCATTCCTGGAACAACACGAAACTCTTGATTCAAACCCATTTCAATCTCAGAGGTCACGATCTTGATCCTCGGAAACTCTTTGCATACCACATGCACTCCTTGAGGTGCCTGCCGATGTAAATATAAAGAAACAACGCAAACAAGTTAATGTGATTAGTTTAAGGATTATCAAATATAGTTAAGGTTAGCCGACTTACGGAAATTAGGTTTAGGAATATGATGTTTCCCTCTGGTACACCTTTCTTTAGAAGTAACTTGATAGCTTGGACTGCTGAATTGCCTGCAAATATTCTTATAAATGTTAAAACCCGTATACAATAAGAATGATTAATCATTTAAAGTTTATTCTAAAGTTGGAAGTAAGAAGCCATACCTGTTCCTAGTATAGGATCCAGCAACAACACATGTCTTTCGGAGATATCTTGTGGCAGTTTTTCATATATTAACTGCATCATCGTTTTATGGTTAGGAGGATTTAGACCATCGAGGGACATTGAATACAAAACCAATCTTAAGTTGAAAACTGTGAGAACCACATAAACACTTGTACCTCTTGTTTTAACTGTGATAATTGAATCAGTAATATAATCGCATTATGATACTCCATTTCCAACTCTCATTATATATGTCAAGCACTATGTGCAAGTGAATTATGTGGTTCTTGTGATTCTATGCTTAATATTAGTTATGTAACGAACGTGCCCCTTAGACCATCATTTTCCAAAAAGAACAATCATTGGTGAAGTCAAACCTGTTGACCATTGTCGCCTTCTCTATGAATAAGAATCTTTCCAATCTTAATACCCTTACAACATGCTCGCAATGCATTTTCCATACTCTCACCACTGCAAACATTTTTGGAATTTGCAATTAGCCGAATAATAGTTTTGGAATTTGCATACTTGCATAGCTCATATACATTTTCCATCATTTCAAAGAGGAGACTTTTTCAATACCTCCTAATAACAGAAACACCACATAATCTCTTGCAGAAATCAACGCCTGTGTATACCGACCCTACATTCACACAAGACAAAATTGTTATTAAGAAAAGATGAGTAACTAGATATGGTATTTGCAGTTATATGATTCATGTTGTGACATGATTATAAGTTTTTAACTTGATCATAGTTCCGAGTTGCTGATTATTTAGGGTCAACATCATCATATTTGGATAAACAGGTAAAGAGCTACAAACCCCAATTAAATATTAACTGATATGCCATTTTCCTAAGTACAACAATTTAGGGGAGACTTCAGTACGTTTTTGAGAAAAATTAAACCATTCAACGCTTTCTATTTCAAGTAATTATTTTATCTTATAAACTTGAACCATTATCTAAACAAAATGATTAGATCTCACTAGCGGGTACAGAAGCTCACCAGTTGGAGTTGTCACCTGTTTTTCTGTAAAAGGTAAATGTCCCAGACCATGCTCAACAACCTGTTGCATGTGGTAATGTGGAGTAGTTCTCCTATTAAATATTACCAACAGGTATGCACATAAAGAAACATATATAAACAGAGAAGTATCAAAAAACACTTACCAAACGAATCAAACGATCAGAATAAAAAACAAATCATGTTTTGTAGTTTTAGCATCACGTATAAGCGTATGCATACCACGTATCTACATAAAACAACAAGCAATACAATTTATAAAAGAAAGGTAGACAAGATCACTTGGAGATTTATAAGGGCAGACTGCATGAAATGAAATCAGTTTGCACATCTGTAATAGATGGAAGTTCAAAATATTACCTGAAAAGTTGAGTGAATAACATATAAATTGGGATATATTTTGCAAAGATCATGTTGACCAAGTTTTGTCCGAATATGTTGGACAATCAGATCAATAGCTACGTGGTTGTCTCCTCCACGCGGGATGATGATGTCAGCAAACTTTTTTGTTGGGAGTATGAAGTTATCAAAGGAAGGCTTCACAAACTTTGAGTACTGCAAACAAGTTTAGAATGAATAGAAGTGTCAATTTCAACCCATTGACTTATGAATGGATCAGCTTGGCTAGTGTTTTATGTCAATCAGGTCAAATAGATCAAATAGAAAATAGCTAAAAAAAGAAAAAGTCAAACAGGTTGAAAATCATACAAGGTCTATTTTTAATGTATACAAACTGCTAAATAGTATTTACATTTGAACGGAAGAAAGTATGTATAGGTGAATCCAACCTGGTCAGTCCCAACCCATACTATAAATATAAATGACTTGTTTACCTGACCAGCCTATCCAGCCATCTGTAAGAATTTGGACATTAACTCTTGTCAATAGTTTGACCAAAACCCATAAAAGGAACTTCGTTCCGGAATGGAAAACTTTAGTATTTTACTATTTGAATATTCTATCAAGTATATTATTTTTTCTTACAACAAAATTAATTCTGTTTATATGTGCTTAAGCCAAGCTTTATTAATTGCTAGATTTTTTTCAATTCTTGGTGTTCTAAAACAAGGTTCGTTACTTAGTTGTCAAGCGTACTGATTGGGACTTACAGAGCAATAATTTGACTGCTATTCTCTCTTAAAAAAGTCAGATGGAAGAGACTGTAGTATTAACAATAAAGAACTGGCAAATCAAGGTTTAATGAAGGTTAGACCTACCCAAAAAAAGAAACCCTAAAGGAACAGAAATGTTTACTAATCATTGATAGAAAAAAAAAATAGCACATATCATGCATGTTGTATAGGACACACATAGAAATCCTGCTTTAAGATCAATTTCATTATTAAGGTTAAGAGTTAACCTGATCGAGCACCATACCAATCTCTCTTCCCTTTTCAGTCGTATCACGCCTTATTCTTCTCGCCAGACGTACATCAGCATCTGCATTAAGGAGAATATCTTAAAGACTGAAACTGGCCAAACTACAATGTTTCAGAAATTTTTATTTTTTGTCATTTAGAATACATTGAGAGCAATCATTTTTATTCAAGAAATTCAACAAGTCATAGCACAAAAAAGAAACCCTATTAATTCATACAGCCCTTACAATAGATGGACATCATTTATCCAGAACATACTTTATTGAAAATCGAAACAACACTTGAAAAAGAATATACAGGCCCTGAGGCATGCACACGCTGGCTAAACATAAAGAAAAGAACAATAAAACCATTAAACATGTGCACAAAAAATCAAACTTAATGAGTGAAATTGTTACAACTTGAATTCCAGTAGTTTATTATTGAAGGGTGTTCCAAAACAATGATTACACACTAACACTATATATAGCAGTTAGAACTAACTAACTAACTATTACATTTACACATTTAGTCCCTATACTTTGTACTAAACACTTTTAAGCATAAAGTACATACTAACATTCAAACTACTACATACAATACAACTAACAAAAGAATTAACTAACATTCACCCCCTTTAATTCTTTCAAATCTCCAACTCCTAGTTTACTCTTCATTTCAGCAAACTTTATCCGGGGTAATGCCTTGGTAAGTATATCTGCTTTCTGTTCATTTCCCTTAATGTGTCTCACCATCACACATTTCTTTTCAACACATGATCTAATGTAATGATACCTTACATCAATGTGTTTTGACCCACCATGAAAAACAGGATTTTTCATCAATTGTATAGCAGATTTATTGTCAACATATATCAATATAGGACCCATTTCTTTATCCATCAACTCCTCAATCAAACCTTTAAGCCATATGGCCTGCTGTGCAGTTGCAGTAGCAGCCATAAATTCGGCCTCACAAAAGACAATGCCACTGTCTCTTGTTTCTGACTTACCCAACTAATAGGTCCTCCTCCAAAATAGAATATCATTCCTGTAGTACTCTTGCCATCTGCCTTAGTAGGCGCATGTGAACTATCACTGTACCCTAACAAATCCCCTGCTGCACCATTTCTGTACCAAATACCATGATCCAAGGTGCCCTTCACATATCTCAGAATAGTTTTTACTGCTTGCCAGTGAGTAACTTTAGGTTTCCCCATAAACCTACTAGCTATCCCAACTGCATAGCTTATGTCAGGTCTTGTTTGTGTCAAGTACCTTAAACATCCTATAGCTCTCCTGTACTTAGTTGAATCAACAGCCTCTCCTTCATCATCCTTACCCAGTTTCACACCTGGGTCCATTGGGATCTTGGATGCATTACATTCCAACAAGCCTTGATCTTCTAGTACCTTTCTACCATACCCAGACTGAGAAACAAATATGCCATCTTTGCTTTGATTAACCTCAATCCCTAGGTAGTAATGTAGTAGGCCCAAGTCAGACATTTCAAAGCAGCTCATCATCATGCCTTTGAATTCTTTAATCACAGTAACACTAGAACCAGTCACTATGATATCATCCACATAAACCCCTAGAATAACTACTCCTTTATCAGATTGTCTCTTGTAGACTGCATGTTCTCTTGGACATCTTTTAAAACCAAATTTTACTAAGGTTTCATGTAGTTTTATATTCCAAGCTCTTGGAGCTTGTTTGAGCCCATACAAGGCTTTAATCAATCTATACACCTTAGTCTCATCTCCCTTCTTCACAAAACCTTCAGGCTACTCTACATACACTTCCTCATTCAAATCCCCATTGAGGAATGCAGTTTTCACATCTAAGTGATGAACCACCCAGTTGTGTACAGCTGCAAAGGCTAACAACACTCTCACAGTTTCAAGTCTGGCTACTGGTGCAAAAACCTCTTCATAATCTACACCATATTGCTGCACATATCCTTTAACAACTAACCTGGCTTTGTGCCTAATCACATCACCTTGTGCATTTTTCTTTAGTTTGAAAAGCCACTTCAAACCTATAGGCTTTACACCTTTAGGACACTTCACTAATTCCCAGGTTCCACTCTTTTCAATACTGGTGAGTTCATCTCTCATTGCTGTCATCCATTCTACACTATCCTTGGCTTGCTCGAATCCTACAGGTTCATCTACATGTAATAACAATTCATGTTCACTATATTGAGGAGGCTCAAAGGGAATCTTCTCTAGTACCTCTGTCCTGTCAAAGACATCTTCCACGGATGTAAATCCTCTAGGTGGTGTGTCATCATAAGTTGATCTAGGAATTTGATCAACTTCTGATGCACTTCCAGAAGTTCCCTGAGTATCACCACTCACATCAACACCCCCTGAATCTTGTGTTGTGTGCAGCCCTGCATCACCTAAATCATGCCAACTTGAATCACTGTCATCTTCTACTTATTGACCAGGGGACACTGTTCTTTGTCCTGAAGTAGACAGGCCTATAAACCCAAATTCTGAGTACCCCCTTCTTGAGTCTTCACTGCTGTGGGCTTCCCAATTCCAGGGTATGTTCTCCTCAAATAAAACATCCCTGCTCACCACAATCTTCTTGTTAGCAGGATCATACATCCTATAAGCTTTGGAACCAGGTTCTACTCCAAGATGAACCATTGGAATACTCCTATCATCAAGCTTTCTCACTAGGTTTCCAGGGACCTTCACATGTCCCTTACAACCAAACACTTTCAAGTGTGTTAGGTTTGGTTTTCTAGTGAACATACACTCATAGGGAGTTATCTTCTCCAAAGCCTTAGTAGGAACTCTGTTTAACAAGTAAACAGCATGCCTAACAGCTTCTCCCCACAAGTACAAGGGCATACTCATAGCCTTTAGGATAGATCTCACCATTCCCATGATGGTTTGATTCTTTCTCTCCACAACACCATTCTGTTGTGGAGTGTAAGGAGCTGTGAGATACCTCTTAATACCATCAATTGAGCATAGTTGCTCAAAGGTTTTAGAGGTGAACTCCCCTCCCCTGTCTGTCCTAAGAGCTTTGAGTGTGAAGCCAGTCTCCAATTGGGCTTGTTGCTTGAATTTCTCAAAGAACCCTGATGCTTCATCTTTAGTCTTTAACATGTACACCCACATGTATCTTGAAAAATCATCAACCAGCAACATGAAGTACTTGTTCCCTGCTGATGTAGGTGGATCAAATGGTCCACACAGATCAGCATAGACCAGTTCTAAGGGTTGTTATGCCCTATAGACACTGATCTTGGGAAAGGGGTATCTCCTTTGTTTTCCCACTAGGCAACTTTCACAAACTTGTGCTTTGTGGGAGATCCTTGGCAACCCCTTGGCCATGCTATGCTTAGACATCTTGTTCCCTGCTGATGTAGGTGGATCAAATGGTCCACACAGATCAGCATAGACCAGTTCTAAGGGTTGTTGTGCCCTATAGACACTGATCTTGGGAAAGGGGTATCTCCTTTGTTTTCCCACTAGGCAACTTTCACAAACTTGTGCTTTGTGGGAGATCCTTGGCAACCCCTTGGCCATGCTATGCTTAGACATCTTATTCATCGACTCAAAACCCAAGTGGCCAAGTCTAGCATGCCATCTCCAAGCATCATCTTCAACAACAGTTAGCAAGTTCTCAGGTTGAGTTACTTGTAGGTTGACTGTGTACAGTCTATTTTCCCCCTTCTTGACCTTCAACAAGGTCTTTCCACTCTTCTCAAAGACCCAGAGGAACCCTTCTTTCATTTCTATCCTGCAGCCTACCTCATCTAATTGTCCTAGGCTCAGGATATTGCTTTTAAGTGCAGGTATGTAGTACACTTGGGTGACTACTCTATGTTCTCCATTCTTGCAATGGAGGCATATTGAACCCCTGCCCTTGATGGTCACTACTGATCCATCTCCAAACTTCACTCTCCCACTTATTGCTTCATTCAATTCACAGAGTTGAGCCTTTACTCCAGTCATATGATTACTAGCCCCATTATCCAAGTACCAGGTGCTAGAATCAGCCTCATTTCCACTGGACATTTCTTCTGGGAACACTCCATGTTCTTCAAGGAGGCCTAGATCCTCCTTTACCATGAGAAGAGTTGATTCATGATCTTCTTGGGATTGTGATAAGTGAGCTTCATGGCTTTCTCTCCTGGGTGCCCTGCACTCATTCGAGAAGTGCCCAAGCTTATCACAATTGAAGCATCTCATGCTTCTCTTGTCTTTCTTGCCACCCACACCCTTCTCACTGCCATTGGGTGGTGGTCTAGTGGCTGAATTCTTCCCAGTTCTCCCCCTTCCTCTACTGCTTGTCTTCCCATCACCATAAGAGGATCTTGATCCTTTTGACTCACTCTTGGTTCTCTCCTGCCACTCAGCCTTTGTCAGCAAGAGTTGGCCTGAGGAATTCTTGCCATGAGTCACTGGTTTAACTCTCTCCTCATAGGCTTTCAGCCTGCCAATGAGTTCTTCAAAGGACATAGTGTCTAGCTTTGAGAACTGCTCAATTGCAGCCACAATTGGGAGAAGTCTCTCAGGTGCTGCCTTCAAGACCTTCATCACCTGTTTTGATGGCTCAATTGTGGTTCCCAATGCCCTGTATCTTGACACCAATTCACCCACCTTCCCAGCAAACTCATCAATTGAGTCTTGATCACTCATTGTCAGCATCTCAAACTCTCTGTCCAGAGTTTGAATCCTAGCCTGCTTGACCCGATCCTCACCAACAAATCTTTCTTTCAAGGCGCCCCACACATCTTTAGCCTCCTTGTGTGCAGCAACCTGCAGCAGTACATCTTCGGGCAATGCTTGAAAGATGAATGATCGGGCCTTCTTGCCAAGTCGCACATCGACTGTGGCATCTTTCTCAGGTTGGATGGCATCCCACAGGCCCTGCGCATCCATGAAGGCCTCCATCTTAATCGCCCAAGAGGTGTAGGTGGTGGGGGTAAGAATTGGGATCTTGAAAGAGATCGGATCATTGGCTGAGTCTTTAACAGCCAATTGTCGATAGTCGGCCATTGATCAAATCAACAGTCGAATTGAGATCGAATTAGGTGTAGAGGAGTGGAATTGAGATCGAATTGAGTCGAATTAAGATCGAATTGAGATCGAATTGGGACTTCCTACGCGCGTCGCGATGGGAATCGAGGGAGGTGGAACTCAACTGCCGTAGAGGAGTGGCCGTGGTGGCCGTTAATTGCGCCGGTGGTGCAGTAGCAGTCGTCGGAGGGAAAGATTCAAGATCGAGAGCCTTTGTTGCTCTGATACCAAATGTTACAACTTGAATTCCAGTAGTTTATTATTGAAGGGTGTTCCAAAACAATGATTACACACTAACACTATATATAGCAGTTAGAACTAACTAACTAACTATTACATTTACACATTTAGTCCCTATACTTTGTACTAAACACTTTTAAGCATAAAAGTACATACTAACATTCAAACTACTAAACATACAATACAACTAACAAAAGAATTAACTAACAAAAATAACCTGTATCGACAAATATCTTCATATTCATCATGTCACGTACACGGGGATCATGAAAAACAAGTATTCCTTCCAGAATTATCACGTCAGAAGGATTCACCTGCCAAAATGGTTAACCTAGTTTACATTGGAATTGATACGGAGTTGACCAAATGTGCTAAATTTGAAATTAATATCATTATTGGCATTTGTATATTACAATTAAAGTAATGTGAAAACAGACAGCGTCAAACAAAATACATGACCATAACTTGTAAAGATGTCTAAAAAATAAAACAGCAACTTAAGAGAGCTAACCCTTCGAGAGGCACCATTCTTATAAGTCTTGAAATCATATTTTGGAATATCAACTGATTTTCCATGCTTCAACATATCCATTGATGATAATAGCTTTTCAGTGTCGAAAGCATCTGAAAATAATAACCAAGGAAGGGTGGTCAGTCGGGTCGGGTCACAGGTGGGATGTGGAAAGGGTAAAATATTTGATAAATGTCACGTTGAACCGGACCACTTTTGTCCAAAAGTTATATAAATTATCAACATGTCAAATATGATTACAAAAGTATGTATTACGATAATGTTTCAATTATTTAATTAAGAAGATTTAAGAGGTATTGTGCATTAAAAATATACACTTTGGAGGACTTGCAATCCATTTGACTTGTTTTCCCTTTTAGCTATTTTTCAGATTTTACTTGTTCGACCCGATATGAAGGTAAAAAAGAAGCAACACAATTCACTTTCTACTGAGTTATATAAAAAACTAAAAAGAGTAAGTGACCAAGTCACTGCTCCAAAACACATGTAGTAATGTTGTCATTAGCCATGGTTTAAAAAAGGGCTGAGGCGTGTGCCTCGAGGCGAGGCGCCCAAAAAACGAGTTTGAGACGAAGCCTGACGAAGCCTCAGAGGGTTATTATGTTTGCGCGCCTCAGGGGCTAAGGCGGTAAGAAAAGTTGCGCCTCATGGGCACCTTAGGGGGTTTTACCATTTGATGTTTTAAACTCTTTGTGTCAGTTTCAAACATTCCATGTCTTTTGATGTGTGTTTTTAATCTTTTTGATGAATATGATGATGAAATTAGTTTGTATTTTATTTTTATAAGATATATAATTTTTATATCTATCTTTTAGTTCTGCCTCAGGCTTACGCCTCATGAGGCGAAGGGAAAACCTCGAGACTCAATTCCGTACTTTTAAACTTTGGTCGTTAGCATAATTTATTTTCTTTTACGAAGTAAATTTAATAAAAATTGTGAATGGAAGTAACAAAACCCACCAGGATGATCAAAATTGTACTCATGAACCTTTGAAAGTTGCTCTGAAGTCAAACTATGATAAAATGAGTCCTGCCAATTGCCAATACACCCATAGATATGTTATATTATTGAATTAAATAGCCAGCTTTTCGAGTGATTAAATACAGCAACTGGGCTATATATGAGGATTAGATCAACCAACCAAAAGATTTCGGCTCAATTTCGTCCGCAATAATGAATATGAACGAAATGAAAAAACATACAAGCTAAATCGAGCCTAAAACAAGTACAAATCAAGTGTGAATGTACGATAATTATACTACTAGGACTGTTGTTGGTAATAAAAATAAAAGTTAGGATTATTACAAATCGACCAACGAGTAATAGTTTGTGTTGTTAAAATCCAATTTGCCTAAAATTAAAAACAAACCTGGTTGACAAGTACAACACGTTGATCATGAAGCTGATCAATGATCATATCACCAACTGTTTTCTTCCCAGATGACGCGCCTCCCGCGACCCCTGCATGATGATAAAACTACATAAATTGAAAGCACCAAAAGACTGTAATACAGAAGCAAAAACTTCTATTCTTTTGAACAACAAGAATATGATATCTATGTGTTCTTCTGCAACACATACCAATTATAAACGGTTGCTTATGCGGTTTTCCAGTCATTGAATGCGATTCCTGCTCGACCTGTGTATTATTTGTCTTCATATTTCCGTGCAACCCAGAGAAGTGAACCCTTGAGGATGCTTCAGTCAAATCGTTCATTGAATTAGACCCCATTCACAATCACTTTCTGCATCACAAAATCCACCAATCAAATCAACCCAAATCCTAAACTAAACTAACAACATTAATAAAACAATATTCAAACAGAACAAAATTCATCTAGTTGCGAGTGTCCGATTACTTCTGATTCTCAAACATGAAACACACCCACAACTAATTATGATAATTTGCATTCACACTGATCACAGTAGCTCTGACTATGATATTGTGAACCCAAAGTTCGAATCTTTCAAAAAAACAAGGGTACATTGGGGTTTCGCATTTCGTACACTCAATTGTCACTCAAAACGAAGTTCGAAACCCCCAATTCTTGCCACCAAAATAAATCAAACTTGATACGAATGATTTCACTTTCACCATCAATCACTCATCAAAATTACATCAAACAGAAGTACAATACATCGCAACAGACCTTGAGAGCTCGATTAGGGTTTCCAAATGCGAATATTCAAAATTCGACGTATTTTCTTGAAATTAACGTCAACGGGGTTTATGGGATACCGATCAATTAGGTGATCAGCTAACGGATACATTGAATTTATAGGAAGGGGAAGGTGCGTGTTTAATTTGGATAAAAAATGAAAAATTGGGGGAAATTGATTTGGATTTTGGATATGGTCATATGGTGCACAACAGAAGTGGACCATTGAAAAAGCCTGTGGAAACGACGTGGCACCGATTAGGATGTGGGGCCCGTGGATAACGTCAAAGTCGGTCAATTGGAGATGTGGGGTCCATGAATAATATCCACGTGGCAGTGAGAAAATCATAGAGCAATTTTTGTTGAAAGTTGAAACTGAAAGTTGAGAGGTGAGACCCAAGGAATTTAGAATACCGTGTGTCGTCCCTCCTGGTTTCTTAACGGATATATATGGAAATTATTTATTTTGAAAAGATATATGATTTATATAAGGTCCGGTTAAATAGACACCACAAGATTTTAAATCAACATTTTAAAATTTATATACGTGTCATATAGCCCCATACGCGTCGTATAGAGGAGGGTCGTACAGAGCTATATGTGTCGTATAGGGCTATATGGGTCGTATAGCAATCTGACAGCCCCCTGAATTTTTCCTCGTGGTCAGTGTCGAAATTCGCTATACGCGTCGTATAGCCCTATATGTGTCGTATAGGGGGTTGTATAGGGCTATATGTGGCGTATAGAAATTTGACAGTCCCCCTGAATTTCCCTCGTTTCAGTGTTTTTGACCCTATACGCCGCGTATGGTACCATACACGGCGTATAGGCGGGTGTCGATTTATCTAAGTGGGTGTCTATTTATTAGGACCTTTGATATATCAGCGGGATACACTGGGTATGTTTGTTTGTTTGTTTGTTTATATGATTTTGATATAACATATAATTAAAATTAATTAAAGAGATTAAAGTGATACTAAAGTCTAAAACTCAAACACTATGCGTATGAATTTTTAAACCAACATTAATTATATAATTTTCTATTTTTATATAACACTGCCTGAATAGGTGCCAAACTATTTTTTTTTTTCTGTTTTGTGGTTTTAAAATGTTTGATTAATCGATCAGCTTGTATTGTTTTAAAATCATTATTTGTGACGATATATAGTTTTATAAGTTTAGAGAAGAATATTTGTAATTTTTCTATAAAATTACATATAAATAGGTACAGAACACTGTATATCACATAAATAAAATCAACACTAGTGTTGAGCGTATGATTAAGCTCCTAAATACTACATGTTATATAGGTCTTAGGGTACATGCTTATATGTATATAATAGAGTATTAGGCACTTGAGTAAAGTAATTGGTGTCGTTAAATTTATCAAAAAAGAGTTTCATTTTAGACTTGTATGCAACGAAAAATAACATGATGTCATATTGTTATCTTGGTTACATATAACAAAGTACATTAAACAATGAGTGATAGCTTTTGAAATATAAAAGTATAAAAGTAATCAACTCGATAAAAGATTATCACAATGTAGAGGAATCATACTTTCATGAACAACAATTTGGACAATCTGAAAGTCGTGAAATCACTTTTAGAATGAAACTATTTTAGGATTCAATCTAAATGTTCAATGTGATAAAACACAGCAACAATAACGATGTATTCTATGTGTGTGAGAAATCGTGAACCTGTCACACCCCGACCGACGGCGGAATCATCGGAGCGGACGAGGGAATGATTGATTGTTCATAACTCATGATTGTCTAATAGTGATAATAATATTAAAATCAGATTACAGGATAACATGAATTTAACAGATACAAATACAACAGTTAAAGTCACAAATAGTAATTGTCTTTTGTTTTGACTAAGTCCAGGTCTTATATGATCAAGTAGAAGTCCACTAGCTTGCTTAACCTGAAATCATGTGAGAAAATAAAGTCAGCTAACGAATTAGCTGGTGAGTAGTCATAGTTTTGAGTATACATATAGATTGATTGATTGATTGAGAATAATCCAATTCACAAGGTAACGTTAAGACTTATATTGCAATAGTAAAGCATATAGATAAACCGACACAATAACAACCCCTTGACTTGACACTTGCACATAATAGACTCCACACATACACCATAGATTAACTCCTGCCTCTGGCACAATCACCACTCGTAAGCCATATGGGGTGGGTTATCCAAACCAGTAGATCTACATTGTTGCCAGGATTGATTGATTGATTGAATTAGGGTTTTACTGTCGTCCAGTTTATCACAGTATGTTCACATAATTGCAAGTAATAACATAACCTGTCTTGAATTGAATTTAGAATGAAATAACAATAGAATATCATGATTGAATATATTGTATCACATGATTTCCCCCAAATAAGAAATGATATAAAAAGGGGATATGAATACTCACTTGATTGATGAGATTGGATTTTGATCGTGATAGGTTAGACACCTGTGATTTCCTTATGGTTAACCTAAGGAACGGTGTCTCGAATTAGAATGATAATAATGTGAAAATTTGGGAATAAATTAGGGTTTCCATTTGATTTTGAATATAAACTAATTTATTTAGTTAAAAATATTTGAAATAATTAAAGTGAATTTATTGAAAATGATTTTGTTTAAAATTTAAAATAACCGTATCAGTTTACGTATCTGTTTGATTTATTGTGGAAATGTGGAAAAATAAATAATTAATTTTATTAATTAATTATCACATAATTAATTAATATGTTTAATTATTATTAAAAGAAATGAAATTGTTGTTTGAAATGATTTAAATATAAAAATTTATATATTTAATCATTATTTAAACAATAATAAATATTATGTGAAATAATTAAAATTAATATAGTATCGAATAATAATTTAATAAATTAAATTATTATTAGTAGTTCACTTTTGTTTAATTAATTTTGTTTTATTTGTAGTTTTATTTATTTAAAACATTTAATAAAAATAGATAAAATGTTAAAATAGATTCCAGAAAAATCATTTAGTTGTTTAAATATTTTAATGATTTAAAAATATTTTTTTATGATTTTAGAATTTTTTTGGAATTTTTAAAGGCTTTTAAAACCTTAAAAAAATGTTTAAAAATAACAGAGGTGGCCCGGGGTCGAACCCGGGACCTCCTGGATAACATGGGGCGCGGGTACCAGCAGGCCAAAGCCTGATCAGCGAACATAACCCAGGATTTAATTCATTTAAACCAAACCAAACAAATCCCCAAATTCATTTCGTGCCCTAGATCGATCCTTGCCCAAATTGACCATCAAATCGAGATTGTTTACGAACAAGATCATGGGGCTTTTGTTCCCCATGGAAAACCGAATATGTAGGTGTGTTTAATTTCATGGATAGAGTTCGATTGATGCCTTACCCAATGAAGAACAGGTCCGCGACCTCGTGTTATTCGATGGATGCTCAAACCACGATTATAATCAAATTAAACTTGATGGAAGCTTCGTGTGATGATAAGGATCAAAAGCCCTTTATCAATTCCAGTTAAAAGTGATCGGAGATGGGATTTTAATGGTGTTGCAGGTCGCGGGTATGGTGGTTGATCGATGGAGCTGCTCATGTGATTTTTCAAGTGGAATCAATGCTAAGATAGATTAGGAATATGTATAACATCGTCCACGTTCGATTAATTGAATTATTATTGTTGTTTGGTGGGTTTATGAGCTGGATTAGAATCCGAGAATAAAGTGAGATTTAGAGCCGTTAGTGGACTGATTCAACGCGTGTTTTCGTTGGATTCCAGTTCGAATTGGATCCAAGGATTGACTCGGTCAAGATGTGGGGTTCGAAATCGAGTGTCTTGGTCGTTTTGTGCTTCGCCGGAGAGTTGGCCGGAGTTTGGCCGGCGGCGAAAGTGGTTCGACGGGATGGTTTGGGATTTAAAAAAAAATTACACATTGGCCCCCTGAGGTTTGAAAGGTTTATTATTTTATGTTTTAAGTTTCTAATTTGAGTTTCAGAAATGACATTTAGGCCCCTGGACTTTATTATTTATTATTGATATATATATTATTATTATTATTATTATTATTATTATTATTATTATTATTATTATTATAATTATTATTATAATTGTTGTAATTATCAACATTCTAACAAAAATTAATATATATATATATATTACTGAAATACGCGATGTTACAGAACCAAGGAACCAAAATTGAAGAAGATGATCTCATGACCAATATTATGTTCAAAATTGTATTTTGCAAGGATGCCGAAGATGGTTATCATGTTCAACTTTGAGTCTTTGACCATTTTACCATCGAGTTTCACATGTGAAATTTAAAAAAAAAATCAAATTTTTATACCCCTTGGACTCCTTCAAAGAATGCCGCCCCTATGATCCCGCTACCAGGGACGCTGCTCCCGGACCCTCACCAAGGGGGTGTTGACCTCTTGAAACCCTCATTGCTTAGGGTTGTTCCCTTAATAAATTGTGAGATTCTAATAGCGAAGATCATATTAAACTTAAACAAATATAGATCTCACACCTCCTGACTTGTTTAATAGATATTACGATTGCACTTGTCAAAAAGTTAATCCAATCAAACTAAAATAGTAATTGCAAGACATGAATATGATAACGAGGATTAAAATTCATAACAAATCAAGAAATGCACATTTGGCTCAGATAAACCATAAAATGTAACGCCCGCCTCCCAGGGCATACCCTAGGGATCGTTACGCATCGGATATACAGAACACATAGTAATCCAAATTCACAACGGAAGTCTAACTTTGATTATACATCTAAAACAAACATTATATTTGTCATGCTTAGATAAAACCATTACATCAATTTAACTATATTAGAGATCCGAATCTTCAATAGCGCTCTAGACCTCTATTTCCTCGTAAACTAGCCTGTAATCTCCAATTTCTGCAATCTCTTAGCACCTAGGATGTGTGTCCATAAAATAGAAAATATTAGGGACTCAGCATAAAGCTTGTGAGTTCATAAACATGGCATTCTTCAAAATTCAAAACATGTTATTATTGACTATTGCATCTGTCACACCCTCAAATTCCGGGTCTGGAATCTATCACGGAGGGGTGAACAAACAGGATCGAACACAGTAGTCACACACGAGATGCAGTTATCTATATGATAAGTTTTAGATAAACATTTCATTAATAATCAGAGCAGCGGAAATAAAAGATAGATTATTTTCTTGACAACATTTCTTAATCATAATTCAATAATAATCAATAGGTATCTTGAGCTCTTATATGATCCTACGTGCATGTCCGTAAGCTCCTAGTAGATACCTGAGAATACATGTAAATCAAGTGTCAACACAGAGTTGGTGAGTTCACAGGTAAGTAAAACATAGTGATAAATCATCAGTTATCATCAAATAGGATTTATAGAAAAAGTGTGAGTTTAATTTACTCACCGGTATATGAATAGCCTGTCGGAACCCTTTTTAATAAGGTGAACCCGCTATCCCACATACCTACTAAGTACAAGCCCAACAAATCCTTCACATTGAATTTGTCCATGTCACTTAGTTTATTATCCTTTTATGTGTATATTATATTTTCATAATAATTTCAAATCAGAGGGAGCAAATCCTCCTTTACATTTATCCTCATATGGGTTGTATGTGGAACTATAATGCAAACTATATAAAGTGCACATCTGCCTTCTCACTACAGAAACAGTCATCCCAAATGACAACAAGATCTTTGTGCATCTGATATGGATCACATGTCCATACCTTTGTGGGGGTAAGTCACTCCCCGATAGTACTATCCAAAAGATCCCTGCTTATTTATAGTCCAGTATACAGAGAAGGATTTTCATAATAACCATATGTAATCATAAATGTGATCAAATTATTATTTAACATAATACACAAAAATAATTTGTAATTTCAATTACAACATGTATTCCAGCCCCAAAATATTTAAATGATTAAAAAGGGGAATAGTTATGAACTCACCTCAGTTCCTGTGTGGTGTTGACAACCTAGTAAATTTCACGTAAGCAAACAGATACAAATCCAAAACCTAATAAGTTAGATCTTGAACCTGGTGTTCAATTGATCTAGTGTTTGGTTTTCTAGGATTTGTTATAAACATATAAGTCATTTAATTATTTTTGTTAATAATCAATGATTTATATAAAATTTAATTAGTTTAATAATGATTTTGACATATCATTATATTCTAATTAAATTATAGACGTTATATAAACATATAAGTTTATATTTAATTTTGTAAGATTTTATAAACATTTAAATTTATAAAATCTAATTCGTATTTATATTATCAAAATAAATCCCTAAATAATATAATATCCACTAATAATTTGATTGTTTTAATTTATATTTAAAAACCCATTTTTGTATGGATAACAATTTATAATACATGTAATAATTTATAATACATGTAATAATTATTTACATAAATAATTAGGGTTTTTAAATAATTGAATTTCTACAATTTTTATGACTTATCATTAATTAAAAATGATATGGTGTTCAATTAATGAATTAATACTTTAAATCATAATTTAAAGTCTATTTTTATAAAAATAGTTATTTATAATATTTTTAAATAATATTTTATAAATTTTATTTAAAGTATTTTTAATTAAATAATTTACAGAAAAATATTTAATGGTGTTAAAAATAACAGAAGCTTTTAAAAATTATTTTTATAATTTTTAATAATTTTTATATTTTTAAATAGTCCAAAAAGGATTTTAAAAGAAATATGGGAGGTGCACGGTTCGAACCCGTGACCTCCCCCCCCACAACCCTGCGCACAAACCAGTGAGCCAAAGGCTCCATATCGAACAGAACACGGACCCGATTAAATTTAAACACAATCCCAAATGTTCATCCCCAAATCAAGAACCCTAGATTCATGGATCGACCAAATTGATCCATGATTCGTTCCTGTTAACAATCATATTCATGGGGCTTTTGTTCCCATGATAAATCGAACAAATGGGTGTATTTAATTTACCAGAAAGATGTCTGATCGATGATGAACACCTCGAAGAACAGGACGCGGCTTGGGAGGATCCAAACGACGATCAGACGTGGATGAAAATGCAATTAACTTCACAGGTAGCTTCTAATCACCCTAATGATCAAAAGCCCTCTGGAAATTTAGGGGTTTGTAACTCGAATATGGTTGTTCAATCAGTTGCAGGTCCGCGAATTGAGAGAGGATCAATTTGATTATTTTCGAGTGTTTTAGGTGCGTTTGAATGCATGATTAGTTTAGAAATCTTATAGACAATCGACTGCATTACTTTAATTGAATTATTATGATGTTTTAATGCGTGTTCTCAGTGGTGTCGGCCGAAAGTAGTTTGTGGACCATTATTCGCAATTTCGGTTAGCTTTTTCCATAAATTAAGTTCACGTGAACGTTCCACTTTGTCCCCCGTTTGATTTGGTGCGTCGTGGGGTCAAAATCATGGCCTAAAACTCGACTCTTGGACTCGCCGGAGAGCCGCCGGCGACCGGCCGGATCCGGCGCCGGAAAATCGCGAGAGAGGAGAGAGAGTGCAGTTGAAATTTTAATATTTACGCATTTGGTCCCTGCACTTTCGATTGTTATTATTTTATGTTATAAAGTTTTAAATTCAAGTTTCAAAATTTATAAAACTGCCCCCTGGACTTGTTAAATCCAAATTTAATAAATTTTTATAAATTATTATTATTATTAACAATATTATTATTATCATTATCACTGTTATTATTATTTTATTTTTGATATTATTATTGTTATTGTTATTATTATTATTGTTATTTATATTTTATTAATATTATTACTAAATACTAATAAAAATAAAAAAAAAACAAATTTGTATAAACACACAAATACCAGATTTGCATATATAATTTATGAAATTTTCCGAGTTGTCACATCATCCCCCTGTTACAGGAATTTTCGTCCCGAAAATTAAGAAGTACCGGCAACATTCTTGAACAGGTTAGGATACTTGCGCATCATTTCGTCCTCTCGTTCCCAAGTGAAATCAGGACCACGCCGGGAGTTCCACCGAACTCTGACAATCGGAATCTTGCTATGCTTAAGTTGTTTGACTTCTTTATCCATGATTTCAACTGGTTCCTCGATAAACCTGAGTTTTTCATCTACTTGCAGTTCCTCTAAAGGCACAACAAGTGATTCATCGGATAAACACTTCCTTAGATTTGATACGTGAAAAACATTATGCACACCACCAAGTTCAGCAGGTAGATTTAATTCATAGGCTACTGGGCCGATCCTTCTGACAATTTCAAAAGGTCCCACGTAGCGAGGGTTCAATTTCCCTCGTTTTCCAAAGCGTATAACTCCCTTCCAGGGAGATACCTTTAGCAAAACTTTATCTCCTTCCTGAAATTCCAGTGGCTTGCGGCGTTTATCAGCATAGCTTTTCTGGCGATCCCTGGCAGCAGCCATGCGTTCTCTTATCTGGACAATTTTCTCATGAGTTTCAAAGATCAACTCTGGGCCAGTAAGTTAACTATCTCCAACTTCTGCCCAGCAAAGCGGTGATCTACATTTACGTCCATATAAGGCCTCGAATGGTGCCGCCTTGATGCTCGAATGGTAGCTATTGTTATATGAGAACTCTACCAAAGGTAAATGACCTTCCCAGTTCTTTCCAAAGTCAATAACACAAGCCCTGAGCATATCCTCAAGAGTCTGTATGGTTCTTTCACTTTGACCATCAGTTTGAGGGTGATAGGCTGTGCTCATATCTAGGCGAGTGCCTAGAGCTTTCTGAAGTTTTCCCCAGAAGATTGATGTAAACCGTGCATCACGATCAGAGATAATAGACACTGGCACTCCGTGTCTAGAGATAATTTCTTTGATGTACACCCTTGCAAGCTTCTCCATCTTGTCTTTCTCACGGATGGGTATGAAATGAGCGGATTTGGTGAGACGGTCAACGATAACCCAAATGGTGTCATTGCCCGTCTGAGATTTGGGTAAACCAGTGACAAAATCCATGGTTATCATTTCCCACTTCCACACGGGAATTTCTGGTTGGGTCAACATTCCTGAAGGCTTTTGGTATTCGACCTTGACTTTAGAACAAGTCAAGCACTTGGAGACATAGGTTGCAATATCTGCCTTCATTCTTGGCCACCAGTAAACAAGCTTCAAGTCGTAATACATCTTATCTGCACCTGGGTGGATAGAGTATCTAGACTTGTGGGCTTCATCCATGATCAGGCTCCTCAGATTCCCGTATAGGGGTACCCAAATCCTTCCTGCTATAAAGCGTATCCCATCCGAATGAACTTCAAACTGTTGGTCTAGCCCTCGAAGGTTTTCATCTTTAATGTTCTCTTCTTTCAGGGCTTCAGTCTGAGCATTCAAGATTTGTGCCGGCAGGTTGCTTTGAATGGTAAGTTGTAGAGCTCGCACTCTACGAGGTTTCACATGTTCTTTCCTACTCAAAGCATCGGCCACAATATTTGCTTTACCAGGATGGTACTTGATGGCACAATCATAATCGTTTAATAGTTCAAGCCACCTCCTCTGCCTCATGTTCAGCTCCTTTTGATTATACAGGTGTTGAAGACTCTTGTGATCGGTATAAATAGTGCATTTAGTACCGTACAAGTAATGTCTCCATAATTTAAGAGCAAACACAACAGCCCCCAGTTCTAGATCATGAGTTGCATAGTTCTTCTCATGAGACTTTAACTGTCTTGAGGCATAGGCTATGACTTTGTCTCGCTGCATCAAAACACATCCCAGACCCTGAACAGAAGCATCACAGTAGACTACAAAGTCTTCTATACCGTCGGGTAGGGACAATATAGGTGCACTGCACAACTTCTGTTTCAGTGTTTAAAAAGCAGCCTCTTGCTTGAACCCCCAATGATATGCTACCCCCTTTTGGGTAAGCATGGTCAATGGTTGAGCTATCTTGGAGAATCCCTCAATAAATCTCCTGTAATAGCCGGCTAGTCCCAGAAATTGTCTAATTTCCGTTGGATTAGAAGGTGTAGGCCAACTTTGATGGATTCAATTTTAGCTGGGTCTACATGAATTCCATTAGCATCAATTACATGGCCAAGGAATTGAACTTCTTTAAGCCAGAAATCACATTTCGAGAACTTAGCATAGAGCTCCTCCCTCTTTAGTAGTTCAAGAACCAATCTCAGATGTTCTTCATGCTCACTCTCATTTTTGGAATAGATTAAGATGTCATCAATAAAGACAATGACAAACTTGTCTAAATAAGGCTTGCATACACGATTCATGAGATCCATGAATACGGCAGGTGCATTTGTTAGCCCAAATGGCATGACTGTGAACTCAAAGTGACTGTATCGAGTTCTGAAAGCCGTCTTCATAATATCTCCATCTCTGACTCTCAGCTGATGATAACCGCTTCTAAGATCTATCTTGGAGTAAATGCTTGAACCTTGCAGTTGGTCAAATAAGTCGTCAATACGTGGCAAGGGATAACGGTTCTTGATCGTCACTTTGTTCAGTTCCCGATAGTCAATGCACATTCTGAAGGTTCCGTCTTTCTTCTTTACAAATAACACTGGTGCTCCCCATGGTGACGAGCTAGGTCGAATGAATCCTTTATCAAGGAGTTCCCTAAGCTGGTCAGATAGTTCTTTTAATTCAGAAGGTGCGAGACGGTATGGTGCCCGAGCTATAGGTGTAGCTCCAGGTACTAACTCGATTGAGAACTCGACCTCTCTTTTAGGGGGCAACCAGGCAGTTCGTCAGGAAACACTTCAGGAAATTCCCTGACGACGGGTACATCTTCAATCTTCCTTTCCTTCTTATCTTTGTCAGTGACTAGGGCTAGGATAGCAGTATGTCCTTTTCGAAGACACTTTTGAGCCTTCAAATAAGAAATAACTCCCATCACAACACCGGTTTTATCTCCCTCCACACACAGGACTTCATCATTTGGTAGGGGGATACGAATCATTTTGTCTTTACAGATAATTTCTGCAGAGTTTTTGGATAGCCAATCCATACCAACTACCACATCGAAGCTTCCCAAAGTAATGGGCATGAGGTCTATTGGTAGGATATGACCTGATAAATCTAGTGTACAGTTTTTCAGGATTTGTGATGCGGTCAAGGATTTACCATTTGCTACTTCTACAACATATGGCTCATCTAGGGGTACAGGTTCTACATTCAAGTGCTTATAGAAAGTATTAGATACGAAGCTTCTATCAGCTCCCATGTCAAATAATACTATGGCATAAACATTATTCACCAAAAATTTCCCATAATAACGTTAGGGTCTTTAGAGCCTCACCTTTGCCAATCACGAAGGCTCTGCCCTTGGCTGTATCTTTCTTTTCCCCAGTGCAGTCTTTAGCAATATGGCCCTTTTCTCCACATCTGAAACAAATAACTTCCTTCTTTCCACCATTCTGCTGATTACCATCCTTCTTTCCTTGGTCTTGAGTCTTGGTTCTACATTCAGGAGCAGTGTGCCCCCTCTTGTTGCATTTGTAGCAGATGATTGCGGTACACTTGCCATGATGACGCTTGCCACACCTCTGACATCTAGACGGAATGCCCTGATTGTCTTGGTGCTTTTTCTGATCTTGCTTCTTGCTTGTACCTTGACTCTCACTGTCTTTAGCATCTTCAAACTTTCTCTTCCCCAAGCTTTCAGCAGCGACACCCTTACCCTTGTTTCTTGGTGGTAACTTCCCCTGAGCCACAGCCTCATTGGTCAGCTTGTGAGCTATCCTAATGGCCTGTTGGATTGAAGTTGGGTTGGAGGAAGTGACCATAGATTGAATGACCGGAGACAGTCCACGGATGTAGCCTTCAATTCTTCTGTGAGCAGGCTCCATCATATGAGGACACAAAGTTGCGTACTCATGATTTTCGGTGGTATACTTTTCAATTTCAGATCCCACCATTTTGTGGTTCCAGCATTCGGTTTCAAACCTTTGTACTTCTTCTCTTGGGCAGAATTCTTCCATCATCAGCTGTTTGAATTCCTCCCAATCCATAGCATTGGCTAGGGAGAGAGTAAGTCTTGAAACTTCTGTCTTCCAGAACGAGAGTGCAGCTCCACTCAAGGCTCCGGATGCATACTTGGTCCTACTCTCATCGGGACATTCAGATATAGCGAAGATGGATTCACATTTCTCGAACCACCTTATGAGCCCAATGGCCCCTTCTGCACCAGTGAAGGTATCTGGTTTGCAGTCTAGGAACTTTTTATATGAATAGTGATGACCATTCTGAGCAGACTGAGTGGCTAGGGCTGCAGCAACACCTTGATTGACCAAGGCTTGTATTTCTTCAGGAGTCATCCCTATTGGGTCAGTTCTTCTGGCGCGTCCTCTACCTCTGCCTCTGCTCGCTGGTGCGTCCATCTATCATGATATTGTTTGATGAGAATTCACACTTTGACATATTCAATAGATGCATTTTATATCAAATATTCAAAGTATGGACAATTACTGTAGGACAGATGGGAATTTAAGAAAACTGGATTTTCGATTAAATTCGGCAAGGCACGAGTACTAAGGAAACAAGTCTTACAGCCAGAGTTCTAGGCCGTGAACGGGTTTAACAAGAAGCCATTCTGAAAGATCATTAAGGATTTTCATGGATATTGGGTAGTATGAGCTATTCAACATGAAAACGACAGTCGAGAATTTGGCATAATAGCAATGAGATGTTCCGGGTGTAATCGTTTGATTCGTAAATCAAAGCGAGTACGTTGACTAATCAAAGTATTGAGTCAATCACAACTTTGTTGAAGACATGCGTACCTATAAGCAGGTACTCATCCCAAGGTTCCCAGGTAAGGTAAACAGGTCCATCGGTTGATTTGGATATATGCGAATACCTTGCCTAGACAGAAGACCCCGAGATACAGGCATCACGCTCTTCAGCATTACATGTTTCAAGTTGTAAGACACAGACTTTGACGAGAATAAAATAAAAAAAAAATTGATTTAGGCACGATGATAAGTGTAGATCCCACATGTCGTTGAGAATAAGTTTAGGAATTATCAAAAAGAGTCAAAGAGTCAAGTTATGTTTAGGAACACAACTATCTAAGTTTAAGCATATAACTTCTTAATCCTATTCTATCTCTAACTAAGGCAATTTACTTTGTGCAACTATTGTGTGTGGCTATAGGCTAGATGCAATCCCTAACTCAGTATAACCAGTGGCTCTGATACCAATCTGTCACACCCTCAAATTCCGGGTCTGGAATCTATCACGGAGGGGTGAACAAACAGGATCGAACACAGTAGTCACACATGAGATGCAGTTATCTATATGATAAGTTTTAGATAAACATTTCATTAATAATCAGAGCAGCGGAAATAAAGATAGATTATTTTCTTGACAACATTTCTTAATCATAATTCAATAATAATCAATAGGTATCTTGAGCTCTTATATGATCCTACGTGCATGTCCGTAAGCTCCTAGTAGATACCTGAGAATACATGTAAATCAAGTGTCAACACAGAGTTGGTGAGTTCACAGGTAAGTAAAACATAGTGATAAATCATCAGTTATCATCAAATAGGATTTATAGAAAAAGTGTGAGTTTAATTTACTCACCGGTATATGAATAGCCTGTCGGAACCCTTTTTAATAAGGTGAACCCACTATCCCACATACCTACTAAGTACAAGCCCAACAAATCCTTCACATTGAATTTGTCCATGTCACTTAGTTTATTATCCTTTTATGCGTATATTATATTTTCATAATAATTTCAAATCAGAGGGAGCAAATCCTCCTTTACATTTATCCTCATATGGGTTGTATGTGGAACTATAATGCAAACTATATAAAGTGCACATCTGCCTTCTCACTACAGAAACAGTCATCCCAAATGACAACAAGATCTTTGTGCATCTGATATGGATCACATGTCCATACCTTTGTGGGGGTAAGTCACTCCCCGATAGTACTATCCAAAAGATCCCTGCTTATTTATAGTCCAGTATACAGAGAAGGATTTTCATAATAACCATATGTAATCATAAATGTGATCAAATTATTATTTAACATAATACACAAAAATAATTTGTAATTTCAATTACAACATGTATTCCAGCCCTAAAATATTTAAATGATAAAAAGGGGAATAGTTATGAACTCACCTCAGTTCTGTGTGGTGTTGACAACTAGTAATTTCACGTAAGCAAACAGATACAAATCCAAAACCTAAATAAGTTAGATCTTGAACCTGGTGTTCAATTGATCTAGTGTTTGGTTTTCTAGGATTTGTTATAAACATATAAGTCATTTAATTATTTTGTTAATAATCAATGATTTATATAAAATTAATTAGTTTAATAATGATTTTGACATATCATTATATTCTAATTAAATTATAGACGTTATATAAACATATAAGTTTATATTTAATTTTTGTAAGATTTTATAAACATTTAAAATTATAAAATCTAATTCGTTATTTATATTATCAAAATAAATCCCTAAATAATATAATTCCACTAATAATTTGATTGTTTTAATTTATATTAAAAACCCATTTTTGTATGGATAACAATTTATAATACATGTAATAATTTATAATACATGTAATAATTATTACATAAATAATTAGGGTTTTTAAATAATTGAATTTCTACAATTTTTATGACTTATCATTAATTAAAATGATATGGTGTTCAATTAATGAATTAATACTTTAAATCATAATTTAAAGTCTATTTTTATAAAAATAGTTATTTATAATATTTTAAATAATATTTATAAATTTTATTTAAAGTATTTTTAATTAAATAATTTACAGAAAAATATTAATGGTGTTAAAAATAACAGAAGCTTTTAAAATTATTTTTATAATTTTAATAATTTTTATATATTTTTAAATAGTCCAAAAAGGATTTTAAAGAAATATGGGAGGTGCACGGTTCGAACCCGTGACCTCCCCCCCACAACCCTGCGCACAAACCAGTGAGCCAAAGGCTCCATATCGAACAGAACACGGACCCGATTAAATTAAACACAATCCCAAATGTTCACCCCAAATCAAGAACCCTAGATTCATGGATCGACCAAATTGATCCATGATTCGTTCCTGTTAACAATCATATTCATGGGGCTTTTGTTCCCCATGATAAATCGAACAAATGGGTGTATTTAATTTACAGAAAGATGTCTGATCGATGATGAACACCTCGAAGAACAGGACGCGGCTTGGGAGGATCCAAACGACGATCAGACGTGGATGAAAATGCAATTAACTTCAAGGTAGCTTCTAATCACCCTAATGATCAAAAGCCCTCTGGAAATTTAGGGGTTTGTAACTCGAATATGGTTGTTCAATCAGTTGCAGGTCCGCGAATTGAGAGAGGATCAATTTGATTATTTCGAGGTGTGTTTTAGGTGCGTTTGAATGCATGATTAGTTTAGAAATTTATAGACAATCGACTGCATTTTTAATTGAATTATTATGATGTTTTAATGCGTGTTCTCAGTGGTGTCGGCCGAAAGTAGTTTGTGGACCATTATTCGCAATTTCGGTTAGCTTTTTCCATAAATTAAGTCACGTGAACGTTCACTTTGTCCCCCGTTTGATTTGGTGCGTCGTGGGGTCAAAATCATGGCCTAAAACTCGACTCTTGGACTCGCCGGAGAGCCGCCGGCGACGGCCGGATCCGGCGCCGGAAAATCGCGAGAGAGGAGAGAGAGTGCAGTTGAAATTTTAATATTTACGCATTTGGTCCCTGCACTTTCGATTGTTATTATTTTATGTTATAAAGTTTTAAATTCAAGTTTCAAAATTTATAAAACTGCCCCCTGGACTTGTTAAATCCAAATTTAATAATTTTATAAATATTATTATTATTAACAATATTATTATATCATTATCACTGTTATTATTATTTTTATTTTTGATATTATTATTGTTATTGTTATTATTATTATTGTTATTTATATTTTTATTAATATTATTACTAAATACTAATAAAAATATAAAAAAAAACAAATTTGTATAAACACACAAATACCAGATTTGCATATATAATTTATGAAATTTTCCGAGTTGTCACAGCATCAAGCAGATACAGCCATGGCAAACAGATATGAACAGAGTAAGCCAGTATACATTCACATAACCAGGCTATGTATACAAACTTCACTGGCTAAAGCAGAATCATACAAGCAGCCCTCAAGCATCCTATCAAGCATTGTCACATATCACAGATGCTATTGATAATCAATTCTACATTTATTACCAGTTATCAGAACTCACATCCCGTTTTAGAGAATAGTCAGAGGAACTCACTTTGGTCTTTAAGTATTACAGAGACAAATAGACAGTTTCTGAGTTACGTTCCTGATTAGATTGGAGCAAGTTTTAGCAACTAATAAAGTATTTTCTAGTAATAATCATGATTGGTTTTAGATAACATTTATTATTTAAGCATGGTTGATCAGTCCATACTTAATCAAGGTTAGGTACTTATTACCCCACGATTATAATTTCTAAATTCTACCCATAATATATACTAAACCTTAAATTTATGTAACTTTACTTAAACTTAAAAGACTAGAAATTAAAATACATACCTTAGTAACTTTGTAAAGTAATGGATGTTAAGAGATTATAAGTGTCAGAGTTGTGTACTATGTATGTATATATGAATGTTACAGATTTTAAAAGTCGGTTGAATGTTGAAGGCTATAGAATACATGCAAAACACGTATCAGCACTTTGGATATGCATTCATACATTCATTACACGTTAGGGTGCACAAATCATGATTCATGCTCTCATATATATTATTTTATTATTTTATTATTATAAGTAATTTAGCTACTTAACTCGTTTTTCTCTTATAACTTTTAAATATAACGTTCTATAAAATTCGAATACGTCATTGGGACGAGCTTATTTTTCTCTACGAGTCGACCTAAGTTTCGTTAAAAACAGAGCATGTTTAAATATATATATTATTATTTAAATATATCTAAACGGTCTCTTACGACACTAAAAAATTAGTGTAAAAAACCTTAAAATTTACAATAGTTATTTCACTCATTACTTACTCGTTTAACAATATACAAAATGTAAAGTTTATATTTATTTTATTTTAACTATTACATCTGACCCTGGAAACCGGAATGTTACATAAAACACATAGAGTTAAGAATATACCTTAATAGTCAATAGTAACTCACAAAGCTCAAAGCCGAAATTGTGGTCGTGCATTTCTTTTAGATGATAGAACAAGAAAAGGGAATGAAGAATTACATCATTCATATGTATAAGCCTATAAGGAACTTAGAAACGTGAATTTATAGCAAGATATAAAGTATTTCTAATGAATATATTCTTATAGTATAACTCTACATGATCATGATATGTGAAAATATGCCATTCCAAATTGTCGTAACCTATTTTATTTTCTTATGGCGTTAGAATAAAAAGCTCGTTTTCTTTGCCCCCATTACAACAGGCCCAATCAATTAAAAAGGGTAAACTTATATAAATAGGCCCGAATTAACATGACCAATCACTACATCTAACTGTCACAACAGGCCCCTATCTAAGAAAAATGGTCAAATTATTTTATTTAGGCCCAAACGAATACGAACAATCATCACTTATACTAGTTTATTTGACGGTTAATTGAATCGCTAATAAACTACTTACTCATCCGTTCATCTCCATTACATGCTAGTGATTTTTTTACTATTTAACAAGGATTTTTATTAACAAAAAAAAATCACCAAACCTACACACATCAGGATTTAAATCCATAACCACTTACGGAAAGTACACTATTTATTATCAGGCTTTCTGGATCCCTTAGGATGCTTGTTGGTTCTTTATAACCAATACAACATATTCAATAGTAGAACGGGTCAAATTATTTTCATCAAGCACAGATAACAAGACCTACTATACTTGCGTACAAAAGACGGACCCAATACGAGATATATTGTTTATAGATTATAGGTATTAACGATCTTGTTGACAAATCATGTGACCTGCCATTTAAATCAATTCAAAAATTAGTAGTTTAAAACGAGTTGAGTTGCTTGTACCGTATGAGTGTATGTTAATAGCTTGGACTAGGAAGGGCTTAAACTCGTTAAACAAGTATAAGCATGAGTTTAAGCCTGAAAATCAACTTACTAAACTCAGGGCCGGCCCCGAGGATTTCGGGGCCCGGGCGAGTCGGGAAAAAAAGGCCCTCTTATACTAGCGATGTATTATATAAACTAATTTTTGTAATCACATCTACTTATATTGGGCCAAAGTTTTGTTATAAAAACTTTCAATTACAATTGGCTAGTATTGGGCTAAGAATTATTCTCAAGTATTATAAATTTTAAGAAACCCAATGTTAATTTTTTTTAAAATATATAAATATAAATATCTATACTATATATATAAGCAATGAGGAGGGCAAAAGAGTCTTTTCACACAAATTTCTTAATTTTAAGAGTTTTACAAGTTGTAATGCATGTGTTTACTACTCTTATGCATACTCCCCTATAGATCTCAATCCCTGATCTCAATCCCTCAAATTCAAAATTCAAAGTTGAGAGAGAGTGAGAAGAAGAGTGTGTGTCACCGACTCCATCCGATCAAGCTCTCCACGGTCCTTTCTAGGGCTCACCGACGGAGAAATCTCGCCGGAGTATCTCCGATTTGTCACCGGCGACCGCCATGGCTTCGTCGACACCGACGAAGTTCCGTTGGCCATCTCTGTTCACAGGTAAGACGCGCCTCCTCCTTTCTCCCCACCACCGTTACCCTACAATCAACACCAGTCACCCAATCGCCCTTCCGTTACCCTCTCCAACAACTGGAATCATCGATTGAATGAAGGCAGTGAAACCGCATGATGTGCTACTATACCGTCACATGGAACACTCGATTTCAAATAGCTTGGAAGACGGTTTTGATTCCGTGCTCGGTTTTTATTCTGTTTTCCTCCTCAGATCTTCTTTTCTCTTTTACGTTTCTGACGATTATATTTGTATAATCGTGTAGATCGTTCTCCGATCTATGTTTTGACTTTGAATTTTACGTGTTTTGATGAGATTATCGCTACCGATCGTTGCTCTTATCGGAGGTTAAGATTCTGATCCGTTGTTTTAGATGGATGAGGTGTGTTCCTAATCTAATTTAATGTGTATTGTTGTTTAATTGAGTCGGCTTGTAATAATCATGTTGTATGTTTGATCTATGAGATGCTTTCATCGATTTGGTGCGATTTCACGGTTTTTTTTGTTTTGCTTTCTCTGATCAATAGATATATATGATATCGTTAAAATATTGTGTGTTTACTCTCTTATTCATATGAAATTTTAAGCTAATATTCGATAATATGCTATTTTATCGTCAGATCTGTATGCAACTGGTGTTCTTCATTGAAGTTCACTGTGGATCAGCTCAAGGAGAACATGTATGTGGTCTACGACTGATGACCTTAATCTAGGATGATGTATTCGATGGCTCTTCCTCTGATTCAGCCTTGAGATGAGACGATCGCACGAGAAAGCAGCTGAAACATATCAGTTTGATTGATCGAAATTGAATGTTGTGTTTTTCAAATTCGATGTGATGATGTACATATTAGTCGAAAGTCATACGAAATCTGTGCGGTGTAGGTGAGAGTTAATTTGTAAGATCTGATGGTTGTGTGTTTTTTGAGAGTCGAATCAAAACCGTGCTCGGTTTAGGCATGTACAAAAAAGACCAAATGCTAATACTATAATCATATCATATTATCATACTGCCAGTTTTAAGTTGAGGTGGATGATGATTATCTTTAAGTTGAGACGTGAGTGTTTGTCAATTTTAAGCATCTATAGTTTGTGGTTTACAAAGTTGAGTTGCTATAGTTGTAGTGATAGGGTTGGCTGTTTTACATTTGCAGGCTTACAAGATAAACACCATTCATGCTCTTTCTTTAAGGTACTCATTCATCTCCCTTCCTTCATCATTTATACTGTAAAGTTTAGAAATATGGCTGGAGGAAACATATATGCATACCTGCAGAAAGAGTACAGGGTAATAACTTTTGTTTTGTTTTTGAGCAAATTTGTGATCACCAAGATTTGCAAAACTGCCATCATGGCCGTCGGACTGCTGGAAGTGGAGAGTGCAGCTCCAATTTGCTTCATCTTAACCATCGCCGAAAAACTGGGAGTGGTTGTTGGACATCACAACGAGGCTGCTGATCCTCTCCTACGTCAAAGTTTCTTTCTCTCTTGGGTTCTTTCAGGCAAGTAATAAAGGCAAATACATGTTCTATAGAAACTTTAATCATATAACTGTTTGATAATATGTCTGTAAGACTCATAAGGTGTTAATACTTGGTAGCTTGTAGCACAAAACTATTTGATAATATGTCTGTAAGACCCATAAGGTGTTGACACTTGCTATCTTATGGCATGGTTCTTAAAAATGGTATTATGTATGGGTATTCAATTGATCTTGGTCTTCATGTTTCCCTTGTGTCCTGTTACCAAAGAGTGTGGTATGATTATAGTTTTGTATTTTAGTATCATAAAGTGTGATTATGGTTTTGTAAGTTGTTTCTTTTTAATATTATTGATCATGATTTTCATGATTTATGTTTTTATTGTTTAAGAATATGATTACAGTTGAGTTGGTTTGGTTATCATTAATTTTTTGATCCCTTCAAGTTGCTTCATCTTAACATTTGTAATAATTCTCTAGGTAGCCTGATATCTATTGATTTCAATCTCATTGATAACTATTGTTTCTAGGTTTGTGTTCTTCTCTTTTAGTATCCAAGTAGTGTTATATGTATGCATTTGTTTCAATTCATTATGACATGCTTATATCCCCATTAATTAACTCAAAATCTTCTATAAGAACTACACATCTTATAGTACAAAGTTAATGATCATAGTTTGACAAATTAGATTTATATAAGTAAATGTTTTGGTACTGAAATTAGATGCAATAAACTTTGATGTTATCTTGTAGGTGAACTCATTGCAAATTAGGTAAATGAATAACTATTGTGATCATCATTGTTAATATTTTGTTTGGCAACAACTTTCCTTTAAAGCACATCTTCTGAACTTCTCCTAAAATTAAACTAACCTGTTTGCTTTCAAGTCTAACTTTACTTGTGATTGTTATAATATATTTTGGATTTGAATAATTACATGCTAATCCGTGTCCTTTATGTTCAAATTAGCCTGCAAAATGAACTGTTCATGCTCCATGTAAAAGTGTTGAGCTGTCTACTTTTAGGTCTAGGATTGGACTGCCAAATGGCTAATACTTGCTCATGCTCCATGTAAAAGTGTTGTAAGAATAACTCTGTTTTCTCTTAATTAGTTTTTTACCTAAATATGATGGCTGCTTGCTTTATTTATGTAAATTTAAAGAATTAACTTAACATTTTGAGCTTGGCTTGAGTCAAATTGAGAATTGGTCAAATGGTGTAAGGCCCCGTTCCCGGGCACCTCACAGCTGGTCATCATCGCACTTAAAACACGTCATTGTATAATATCATTACAAAAATCATGCAGCGGAAACTTTGAAATAACTTTTTAATTTACTATAAATGCTTTGTGCCAGTTAATACAACGTTCATCAATTACAGAATATATTGTTGTATTACATCACAAAAGTATTATACAAAAGAATGTTGGTAGTGTGTTGCTTGGATCTAGGGTTTATTGTGCTTAGAGAGTTGAGAATATGTTGGTGTTCATGTATGTTGGAATCAAGTTAGGGTTTTTGTTTATGCACGACATTGGGTAATCTTTTTGATACTTTACCAATTTGGTGTTCATGTATGTTGGTGTTCATGTGTGTTGCTTGGTACTTTACTAATCACGAAATTGAAGCAGATTAGCTAAAACCTATCATATAATCACTGATTTAATTGACCAATTGAAAGGCTTAATGGTTCATACCCAACAATGAGCGGTTGTAGTTCATTCCGTTAGGCTTCATGGTTCATACCCAATATGTCACAAGAAGATTGATTAACTAACATAAATCAACTTTTTAAGCTTTTACTATATCTGTGTAATCGAGTTCTGTAACCATATTGACTCATATACAAAAATTTTACACAACACGGAGTATACATGTCGATGTCGTCGCCGCCGCATCGCGCGGGTTCCTTACTAGTATATATATATTATATATTATATATAAGGTTTTGCGCTAAATACATATAAATCTGAATGTAAGTCGAATATATGTGTATGTTATAAATGTGCGCGTGAGTTTAAGTGTGTGTTTTGGTGTGTGCTAGTGGTGTGTCGGGTTTTATTATTGCCATTATTATGATTATTATTATTAACATCATTATGATTATTTTATTTTATTATTATAATAATATCCTTATTACTACTACTACCAATATTGTTAGTATTATTATTATATGTGTGTTGGTCGTATATCTAATTGTGTATGTGTCGCGCGTTAAACCCGAACCGACCCGAACCGACCGAACGTACTTTCTCTCATCGAACGTGTTTAAAGTTTTAATTATATTATTATAGGCGTTGAATCGTACATTGCTCCACACCATTTGGAAGCGTTTTTGCTCGCTTTATTTTCTAATCATTTAAGGTGAGTTTCACGACCCCTTTTTAATATATTTTCTTGGGAAAAAGCTTGCTCAAATGTTTTGTTCTGAGCCGTGTTACAAATAACTTGTGTGTGGTTTGGACCATAGGATTTAGTCTAGAGTTCTTACAAATGTGCTATCTGTACTTAGACTGTATGTGGACTGGACTATCATGGAGAGGTATTGTTAGTACTACGGCTGACACCCCACCCTTGTTGTTGGTATGCTAGCTAAGACCAACTTGGCCTTGGGCGAGCCCTTGGGTGAATATATCCAATTGTGGACATGGGCATGACTATTGATTTGTATGGATTCTATGGCTACTATGTTCTCTTACTCACACACTCTCTTTTCTATTTTACATGGATACACGACATGTTTTGTACATTAAACCTGTGAACTCACCAACGTATGTTGACCTTTATGAGCATTTTTTTTAGGTAACAATGCATAAGTGGATTGGATGTGGACTTAGATGGACCGCTCTCTCAGGAGCATTAGACTTTTGGATTTTTATTTGGTCTTATTATTTATGGCACTTTTGGACCAATTAAGTCTGGATGTTTTGATGGTGTGCTTGTTGGATCTGGGACTATTTATTGTGTTTTGGACTATGTGGTTTTGATGAAACTTTTGGTGAACATATTGCATTGGTTATTCGTAATGGAGTGATTGATCTTGACACTTGTTCATATGTTCGGCGTCGTCATGACCCATTTACGGAGAACGCATTATAGTGATTCTCTTAGACCCCCAATGTGTTATGACGATCCCGTCCGTCGCACTCTCGTGTTTCCGGTACCAGCGGGGGTGTGACACCATTATCGGAGAAGAATTGTTTGATGTTGGTGTTAAAATAGTTTTCAACCAATTTTTGAAAACGAATAAAGGTGGTGAGGGAATCGAATTTGTGCTTGAGAGGATATAACCAGATATACTTAGTATAATGGTCAACAAAGAGGATGTAATATTGTAACCATCCATGGAAGTGATAGGAGATGTTCATACATCAGAAAAGAGTAATAATCAAGTGGGGCAGAAGACTTAAAAGTAGAGAAAAAGGAAAGGAAGTTTATGACTTTTATTGATTTTGCATGAATTACAATGATCATCAAAGATAATTGAAACTAATTAACGATGACAAAAGATTAAAAATTTTGGAATGAGGATGCCCTAAGCGATGATGCAAGTACTTGACGTGATCTTGTGGAGTGAGTAGACGGATGGAGGACTAGATTGTGAAGATTGGAGCGCAACTCATAGATGCCATGGTTGGCATTTCCCTGGAGGAGAGGTGTGTTCGAGTTTTGATCCTTGATAATAAAGACAAAAGAAAAGAATCGATTAGAAAGTTGTTATCTAAACAAAGACGGGAAATAGAAATAATATTGCGAGACAAAGATGGAACGCAAAGGACATTTGTTAAAAGCAAGGAGTGTGTGGTGTGTGTATGATAAGAAGCCAATATGCGTGGTAGTGAGACACGAACCATCCCCGATGACCAGCTCCTCCGTTCCATCATAAGGGGCATGTAATGAAAGGTTTCTAGATCGTTTGTAACATGATATGAAGCCCCACTGTCAAATAACCAAGTTGCAGGACTCGGGTCTTGTGTACCTATCGTGTGAACCTGCGGGTGTTGAGCGTGGACATTGCGATTGAAGGAAGGAACAACAATGTGTGGGTTTGCCTTCATGAAGATTGGACAGTTCGTAAGAGAGTGTCCTTTGACATAGCCACCATTGGCATTTGCCAAGATATGGTCGAGCACCGCCAGTTGAAGGACCATTGTTAGGAGTTGGTAGCAAGCCATTGCCAGTATGTTTTACTGGAGCACGAGCATTCCAATGCTTGGGGTTAGAAGTGGCGGAGCGATGTTGAGTGACAAAGGCTGTGGCTGGTTGATGAAGGACACCGGTGGCAGCGGTTTGTGCCAATGAAAGCTCATGGTTAATGAGCTTTTCATGGAGCTCATTGAATGAGATTGGGGTGTCCCGGGCATGTATTGCATCGAGAATTAGCTTGTATGTGGTGTGATCAAGCCTGCCAAAATAGTGTCGGTGACAACTTCGGGGTCTAGTTTCTTACCAAAATAGACAACTCATCCACGAGAGTCTTCACGGATTGCATATAATCTGTAATGTTTGGTTCGGGGCTTTGGAGCATTGTTTAAGTCTATGTGCAGCTGTTTGATGTGCCCTCGAGATGGAGACGCATAAGTGGTGGAGAGGATCTTCCATGCTTCAAGCGATGATGAATCATTAGTGACTAGAGGAATGATCGATGGCGAGAGACTGCTAACGATGGCTCCAAACATGAGCCGATCTTGTCGAAACCAGGCGGCATAGTCCTTGTGTGGGTTTTCGAGCCATCGGCTGCAGTGGTTGGTGCGGGAGCCAAGTGAGTTCCATCAATGAACTTGTACAAATCTAGCCCGTGGAGAAGAGCTTCGATTTGTGTTTTCCAGCCCAGGTAGTTTGTTAAGGTGAGTTTAAGGTTTGAAGGGAAGGAAACCACAGTGAGATTATTTGTGTTGGTTACGGTATGGTGTGCGTTACAGCGGATGGAGGGAGATTGGATTGGTCGGCCATGGGTGGTTATGAGGAAGATTTGGGTTGAAGAAGGGGGAGCAAATATGATGGATCAGAGCAGCTCTGATACCATAATAGAAGAAGTATGTGATTATTTGAATTATGTTGATAAGTATTCTTTTCCTTGATATGTCTTCGTCTGTTTGTCTTTGATATACTCCAACATAGTCTGTTGATTTGTCTTTACTCATTCTATGTTTACTGATTGTTTTGTTTTCATTTATTTTTATTTTTATTTGATTAGGATGAACTCTATGGTGACCTCATTTTTTTTTCTGGTTCTCTTTACTACTCGCACCCTTTAACTTGGCGTCTTTTTTGTTATAAACCTTTACACTTCATTTCCTTAATAATATTTAATTAGCTGTGAAATTTGATTCTTGATTGAATGATGAAACTGGATTTAAGTTGTGTTATTGTGATAAAAAGTGACAAATTTTCAGTTATAAAAAACCAACCGACCCCACCCAGAACTTATAAAGTTTTTTAAATAGAGATATAGGTACCAATGAAGAGACCCCAATAGGAAGGAAAAAAAATTTCGTTCCATCACCGACCGGATGTAAATAAAAATTTTGAACATGTGCTTTTGTTAAAAAAATCAGCAACTCCTATTGTAGATGGAGACTTCTAAAGTAAGTAACGAATAGTTAATCAAGATTTGTAAATAAGGAACTGATTTCCAAACATTACACCACCATACTGGCCCAAATTGAAAGGCCCGGCCCGGGTACAAATGTTTTATGGGCCAAAGTGAAACATGAAGAATATCGGTATGTACAAACTATTATGGCCCAAATACCAACACCCTAATCCAACTTGTTCATATATTGCAATCTTTTCCTTTTACAAGCAGTAAAATTATATACTATTTCGACGAGAAAATCAGCCTAAAATATAACATAAAAATTTATTGATCTTATTAATAATAGTAGGAATTGGATCCGGTAACTCCTTTTAAACTGACTCTAGTATCGAATAAATATTCGTACCAAATCCTTTATATGAAGTAAAGCTTATTACGTGTGGGATCTACAACTTATTTCTAATAAAACTTCATCTGCTGGGATATTCAAATCAAAGAAAAACCATCACATTCTTGTCTTGGATAGGTATATGGTCAGTAAAAACACCAGAAACATGTATGTTCCGCGTAGAACCAATAGAAGACGTTTCTAACTCGATGAACCAACATTAGTTTTCTTAAAGAACGTATAACTTATAAATTTTATTCAGATTTTTTTCACCCATTTACATAAATAATAAAACATCTAGTCATGGTATAAATCAACAGGATCAGTAAATGTGGACATTTGATAAGACCATCACGTGATGCTTGGAAGCACACAACGTGATAAATAAAAGCCATTAAATCATAAAGCTATTATTTTAGGTAGACATAGATCGCGCTTCATGCGGTCAGCAGGAACATATTGAAGAACTCCATCGACACATTCCCCTTTTCCACTGATAAAAACTACAACGTTCACGAAATCCATTCTCTAACATTTTTTTCACAAAACATTAGATAATACATAAAAGGAAAGAATTTGGTGGAAGCACCTTGAATATAAAATAAATATTAAATATTAATATGACAAAAAGAAACACGTGTCGGCTAAGCCTTCAACTAAGATATATAAGCTTAGTGTCACGACCCGCCAATACGCAGGTCACAACACCCTAATTTTTATCGATTAGGGTCACTTACAAGCAAGCAAGGCTGCCCAGAAAACTCCGGAACAACCCATATAATTCTGCAGCAACATTACAGTCATGGAAGACTCTAGAACGTCCCAGGACGAGCTAGAAACCGAGCATAAAAGCTGCTATAAAGGAGCAACTTGTGCAGCCCTAAAAGACCCCGGAACTCTCTAGAAAAGACTACAAAATCAGCCATGGAAGCAACCTTGAAAGTCCATGATGCGTCTAAAGAAATCCTTGTAAATATCTAGTGTTAGATATTATGCAAAGACATGTCTAGAATAGAACAATCTAGAATGTATGTCACTAGTATGAATAGGTTGGTGGTGCATCATTTGCACACACCTAAGCTCCTTGTGACATCAAAGTCTTGTGCTTGTAAGTAATACAAGCGTATTACTTGTGTTGTAAACATACACTACAAGCGTCTTACTTGCGCACTATAAATCTAATGTTCCATTACAAAGACTTCCGCTGCATAAACCATCCACCCGAGATCAAGAAGGCTGACTTAGAACGAATCTAAGTGCCGCACGTGAGCTGATCAAATTCAGTCCGTGACAAGTGGTATCAGAGTCGCGTCGACTCTTTGGGATGACATCTAATCCGAGAAAATTATAGTCGCAAGCATTGCCGGAGACGAGACACGTGGACGGGAGGAGGCTCGTAAAGGTGACAAGAGAACTCGAAGCATGTCCAAAGATTTGGTTGCAAGCATGGACAAAAGAGTTGAAGATGTCGAGGTAGCATTGTCTGAATTCAAAATGAAATAGATGAATTCAAGGCTGAAGTCGATATCTTCAAAACACATACCTACGACTCTTTGCAACATGTTGAGTCGTTAGGCAATGACTTTAATGAAATGAGAAGCGATCTCAAACTCGCCCTCTCCTTGATAAGAAAGGAGATGGAAGAGGCATTCACAAAGGAGTTGGGTCAACTTAAAGCTAACTTCGAGAGGGAAATCAAAGACTTGCAAACCGAACTAAGTGTTTGCAAGCGCGCACTAGCAACCGGAGGCGACAACATAATCCATGCCTCTACAAAGGTGGACATCACCAAACCATCACCATTCGTTGGTAAACGAGAGGCGAGGGCTGTGGATGACTTCCTTTGGGAGATGGAACAATACTTTGAGGCCGTCGATATTGTCGATGACGCCAAGAAGATCAAGACGGTGACTCTTTACTTGAAGGAGACCGCAACTTTATGGTGGCGACGAAAGCACATGGAGATTGATAAAGGTACGTGCACCATACAAAGTTGGACTGATTTCATAAAAGAAATCAAGAAACAATTTTATGCGGAAACGCTGAACATGAAGCAAAGATTCGGCTTCGTAATCTAAAGCAAAAGGGTAGCATCAAGGACTACGTCAAAGATTTTACTACCCTTGTGCTAGAAATTCCGGACTTGTCACCAAAGGACTCTCTCATATACTTCATCGATGGCTTACAAACATGGGCAAGAACCGAACTTGGACGAAGAAATGTTCAAGACTTGTCCTCAGCCATCGTTGTTGCTGTAAGCCTGATCGACCATAATGAAAGGCGATCACAAAAACCCGTCGTTATGGAGGATAACGATGAAAAAGGTGGGGGAATGAGAACCCACAATAGCAACCAAAATCGAAATCAAAGTGAAGATAATCGATGACCACCAAGATATGGGAAAGAGGTACAAATGATCAAAGGATGTTTCCTTTGCGATGGACCGCACAATGCGCGGGATTGTCCGGAAAAGGCTAAACTTACAGCCTTGATCAGATCTGATGATGAACCATCAGAACCAGAAGAGGTTCATCTAGGAACAATGCAACTTCAACTACTTAATGCACTAAGTACAGTTGAAGGCAAGCCCTTGGTGATGGTAAACCAATCAAACCATACCATAACCAGAGACAACCCGAAGACTGAATCAAAAGGACTTCGGTTCGTAAACATGGAGATAAAAGGGCAACCTGTGAAAGCGTTGGTTGACACCGGAGCAACCCACAACTTCATCTCACCTAAAGAGGCTCGAAGACTTGGCTTAAGGATCACCACACAAGAAGGTTGGATCAAGGCTGCCTCTGGAGACACCAACCCATAGAAGGAGCGGCATGGGGCGTAAAAACAAAGATTGGTACGTGGTCAGGCAAGTTGCACTTCTCAGTTGTCCCACTAGACGACTATGACATCGTGCTAGGGATGGATTTCTTTCGAAAAGCAAAGCCTGCCCAGTAACATTCATCAACACCATGTACATCATCAAGGGAGACCAAGTGCACACCGTTACCTTGGAGCCAGATACAAGGCGTCGAGGCAAAACCGTCTCTATCCTGAAACTCATGATGTAACACCCAAAATTTCTGGTCAGACGAAGGAATAAAATAATAAGAAAAGAAAAAGAAAGTATCTTAAAAGAAAATGAAGAGGAACAAAAGTGGAGGGGGGCCTTATGTAAAAATACAAAGAAAGACAATATCTTTTACATATAGGGATGGCCGCCCATTTGTCCTGCACACTTCCTTTCATTCGGATATTTTAGAGAGAGAAAGAGCAGAGTTCGAAGGTTTTGAAAGAAGAATGAGAAGAAGAAGTATGAATTCGAAGTGCAAGACCTCACAGCAACCGGTCTCGAAGGAGCCATACTCGAAGCTGTGTAAGGTGAGTTCTAAGAGCCCTCTTTTACGCGCTTTTGAACAATTTTGTGGCTGGAACACATCGAGAAACCATTTTCGAAGTTGAGTATTTAATCTGTGTATGTATGTACGAGTATGTATGAGTGTATGGTCTGTTCGGGCTGCTAAGCCTACTGGACATAAGATTCCTAGGGCAAGTATATGAAATTACAGCATATTGTTCGAATGTGCACTGTTGATGTATGTTTTAGGAGTTTTCCTATGATATGTATGGTGTATAATCTGTTCTAAGTGTGTAGTATGGTAGATCTATGACAAGGATGAGATTGGGAGGACGATAGGGAGCTAAAATAGCACCATGTGAAGTGACAGGTTAAATTGCTCATCCGCACTAACTAATGCGCATAGCTAATTGAAATACGGCTAAGGCACTTCTTTAGCCGCATTAACTAATGCGGACTGCCATTAATACGGTTAAGGCATTTCTTCACCGCATTAACTAATGCGGATAGACATGGAATGCAGCTAAGGCATTTCTCATCCGCATCAACTAATGCGGATGGCTAAAGGAATGCGGCTAAGGCAATTAACCATCCGCATCAACTAATGCGGACAGCCAAGAAATGCAGCTAAGGCAGTAGTCATCCGCATTAACCAATGCGGATAGACAAATAAATGCGGCTAAGGCATTACTCATCCATATTAGCTAATGCGGACAGGCAAAGTAATGCGGTTAAGGGTGTTCATCCGCATTTTTACAGTTCATCCGCATTTGCCACAGTTAGTATTTCTGGGCCATAGAGTTATGTTAGGCATCATGATGATAGTGATGCATGTTTATATATGATGTTTGAATGTTAAGTATGATGTAGCCCTATATGATGGTAATGACTGATGACTTGTAATGTCGATATTCCTTGATTCGATACGTGTTTATCTTTCTGTGACTTTACGTACTATGACTAATGAATGAAATGAAAGTAATAAGAAACGTAAAGCAAAAGATAACGAAAGAGGAATAAAATGAATGAATACATGCATTTATGAACGAATGAACTTAAGAAAGGCTTGCAAGCAAATGTATGGAGGTGCACACCCCTGACAGGTGTTAGCTCAACGGTGTGCGGGTTGGCTACACTGAAGGATGCACATTGGGGTCAGTCTTTGTGATTGACCATATGTATGGGATCCTTGCCGCTTACCCTAGGTGACTGGATCGCAGTAGTGCACAACGTTCGTGATTGATCATCACAGGTCCAGCACCCGCAGTCGTGCACAATGTTCGGGGTATAGTACATGGCATTGATCCAGAATGAATGAAGGAAGATAAGTGGTGCATGTACCTACCCTAGGTGACTGGATCAGCAGTAGTGCACAATGTTCGTGATTAATCATCACAGGTCCAGCACCAGCAGTAATGCATGATGTTTGGGGTATTGTACATGTCACCGAAAGTAATGAACGTACGAATGAATGTAATGAACGTATGAATGAAAGAAATGAACGTATGTATGCAATGAATGCATGAATGGAAGGAACATATGAATGAATGTAATGATCGTACGAATGTATGTAATGAATGTATGAAGGAAGGTAAAATACATACAATAAAAGAATGTGAATGACAATGATGAACGGTACATAAATGAAAAGCTAACGAATGAATGACGAAGATAATAATAATATTATCTATGTGTACGTATGTTGTGTGACCGCATGTATGTAAAGAACGGTTAAACAAAAGAAATGTATGTTATTTATAAAACTAGAACTCACTCAGTAACGCTGACTTTTTATGTGTTTCCAGTTGGCAGGTAGTGTTGCTGAGGATGGCACGAGACGGCTACTCAGTTCTTTTAGGATGGCATTCCTTTGTACATAATGCTGCAACACATTATGTTGCATGCAAGTGTTTGTTGAGGATTCAAATGAACGGGATTACTTATGGAATCCTCTTAGTTTAAATGTTTCCGCAACAATCATTGTAATGTTATGTAATGCAAAAATATGTATTTTGTGTTCGACCAACGATGTATTATTTTGCAAAAGCTTTTATGATGAAATGAGAATGTACTTTTTATCGATTCCGCTGTATGATTCTACTTAGTATATGTAAACTATATGTTTTATGTGCAATGAATGACCAACGTAAGTGTTCCGGGAACGGGGCCTTACAAGTTGGTATCAGAGCCAAAGTTTAAGTGAAATGGGTAAACTTTCAAAATAAACCTTAACTTAAACTGAGAATGGGACGGAAAGGGAAGGAATGCCAATCTGAGTAGCTGCGTGCCATCAGGTATTTTCTTAAAGTTAACTGGTATTATGTGCGCACGTTATGTGGTGTATGTGTTACTGTTAGATTTAGATACTAATGTAGTGAGGACAGGTAATGCTCGGGGTACGAAGAGTAAAGTAAGTGGCTAATCACAACTGGCCACTGTAATTAGAGACTTACTGTACTTGACATAAACTGAGCTATTCCCTTGAATGACCGTGTTAGTGTTTGAATCTTTCAGTGAGTGTTAGAGGATGGCCGGTGGTAGATTATCCAAAGCTTCACGTGGTGGAGGTGGTGGCGGACGTGGTGCTGAACCACGGGCCACAAGAGGGAGACCTAGGGTGGAGAAAGTAGTTCATGAAGAACCCGAGACCCCTCATCAGGAGGGTGTAGACGAGAGTGCTAATCTGAGAGCCTCGGTAAAAGAGGAAGTGGTTGAAGCGGTGCATCAGTCATGCAGACGATCTTACCGTCTGTGGTGACCGAGGTGATAAAGGCTGTTCGGGAAGGAGAAAGAAAAGAGAGGAATAGGTCTTCAGGAAGACAGGAGCAACCAGGGCCGAAACGGTTCTTTCGGATGATGAAGAGGAAGAGGAGGAGGAGCCTGTGCATGAGTTGGCACGAGACTGTAATTACGGGGCGTTTATGAGGTGCAAGCCTTTTGACGGTAATGGCACTGTTGCTGCTGCTCACCAATGGGTGAGGGAAATGGAGGCTGTTCTCGATATCAGCGAGTGCCGGGAGGACCAAAAGGTGAAGTTCGCTACCCACTCTTTCACAGATTCGACTCTATGCTGGTGGGACAACATAGTCCAAGCCGAGGGTAGCAAGGCCATTAGAAGAATGAAGTGGTCCGAGCTGAAAAGGTTGGTGATCGAAGAGTTCTGTCCTCATCGGGAGATGGATAAAGTTGAGAGAGAGTTCCTGCAGCTGGAGGCGGGGACGATGACCCACCAATAGTACACCACGAAGTTCAACGAAATGGCACGTCTGGTGCCGGATCAGGTGACACCTCTGTCACGAAAGATCAAGAGGTATATTCAGGGGTTGTCGGCGGATGTTCGCAGGCATATGATAGCCGCCCGACCGAACACCTTTAGGTCGACGGTGGACTTGGCAGGGAGACTGTATGATGAAAGGACTGTCGTGAGGGCGACAGAGGGTGGTAAGAAGAGCGGTGGTGATCGAGACTGGAAGGGGAAGAGGTTTGGTCGGGGTGATGCCTCGACGAGCAACAAGAAGGCCCGGGTGGATGACCGTCATGTAGCCACACCGGGTACGGGGCTGAAGAGGTGTGGTAAATGTGGGAAGGAGCATAGCGGGGAGTGTAGACTGGGGTTGAACGTCTGTTTCAGGTGTGGGAAGCCTGGTCATATGTATAGAGAGTGTAGGAGCATGAGGTGCTTCAACTCTGGGGAAAGTGGTCATATGAATAAAGATTGCAAGAAGCCGAGGGCTGAGGGTTTCCGGATTGAAGAAGACAGGGAATGAAGGATAGAGGGCAAGCGCCAGGGCATTTACGATGACACAGGAGAAGGCTAGGACAGACCCTGATGTTGTGTCCGGTATGTTTCTGGTGAACCAAACTTTAGCCTCTGTATTATTTGATTCTGGTGCCAGTAGGAGTTTTATTTCTGCTGCTTTCTATGCCAAACTGCCTGTTAGTAGTAGACGTGTCGATGTACCGTTCGATGTAGAAACTGCGATAGGTAAGTCTACCAGGATTTCCGAGGTGATAGAGGGTTGTGATGTGGAATTAGAGGGCCACAAATTTCTGGTTAGACCATTCGTGATGACCTTAGGTGGTTTTGATTTGGTGCTTGGGATGGATTGGTTGGCGGACTTCGAGGCGAATATAGCGTGTTGAAAGAAGCTGATTCGTTTGGTAGCGCCCGACGAGAGTTCAGTAACGGTTTATGGAGATCGGGTCGCCCGGTGGCGGGAAAGTGTATGAGGCGTGGATGTAGCACCTATTTATGTTATGTGAAGGATGTAGAGACGCCAACACCACAACTGTCCGATGTTCCGGTTATGTGTGACTTTACAGATGTGTTTCCCGAAGACTTATCGGAAGTGCCGCCTGACCGAGAGATCGAGTTTCAGATTGACCTGATACCAGGCGCCCAACCTGTCACCAAAGCACCGTATCGATTGGCTCCGACGGAAATGAAAGAGTTGATGGAGCAGTTGCAAGAGCTGCTAGATAAGGGGTTCATTAGACCGAGTATCTCACCTTGGGGTGCTTCGGTCCTATTTGTAAAGAAGAAAGACGGTAGTATGAGGATGTGTATCGACTACCGCGAGCTGAACAAGTTGACGGTGAAGAACCGATTCCCCTTGCCAAGAATCGATGATTTGTTTGATCAACTTCAGGTGCCAGTTGGTTTTCAAGGATAGATATTCGATCCGGCTACCATAAACTAAAGGTGAGAGAGCAGGATATCCCTAAAACAGCTTTTCGCACGCGCTACGGTCACTACGAGTTTCTTGTCATGTCTTTTGGTCTGACCAATGCGCCAGCTGCTTTTATGGATCTAATGAACAGGGTATGTCGGCCGATGTTGGATAAATCAGTGATTGTGCTTATTGATGATATTTTGATTTATTCGAAGAGTGAGACTGAGCATGCTGGCCACATTCGAGAGGTTCTGGAGACATTGAGAAGGGAGAAACTGTATGCTAAATTCTCCAAGTGCGCGTTCTGGTTGCGCGAAGTTCAATTCTTGGGTCACGTGGTGAATCCGGAGGGAATTATGGTTCATCCGGCAAAGGTGGAAGCGGTGATGTAATGGAAGTCTCCGAAGACGCCATCCGAAATACGAAGTTTCTTGGGTTTGGCGGGCTATTATAGAAGATTCATTCAAGACTTCTCATAGATCGCTTCTCCACTAACTAAGTTGACCCGGAAAGATGTAAAGTTTGTATGGGGTCAAGCTCAAGAGAAGGCGTTCGAAGAGTTGAAAACGAGATTGACACAAGCTCCTGTTTTATCCTTATCCGATGGAAGTGAAGATCTGGTGGTTTATTCTGACGTTTCCTACTCGGGGTGGGGGTGCGTGTTAATGCAAAGAGGAAAGGTTATAGCCTATGCATCCTGACAGTTAAAGGTTCATGAGGTTAACTATCCTACTCATGACTTGGGGCTAGCAGCTGTGGTCTTTGCATTAAAGATTTGGAGGCACTATCTTTGTGGGACGAAGTGCACATCTTCACCGACCACAAGAGCTTGAAGTACTTCTTCGAGCAGAAAGATTTGAATATGAGGCAGAGGCGATGGTTGGAGCTCATAAAGGATTATGATTATGAGATCCATTACCATCCGGGCAAAGCCAACGTGGTGGCAGATGCCCTTAGCCGAAAGGAACGCCCTGAGCCGATTCGAGTGAAGGCGTACCAGCTGATTATGACCTCGGATGTGATGAAGCAAGTCAAAGAGTTTCAAGATGAGGCACTGAAAGAAGATCATCTTAACTCTGAGAGAATGAGAGGTCTGGTCGTGGAGTTGGGTGAAAACACATTTAGTGTTAGAACCCGGTTTGGGCGGATGTGGATTCCTCGTTTTGGGGATCTACGGGTAAAGATCGTGGATGAAGCCCACAAGACTCGATACTTGATTCATCCCGGTGCTACAAAGATGTATCAAGAAATGAAGAAAGACTATTAGTGGTCGGGTATGAAGCGTGATGTGGTGGTGTATGTGAGTAAGTGCCTTACTTGTCTGCAAGTGAAGGCCGAGCACCAGAAGCCATATGGGAAGATTCAACCTTGGATATACCGGAATGGAAGTGGGAGCACATCACCATGGATTTCATCACGAAGCTGCCACGTACCCCGAAAGGGTATAATGCTATATGGGTGATTGTTGATCGTCTGACGAAGAGTGCTCACTTTCTACCGATGCGTGAGACATATTCATCCGAGAGGTTGGCCTATCTTTTCATCAAGGAGATTGTGACTCGCCATGGTGTACCAGTGTCAATTGTTTCTGATCGTGACACCCGGTGTACATCCAAATTCTGGAAGAAATTCCACGATGCCATGGGGACGAGGTTACATATTAGTACGGCCTGTCATCCTTAAACTGATGGTCAGTCGGAAAGGACCATTCAGACTTTAGAGGACATGCTCCGGCCATGTGTGATTGACTTCGGGGGAAATTGGGATGACCACTTACCGTTAGCTGAATTCTCCTACAACAACAGCTATCATGCCAGCATTAGCATGCCACCTTACGAGATGCTATACGGTAGGAGATGCAGGACACCCGTTTGTTGGGGTGATATTGGTCAGAAGGAATTGCGGAGCGTCGAAGTGATCGAGGCTACGACTGAAAAGCTCGAAAGGATCAAGGCCTACATGAAGGCAGCCAAAGACAGACAGAAGTCGTATGCTGATAAACGACGCAGACCGATTGAATTCCAGGTGGGTGACCGGGTTATGTTGAAGGTCTCACCTTGGAAGGGTATCATTCGATTCAGAAAGCGGGGCAAGTTGAGCCCGAGATATATAGGCCCTTTCCGAATTATTGCTCGAGTAGGGAGGTGGCCTATAGGTTGGAGTTGCTAAATGAGTTAAGTGGAATTCACCCCAACATTCCACGTATCTCAACTGAGGAAGTGTTGGCGGACAAGGATATGATTGTCCCACTGGAGGATATCGAGGTAGACGAACGACTCAATATATGGAGCAACCGGTGGCAATCATTGATCGAAAAGAGAAAAAGTTGAGAAATAAAGTGGTTCCCCTTGTGCGTGTACAGTGGAAGCATAGAAAGGGATCCGAGTCTACGTGGGAGACAGAAGAGGAGATGAGACAGCATTACCCACATCTGTTCGAGAATAACAGGTTTCGGGGACGAAACCTATATAAGGGGGGTGGACTTGTAACACCCGAAATTTCTGGTTAGACGAAGGAATAAAATAATAAGAAAAGAAAAAAAAGTATCTTGAAAGAAAATGAAGAGGAACAAAAGTGGAGGGGGCCTTATGTAAAAATACAAAGAAAAGACAAATATCTTTTACATATAGGGATGGCCGCCCATTTGTCCTGCACACTTCCTTTCATTCGGATATTTTAGAGAGAGAAAGAGCAGAGTTTGAAGGTTTGAAAGAAGAACGAGAAGAAGAAGTATGAATTCGAAGTGCAAGACCTCACAGCAACCGGTCTTGAAGGAGCCATACTCGAAGCTGTGTAAGGTGAGTTCTAAGACCCCTCTTTTACGCGCTTTTGAACAATTTTGGGGCTGGAACACATCGAGAAACCATTTTTGAAGTTGGGTATTTAATCTGTGTATGTATGTACGAGTATGTATGAGTGTATGGTCTGTTCGAGCTGCTAAGCCTACTGGACATAAGATTCCTAGGGCAAGTATATGAAATTACAGCGTATTGTTCGAATGTGCACTGTTGATGTATGTTTTAGGAGTTTTCCTATGATATGTATGGTGTATAATATGTTCTAAGTGTGCAGTATGGTAGATCTGTGACCAGGATGAGATTGGGAGGATGATAGGGAGCTAAATAGCACCAAGTGAAGTGACAGGTTAAATTGCTCATCCGCATTAACTAATGCGGATAGCTAATTGAAATGCGGCTAAGGCATTTCTTTAGCCGCATTAACTAATGCGGACTGCCATTAATGCGGTTAAGGCATTTCTTCAACCGCATTAACTAATGCGGATAGACATGGAATGCAGCTAAGGCATTTCTCATCCGTATCAACTAATGCGGATGGCTAAAGGAATGCGGCTAAGGCAATTAACCATCCGCATCAACTAATGCGGATAGCCAAGAAATGCGGCTAAGGCAGTAGTCATTCGTATTAACCAATGCGGATAGACAAATAAATTCGGCTAAGGCATTACTCATCCGCATTAACTAATGCGGACAGGCAAAGTAATGCGGTTAAGGGTGTTCATTCGCATTTGTTACAGTTCATCCGCATTTGCCACAGTTATTATTTCTAGGCCTTAGAGTTATGTTAGGCATGATGATGATAATGATGCAAGTTTGTATATGATGTTTGAATGTTAAGTATGATGTAGCCCTATATGATGGTAATGACTGATGACTTGTAATGTCGATATTCCTTGATTCGATACGTGTTTATCTTTCCGTGACTTTACGTATTATGACTAACGAATGAAATGAAAGTAATAAGAAACGTAAAGCGAAAGATAATGAAAGACGAATAAAATGAATGAATGCATGCATTTATGAACGAATGACCGTAAGAAAGGCTTGCAAGCAAATGTATGGAGGTGCACACCCCTGGCAGGTGTTAGCTCAACGGTATGCGGGTTAGCTACCCCGAAGGATGCACATTGGGGTCAGTCTTTGTGATTGACCATATGTATGGGATCCTTGCCGCTTACCCTAAGTGACTGGATCAGCAGTAGTGCATAACGTTCATGATTGATCATCACAGGTCCAGCACCCGCAGTCGTGTACAATGTTCGGGGTATAGCACATGGCATTGATCCATATTGAATGAAGGAAGATAAGTGGTGCATGTACCTTCCCTAGGTGACTGGATCAGCAGTAGTGCATAATGTTTGTGATTAATCATCACAGGTCCAGCACCAGCAGTAATGCATGATGTTCGGGGTATTGTACATGTCACCGAAAGTAATGGACGTACGATTGAATGTAATGAACGTATGAATGAAAGAAATGAACGTATGTATGCAATGAATGCATGAATCGAAGGAACATATGAACGAATGTAATGATCGTACGAATGTATGTAATGAATGTATGAAGAAGGTAAATACATACAATAAAAGAATGTGAATGATAATGATGAACGGTACACAAATAAAAAGCTAACTAATGAATGATGAAGATAATAATAATATTATCTATGTGTACGTAAGTTGTGTGACCGCATGTATGTAAAGAACGGTTAAACAAAAGAAATGTATGTTATTTATAAAACTAGAACTCACTCAGCAACGCTGACTTTTTATGTGTTTCCAGTTAGCAGGTAGTGTTACTGAGGATGGCACGAGGAGGTTACTCAGTTCTTTTGGGATGGCATTCCTTTGTACATAATGCTGCAACACATTATGTTGCATGCAAGTGTTTGTTAAGGATTCAAATAAACGGGATTACTTATGGAATCCTCTTAGTTTAAATGTTTCCGCAACAATCATTGTAATATTATGTAATGCAAAATATGTATTTTGTATTCGACCAACGATGTATTATTTTGCAAAAGCTTTTATGATGAAATGAGAATGTAATTTTTATTGATTCTGCTGCATGATTCTACTTAGTATATGTAAACTATATGTTTGATGTGCAATGAATGACCAACTGTAAGTGTTCCGGGAACGGGGCCTTACACATGAAGACAACTCATGAGGCATCCAGATAACACGACGAGGACGTCATGGCATTAGGTGGGGGAGAATGTCACGACCCGCCAATACGCAGGTCACAACACCCCAATTTTTATCGATTAGGGCCACTTACAAAGCAAGCATGGCTGCCCGGAAAACTCCAGAACAGCCCATATAATTCTGCAGCAACATTGCAGCCATGGAAGACTCTAGAACATCCCAGGACGAGCTAGAAACCGAGCATAAAAGGCTGCTATAAAGGAGCAACTTGTGCAGCCCTAAAAGACCCCGGAACTCTCTAGAAAAGACTACAAAAATCAGCCATGGAAGCAACCTTGAAAGTCCATGATGCATCTAGAGAAATCCTTGTAATATCTAGTGTTAGATATTATGCAAAGACATGTCTAGAAATAGAACAATCTAGAATGTATGTCACTAGTATAAATAGGTTGGTGGTGCATCATTTGCACACACCTAAGCTCCTTGTAACATCAAAGTCTTGTACTTGGGCTTGTAAGTAATACAAGCTTATTACTTGTGTTGTAAACATACACTACAAGTGTCTTACTTGCGCACTACAAATCTAACATTCCCTTACAAAGACTTCCGCTGCATAAACCATCCACCCAAGATCAAGAAGGCTGGCTTAGAACGAATCTAAGTGCCGCACGTGAGCTGATCAGATTCAGTCCATGACATTATCCTACACAACTTACAAAGTATCCTAACATCATGTAAATAACATAAAGAGTCGGCTAACTGGCTAAGCCAGCAAAGTAGATGCAAGCTAAGCCGCTAACATGAATACAGGCTCCCCCTAGCAGGGTAGACACGACCTAAGCTACTAACTTGGATACGGGATGACCCTAGAAGTGTAGATACCGTTAAGCCACTAAGGTGGATACGAGCTGAACCTAGCAAGGTAGTTGCGGTCTTACCCGCTAAAGTGGATAAGGGTCGACCCTAGCAGGTTAGATGCGGGCTTAGCCGCTAAAATGGATACGAGTTGATCATAACAAAACAGATCAGCCTACAGGTAGGCTCAACCTACAACTCGGCTCAACTGAGCCAACGAGAAGATGCCACCCACAAATAAGCCTACATGCTAATTAGTGATGCTAAACGGGTCGTATGGTCTAACCCGACTCAAACCCAATATTTTTACATGAACCCTAACCCGAAAATTATGTCAAAAGTGTCAACCCGAACACCACATGAAAATTTACAGTTTGACATGAACACAACCCGATTGACTCAAATTTTTAATTTTTTGTATTTTTTCACATATTAATACTTTAAAATTACTATTTTACAATAAAAAATACTAGTTAATATAAAACAATTATATTTTAGTGATGAAATATGATGCCAATTTCTATTTTAAGTTATTAATTTTGAAATAAAACACATTAAAATTTTAATTTGTGAGGGGAAATATATATGAAAATATAAAATAAATAAAAATGTGTTAAAAGGGTCAACCAGCAAACCTGTTCGGCTGAACCCGAACCGAACTTGTTTTACTAAGTGGGTTCACGGCTTCGACCCGAACCCGTTTATACTGTGTTTTCGGGTCATGTCAGAAATTCACACACCCAATGCTAATGTGTCTTAAAGGCTAGATGACATGATATATAGGCATACCCAATGCTAATGTGTCTTAAAAGGCTGGATGACATTCTATATAGGCTAAGTTGTCACACCCCAATCGATAACGGAATCATCGAGGCGGACGAATGTAAATCGATTGTTTATAGTATATGGTAGTAAATAATTTGAAATAATATAAAATTCTATTTTTATTGAATAATATTAATCAGACAATACATTACAATAAAATAGAAATTCAAGTAAACACAACGAAATTGTCTTTTAATTTTGACTAAGTCCAAGCTCTAAACGTGGATATAGAAGTCCATTAATCTACATTCCTTAAATCATGTGAAAAGTAACGTGTCAGCTAAGAATTAGCTGGTGAGTTAACACAAATTTTGCATACAAATATAGATTGATTAAGATAATTGAAACAATTCAATTCATATGGCAATGTCTTCACTTATAATGCAATAGTATAACATAAAAAAAAACCAAACACAATCAAACCTAATTACTGATTACTGGTTGACTTGATCTACAGTCAAAGCTTTGTGATAGAATATGTGAATTCGGTTCCAATCACCACTCAAATATTCATATGGGGTGGTTTGTCAAACTAATATATCTATCTTGTTATCATGATTGTATGAATCAATAACTGTGTTATCATCTAGTTTGTCAAACTATGTGTGACATCCGGTAATTTTCCGTTATCAAACTCCGTTAGTTCCGTTAGGTCTTGTATGTGCACACACACTAGTTGTCGTTGAATGTTAGTGACTTTAATAATTAACAATGATAAACTAATAATAATCTAATTAATAATGTGATTATTGTATTATGCTTATGTGTTTACGCCACAAAGCATCGATTTTTGGTTGATCTCAAGTATTACAACAAGTTAGAATCATCAAATACAAGTCATTACACGTTAAAGGTTAGAGTTTTACATGTTTTTCATATGTTCTTGATGTTGGCCGAAACTTGATGTGAAATTCTTGGTTGTTTGATGATGTTGTAATGTTAGTTAGGTTAGATTGAGGTTGGTTTATGTTGATTATTCAAGAAAACTATGATTTTGATGCGCTGTTCATAGGTTACTAATAATAGTAACTTTAATTGCATGAATATGATGATTTGATGATGAATTGATGTTGTTGAAATGTTTGTGATGATATATGGTTGTTAGATTGATGATATGAATGCTAGAAACCTAAGAATGAATGTTGTAGTTCATAGATTGCCAAAAGTAGAAACTTTTGTTCATGAAGATTGATGAATTATGATGATTAGATGTTATTAATCATGTCTAGATGTTAATATGATCTTGAATTGGTATATTATTAATGAATTCATGAATGTATTGAGTTTTTAATAAGTTTTGGGATGTGCTTTCCCAAAAGGGAACTTTATTTGCATAAAGTCTTGAAGATGATGATTTGGGCATGTTTAGGACATTAGGATCATGCTAGTATGTTCATGGATGATTTCTAATGTGGTTGAATGCGTTGATTGGGTTGTATGAATGCTTGTTTGATTATTAGAGATTTGATCATCGTGGTGAGTACACATGGCAAAGTGTTATGTAAGTTTTTGATAGCACCATGATTGGGTGTTGTTGTTGATCATTATTAGATATCTTGGTTGGCATGAGTTCTGTTGAATAATATAATGGTTATCTATGTGTGATGAACTAGTATGTTTGATTGAATAGAAATTCGAACTATAATGTCACCAATGGGTCAAACGGGTCAACTGGGTCAAATGTGTCTTGTCTTTCTAAAATCTTGAGTTCTTTGGTTTGTAGAGCACTTAGGGTTTCATTATGATTTCTGGGTACACGTACTTATGTACTCGTGTGTTCTAGGTGACCTCTGAGGGTTGTCTATCCACTCTTTCTTTCAAGTTAAGCATTAAGTAATTCTTACACGCATCAGGTGAGTTCATGCCCCACTCTTTTACATACTCTCTTTTAGGGGAGATAGCATACTGGTTTTACAAACGCTTTATTTACATGGTTTGTCTATAGTATAATATAGTGTTGTTTACCATGGAAAGTCCTCATACTTTTGGATTGTTAATAATGATTTAGCGGGAAATTTTGGGTAGTACTACTGGGTCTGACGAACTCCACCTCTGTGACTCGAGGTCAGACGGGTGCAATATTGTCCTAACAAACATTGTCATGACCTGGTAAGTCGTGGCAGGAGACAACAAAGATAACACAGTCGGCTTCAATCGTGAAATCACTATGACTATTACTTTTTGTTTATAGACTAGCTATCTATTACATACAGTTCTTATATTTTGCAACTATTATTGATTATTTTTTATCGCAAAACTCTTGAACTCACCAACCATTGTGTTGACTCTTTTAGTATGCTATTCACAGGTTAAGGTCTGCCATTGCCTAGGAGCACGTTGCACGAGTCAGCATTATGGTGTTGTCAGCATGTTATGAAACAATAATTTGATTATGTCTATTTAAACATTTATGTTTTGGTTTGCACAACTTTTGGGCGCGTATGTTTGCGTATTTTATATCATGTTACATTGTTTTGGGTTTTTCTGGTTATTTAAACGCTTTCGCGGTATTTAAAGTTAAACTCTGATTTTGTATGTTGGTTCATATAAAGTTGTTCTGAGTAACTAATGACTGAGATCTTGGTTTGTCATGCGCCTCGTAGTAAAACCCCGCACGCGGATTTTATGGGTGTGACAGATTAGTATCAGAGCCATTGGTTATAGGGAACTAGGTTGCATACACACTAGTCTATAACCGCACACATCTAGTTAGTTACTTGTTCTTTGCCTCTACTGTATGCTCATTGGCATACACATCGTATACTTTGCAGTATGGCATCATCTGTCACACCCCCGTTTATAGTGGAAACACGGACGTAACGAACGGGATTGTCATAACACATTGTTAATTAATAGAGATGCAATAATGATGAAAGTCAACGTGTCATGACATCACCCGACATAAATGGAGACTTGTGTTGTAGTTAGTCAATTCCACGACAAACATAGTCATACAAACAATTAAGTATAAATCCCACAACCCGGGAAACAGTGAACATAAGTGAATAATAAAAGTCAAAGCAATAGTCAAAGACATCCAATGAATCTAAGTAGTGCAATTCTAAGGTCGCCGCTAAGGCAGCATCCCTAGCTATCCCTAATGATTGTTACCTGAAAAGATATGCTCAAAAGGTTAACATATTGTTGGTGAGTTCAAAGGTTTAAATAGTAAACAAAACTTGATGTTGTGTAAAAGTTTGATAGGACATGAGTGCATATAGTTATAAGCAAGTACTATCACATGTAAACATGAGCATCACAACTAAACCTACGACGTACACACAGAACTTTTTGGAACATATTCACCCTAGGGCGTAAACATGGGCATCACAACTAAACATATAAATATATATATATATATATATATATATATATATATATATATATATGGTTAGGATCATTACAGAACCACTTTTTATTTTCAGAACTACAGAACCATTGATTTACATAAATGTATATTAAGTCTGGTAATACTTGAGCTGTTTTACACATGTGTATATCAGACATGAACAATAAACTATATAAAACAACTAAATATCACCATGTTTAACTTACATCCATATAAATCAATGGTTTATACTGTTTGCACACAGAGAAAATAACATCATTTTGATAAAAGTTGAGAGAGATATTTGTTTTTAAAGTCGGACCAAACATTCTACCAGAAATTCAGTTTTAATCAATCTTTTTGTATCAACTGTTTCGGTGCTCAAATCTTCATGGTTTTTGACGAGACCAATTGTTTTGAAAAGTGTACTCTTTAAACTTAGTTTTAGACTATAAATCGTTTATTTTGGACCTTGTATGACCAAGTTATCACTCGCACAAAGTGACACAATTTTTTGACAGCAAAGTTTCTAAAATACAACCATTAACCTTTGTTTCCAAATCCCATAATTCTTGATCATAAGTGACTCAAAGATCCCACCGACGTTTAGTTTATAATCCAATTAACATACCCACACACTCACATGTATATGTTGTATGTATATATATATATATATATATATATATATATATATATAGGATCAGGATCATTACAGAACCAATTTTTATTTTCAGAACCAAAGAACCATTGATTTACATAAATGTAATTGACAAACCATTGATTTACATATATCTAAGTTAAGGATGATGACATTTAGTTGTTTTATGTACATACATGATATACACATATGTAAAACAGCTCAAGTATCATCTAACTTAAGTTACATTAATGTAAATCAATGGTTCTTGGTTCTGAAAATAAAACATGGTTCTGTAATGATCCTAACCACATATATATATATATATATATATATATATATATATCCATACTAACACACACATTCACCAATGTATATAAATACATATACTCGTACTAATACTAGTTAATTCTACCTACAAGATACATCAATAATACCCATATATCCATTAAAGTAGCACATATATATATTATACCTACATATATACATTAACTTACATACACATATACATTAATGTATTCATATATGCATTACATACCCAAATATATACATTGAACATACATACATACATTAGCATACACACGTACTCATTAACATGCACACTTATATATATAAACTACACACACTCACATACACAACAAACACCACAACCTGATTAGCACACCCACACACAAACACATAAACACACACATCAGTCCTCTCGCGCCCATACACATATATATACATACATAAAACACCGCTACATATATATATATATATACGCCATCGAACACGCACACACGGCTACACCATCGCGCACCAACGCATGCCACAGCCAACCCACGCACCGTCCTTGCGCCGATGACCCGAATGTAACCGATACGATGAGATAGGAAACAGAAACAATGAATTACTTACGGTTCGGCTACCGATGCATGACCACGATCGACGCCGGAAACGGATGGCTCACTACAGAGATGACAGGGAACACGCCAGAGATGGAGTTACAGCCGGAGGTGATCAGGAGGTTGTTTGCGAAGTGGGGCGTTTAGGTTTTAGCCGAGAAAGAAGAAGTGTAAATATTATATATATATATATATAGGGTTAGGTTCTTTGCAGGACTTACTTATAAATGAGAACTAACATAACTTATATTGACCATTGATTCTTTTAATCAATGGTTATGATTAAACATGGTAAAAAAGAATTAGTTAATATGACATTTAATACATTTAATTAGACAAAAGGGTATAATAGTAAAATAACTTTATCCCCTTTTAATCAGTTACCTATATTGAATGAGAAATTTAGATATTCACTATTAAACCTTCCTAAAATCATTCAGTTGAGATTTAAATACTAAATTAGATAATCAAAGTGCAAATGAAAAATATCACGTGAAGAAAAGACTATTTCTGATGTAAATATTGATTTAAGGGAAGGCAACAAAGAAGTCAACGAGTAATCAATTTTTTTATCCTTTGACATATTAACAAAGAAACCAACGAGTAATCACTTTTTTTATCCTTTGACATATTAGAAAGTTATGTGTTAGTTTGTAATGCTAATTTCAAAGCAATCCATTAAATCCGAGCTGATTGCATTTTTTCTTATGTTTTTAATTATTCTTTGTTGTAAATTTGACTTTTATAGAGTTAACAATGCAAATATATATATTTCTTTTTTCAATTGTTATGTTCTCTTTGTAGCTCCACCATGTGTATTTATTTTGTTAACATGAAAATTTATTAGGAACATGAAAATAAATTAGATAAAAAATTTATCTATAAACTATTTGAATCGAGTCTTTCTTTTAATCTTCTTTTTTCATTCTTATTATATTTTGTAGATTCTATGCATAATCGTGTAAAAATTCATGACCATCACTAGATAAACTTAGTTACTTGTTAATAAAGTAGTAATTTGGGTATAGTTTCATCACTTAAAGGTTAAATGGATAAATTCAAAAGAAAACAAGCCAGACTAAACTGATTAATCCTTTTTATTATAAATAACTAAAAAACATGTATGTGTATATAAACATATCTACATCTGGTTTGAATTACTGTATATTAAAGAACCAAACACGTGATATTCATATATGTAATCATGCAATTTACATACATGTCAAATTGCTAGCAGATCATTTACACCTGGTCAAATTGTCATATATGAAGGCAACTCATATAAATATATGTAAACAAGTCATTTACATATAGGTCTAATTGTCATACATGTAAACATATACGTGTATGCATATATGTAATTTACACATCGGTCAAATTGTCATATATGTAAACAAGTTATTTAAACATATGTAAACATGTAGTTTATATATGGGTTTAATTGTCATATATGTAAACATGTACGTGTATGTGAACATATCATTTACATATGGGTTATATTGTCGTATATGTAAATAAGTCATTACATATGTGTTACTTTGTCGAATATTAGAACATGTATGTTAATAAATGAGTCGTTCTACTATATTTTAATTACTTAAAAATTAAATAAATAAAACTAAAAGAAAAAATATTTAAATCCTAACTTTAACCTAACATATACGATCATCCCAAAATCCCAATATTCTAAACTAAACTAATGTATCACTAAAATTTTCAGGTGACTTCATTAAAAAAGCAAACTTAATATAAAACCATTAATGTTAAATATATGATTGTATAAATTAGACATTATTTCACGTTAACAACCTAGAATCACGATCCTTTTGATTATATATAATTTTAAAAACTGTAACATTAATTAAAAAAATTAATTTGATAATCAAACCATCCAACATGAAAAATAATAACTTGTAAATTGAATATAGTTTTGTGAAAAAAATATATCAAATCAAAACATTATATATTCATAATTCATGGATGTCACTTTCAAGAACCTTTTTCTTTTTTCTTTTTTTCTTTTGCTATTTATAGTTTATCATCAATTTTTTTAATACTATTTTTTATTTAGCATAAATTTTTTTAATACTATTTTTATTTTAGCATAAATTTAACTTTTAACTTTTAACTTAATACTTTTACATAATTTATAATTTAGCCTTTACATATTTTACTTTCCGTTTGGTTCCATATAACTTTCAACTTGTAGAAAATTTACGTTTTACATTGTTGTTTAAATTTTACGAGTTAACATACCACAACGTGCGTGTATGGTTCAACGTGTTTACGAATACCTTTTTTAAGAAAATTTACGTTTTACGTTGCGGTTTAAATTTTACGAGTTAACACGCCACAATGTGCGCGTATGGTTCAACGTGTTTACGACTACCTTTTTTCCCATTTAATGACCCATTTACATTGCACGAGTCTTATATATATAAATCTTGAAAATCGGTGTCCACAAGAACATTTTAGAGGTTTTGAAAGTTACCACCAAACTTTAGAAGATATGTTTGGCCGGACAACCGCGGGGAAGGTGGTTGGTCCAGTTGAGCACACTTAAACCGTCTTCCAACAAACCGGCCGGTTCGATTGGAAAAAATTATAAATCCAAAATGTATTAAACTCAGTTTTATAGTGAATTTGAAATCCGAAGTTATTGCCGCTATTTTATATTCCACATAATTTAGTTATGTTATAGTTTTTGAGATTAAGTGTTTATATTTTAATACAACATATATTTAATTATTTTTAGTTCTAATCAAATTTAAATTATCCACATGTTTATATTCTTTTTACTCTAATTCTTTCTTTAATATTTTGTTTTAGGATTGCTAATAATATTGCCCAGTTTATGAATCCTGTTGACCGGTCCAACCAGTAAACCAGTAAAATATCCGGTTCGTTGACCGGTCCTTATTTTATATTAATATGGTTATCAGTTACCATGGCGTTCCAAGAAACCTCGCGGCAACGCGCGAGGTTTAATTCATAGTTATATTTTGGTTGATTAAACATTATGAAATACAAGAAACTTGAAATATTGAGAATGTTCAAACTAGATTAAATTTTGTTCAATATTTAAAAGCATGTAACTACTATAATTAAAGGGAGTGAATTAAGGAAATCAACTAATACATAGATATAAAATGACACAAATAGCCTTTATGAATTAATGAAATAAAAAATAAAAACCATACTAATCAACGGTTAAGATGAGTTCTTGCGGTTCTCAAGATATTTAAGAGTTCTGAAATGATCCTAACCCTATATATATATATATATATATATATATATATATATATATATATATATATATATATATATATTACATATTTCACTTTAACCCTACACTTTGAAATAATTAATTCCTTAGAGTAAATTCAATTGACATATTAAACCCCCAGGCTTTCATATTTATTTTTATTTAACCCAAACTTTAAAACATGAGTTTGAATGAGTAAACTTTGTTAAACTTTAAATAAGAACGGTTGCTTGTCGGATACAATATCAACGCATCAATCTTGATAATACGAATCTCGAGCAATATGACTTTGAGAATTAATAATAATAATAATAATAATAGTAATATAATAATAATAATAATAATAATAATAATATAATAATAATAATAATAATAATAATATCAATAGTTATTATAATAACAAAAATACATAATGTCTACCGAATTTTATTTTATATAAATTAAAATTTCAACGCGTCTAGGTAACGATCGCATTTAATGTAATTATAATTGAAATAAATCCATGTAGGCACATAACGTATTATTTGAATAATGACGAGTTTCAGGTTAATTAACGAACCTGAAAGTGACGGGTGTCACAGTATTTCCCAGTTAAGAGAATTTCGTCCCGAAATTCAACTGAAATAATATCCTGAAACTTTTTCCGTAACCCGATGCGGGCAATTAAGCTGCATCTAATCTTCACGCTCCCAAGTACTCTCAAGGTCTCGCTTAAATTTCCATCGAACCCTGAGGACTGAAATGTTGTTATGCTTCAACCCATTAACTTCTCCATCCATAATTTATATCAGTTATTCTACAGAATGGAGGTTCTCATCAATCAATTTTATCGATTGATACATGAAAAGAACCATCAGTCATACAATTGTTAAAATTTGAAACGTGAAACGTATTGTGCACACTACTCAGCTCCCGTGGTGACTTTAATCGATAAGCCACAGGACCAATCATTTCGGTGATCTCTAATGGTCCCACATATCCCGCAGCTAATTTCTCTTTCTTTTCGAATCACACAATACCTTCCAAGCGAGAGACCTTCAACGAGATGTGATCTCCCACATAGAATTCTAACAGTTTACATCGATTATCAATGTAACTTTTCTAACGGTATCAAGACCTACTAATTTCCTTTCACCAACTTTTAGCCCAACATATCGGTGATCTAAACTTCCTTCCCTACAACGCCTCAAATAAAGCACACCCAATGCTCGGGTGATAACTACTGTTATAGGAGAACTCAATCAATGGCAAATGAGTGTCCCCACTTACACCGAAATCAATCACGTATGCTCTAAGCATGTCTTCAATGGGTGGATAGTACGTTCATTTGACAACTCATTGGGGATGATAGGCAATGCTTAGATCTAACCGAGTGCCCGTTGCTTTCTCAAAAGTCTGCCAAAATCATGGCGTAAATATCACGATATCATATGATTGATATTGGCACTCCAGTCTGGCCACAATTTTGTTCACATACATCCTTACTAACTCCCCCAACTTGTAGTCTTCTTTAATTGGTAAGAAATGATCAGATTTTAGCATTCGGTCCACGATGACCCAAATCGATTCATGCTCGATACTTATCCTTGGTAACTTAGTAATGAAATCCACAGAACTCTTTACTTGGAACATTTTCCTCCTTCAACACTTTGCCTTGTGGTAATAGATTTTGAGCCTTAAGGTTTGACTGGATGATCATTCCTAGGGCTAGTGCATGTAAGGGTTTAGCATGCTCCTCCCTGCTCAATGTATCAGCCGCCACATTCACCTTCCATAGATGATATCAGATCTCACAGTCATAATCACTAAGAAGTTCTACCATCATCCTTGACACATGCTTAGCTCATTTTAGTCAAAGGTATGTTGAAGGCTTTTATTATTGGTATGGATGACACACTTCGATCCATACATGTAGTGGCCCTAAATCTTAAGTGTAAACACTTCTGCACCCAATTCCAAATCATATGTTGTATAATTCCTCTTGTGATTTCTAAGCTATCGAGAGGCATAATCGATCATATTTTTTTCTACATCAGAATGCAACCAAGTCCTTGACTTGGCACATCGCAGAACACCACCAAATTATTTGACTCGTCCGAAAGGGTCCATATCAGTGCGTTACCCAACTTGTTCTTTAACGTTTGAAAAACCTCTTCCTGCTTGTACCCCAATGAAATTTCTTATGATTTTAGTTTAACATCATCCATGGTTAGGCAGTCTTTGAGAAATTCATAATGAACCGTCCTACGTACCCAGCCAATCCCAATGACTATCAAATTTCCAAAAGCGTCTTAGGCGTGTTCCACATCTTGGCCGCTTCAAACTTACCCGGGTCAATGCGAATTTACTCCTCTTTAACCACATGACCAAGAATCTTTAACTCATAGAATCTGATTTTTTTAATTAGAGAATTTAGGATAAGGTTTTTCTTCTCCCATGACTTCATAATTACCATCAGGGGTTTCTCGTGTCCCTTTTTTTAATCACGAATAGATGACGATATCATCTATAGATACAATCACAAGCTTGTTCAGGTACGGTTTACATACTTGTTTCATTAAATCCATAAATTCTGCATGAGCAGTTATCAGACCAAACAACATATTAGGAACTAGTAATTTTCCAGGATGGGTTCTAAAGGTTGTATTCGGATATAGTCTTCTTAAATCCTAACTTATAATAACCTGACCGAAGATTGACCTTTAGGAAGTACGTTGCACCCTGCATGCAACTGATCAAATAGATCAAATTCCTGGGGAGAGAGTATCGGTTTTTGGTAGTTAACTTGTTTAACTTTTGATAATCTATGCACAACTAGAACGACCCATCCTTCTTTTTAACCAATCAGGTCGGTGATTCCCATAGCAGTGACTAGGTCGAATAAAACTTTTATCCAAGAGCTTTTGTAGCTTACTTGATAATTCTTGCATTTGTGTTGGTGCTAACTGATACCGTGCCTTTGCAATAGAACTTGCTCTAGGTCTCATATCATTCTGGAATTTCTATTTGACGAAGAGGGGACAATCCTGTTAAGTCACATGGAAGATCTTCTGGAAAATCACGTACAATAGGAATATCTTTCAACTTTCTTTCTTTTGCCTTCTTCTCCACCGTATGTGCTAGAAATACGCAACATCACTTCTTTAGGCATCGATGAATCACCTTCTCCTGATGGACTATGTTGGTTTCATGCTTCGATAACCAATTCATACGGTATTAAGTCTATGTTAAAGACATGATCTTCGTGTACTTTTGTGTAACCTCTTATTATTACCATTGGTCATCTCAACCGAGTAAATAATTTCAAAGAAACTAGGGTTAATGCTAAGTTAAAGAATAATTCTGGAAGAATCAAAGCTATTATCAACCCTGGTTTCAAATAGATGTGTAGCTGTTGATGATAAGGTACGTGCATGTAACAACATTTAGTCTTGTAGAATGTCGCTTGTCCCAGTCGCAAATGTATGACCGCGTGATGTATTACCTTGATTTACATGATCTTTATTTCCATAATTTAACTATTCTTACTTTCTAGCTATAGCCATTTCCTAATTCTGATTGTTTCTAACTTGTCCTGGGGTCCTAATCGACCTAGGGCACACGTTATGGTAATGGTCGGAACTCCCACCTTCTTAGCATCCCCGTTTAACGCATGTTGACTTAATCATATCGACCAACATAGCTAGGTTCACAACATTGGCATTCTTATCTACCATACCGCTAGATTACTTGTTCGACCCTCCAACTTCTTTCTATTACTCACTAGATTTTTCCAATGTCCCCCTCAATTTTATCTGGTCTAATGTCATTAGATATGACATCAGCTTTGTCAACTCATGGAGTTTGTCAATATAAAGAGCACGACCTAACTATACCATTGCACGATTTCAGAATTACAATTCAAACTTTTGCATTTCATTCCTTGGGTAATAGTACTCGATCACCAAGGCTTTGAACTCATCTCAAGTCATGGCTATCACAGCCTCCTTACCTTAGACTTGAGCTTGGGTATTCTACCATGCTTGTGCTTTACCCATTAGTGAGTAAGCAAAACATACTTCATTTTATGGTTTTTCAGTATAGCTTTTCAAATATGTTACAGTTTCTATTTCCTCAATCTAACAGGTCAGGATTATTGCTTTTCCTTTCTTGTCATGATGCTTCAACTAGTATGTCAAGAATTCCTGGTGTATACAAGTAATTATTTCACTTTATCATTTCTATCATTTCATACTCCAATTAATCAAGATCATCACATAGCCCAGTTCAAACACATTCTTAGTCTACTGTGATGCTTATATATAGGGTTCGCCGCAGCGTTCCCACCACATCCACGATATACCGAGAACGATGCTTAAACTGGTTACATGACATCTGATTATTCTTAATATCATCCCAATGAACAACGTAATGCATATGTAAGGAGTATCATCACTCTTCTACAAGTCTTTGAAGTCCACATCCATTCTAAGCATAGGGAATAAGATTAATATCATAATATGAATCCCATGAAGGCTTCAGGTAGAATAGAACTTAAGTAGGAGTAGAGGTTATAAATGTTTCATCGTTATTAACAAAGTCTTACTAGAATTATGACTCTAGTGTCCCAAGGTATAGAATGAAAGATTTGTACTAATCATGATCGTTATCTCATGGAAAGATTCACCAGGCTTCACATGCACTGCAAGTTGCAATTACGTGTGCACCCGTAATGGTAATTTGCTTTGCATGGTCACCCCCAGCTCCACCTACCCAAGTTAATATATCTTGTAAAGTACAGAGTGTTATTTTATGATTGAGTATCAAGGATATGGTTACTAACGAAAAATTAATTAACCGAAGTTGTACAAAGGAATTGATTAAGTAAGCATTCACTTGAGCAAGGAATAGTCGAAAGAATCCATGTACTTTAATCCAAACTATGATGAAGTAGTCATCTAATTTGAGTATGCCGTGCCTCTTGTCTACTGGCGTCGTCTTAACCAACGCGTCCCTCTTCCAAGATTCAACCCAACAAGTTATAAATAAGGGAGCATATAGAAAATACGACATCGACAAACGCATAGAATAAAAGTTGGACTAACAACCTAAGTCCTTAAGAGAGTTCTTATAAAATCCCTTATTAATCCAAACCAAATATAAGTCGATCACGTAATAATAGAATATGATTATCGAGTGTTTCTCAAGGTATAATGTGACATCCGTCACCAAAGGTCCGTCATTTAGCGTGTTATACTTAGCCTTATTTATAGACAATCCTTATTTTGACGAACCAATTACGTGAACACCATATTTGTTTTACTTAATAGCCCTTATATGTGTAGTATCTTAAGATATTCTCCAAAATTTGCCCCGTTAACACTAAACACGTCATTTTTATAATAAAATAAAATTCACGAATAAAATCATTTCTAAATTATAAATAACATTAATAACATTTTATCATCAATAAAACAACACAAAAATTATAACGTTTTAACCGAAACAAAATTTACGAACTCGGGGCAAAGTGCGGGGACTAAACTTATACTTTGCGAAACTAGGCTGGGTATAAATACCCACCTTCCAGCCATTTTTCATTCTTTTCACCCTCTCTCCACTTCACCTTCATCCTCTACTCTCTCTCTCTAGAAACCAACACCAAAACCAACCCGTTTCTTGCAATTTCGTCTTCAAACTCGAGTACCGTAGTGAATACTAGTTCCTAGCAGGTAGATAACCTCACTACCTCGTTTATAACTTGATTTTACAGCTGCATTCGAGGGTTTTCGGGTGCTCGGGTTCATCCGAGCACAAGAGGTCGTGTGGACTTGCATGTCTTGTTCCTGAGTGTGTTTCTTGTCTAGATAGGTTAGAATATGAGTTCTGGAGGTTCTGGTTGGGTAACACTCGCGATCGGGCAGCCGAAGGCCGACCTGAAACTCACTGCCGTCGCGACTCCCGATGGCGCGAATGGGGTTGTCGCGCGCGAAAGGGGCGTGCGACTACATGTGTGTGCGACTTGAGACATGAGCGAATAGGCAAGTCGCGCGGTTGTGTCGCGCGACTGTCGGTGGGTGCGAAACAGAAGTTGTCACGCGATTAGGAAGGTCACGCGATTGGAGATGTCACGCGACAGGGGTTGTCGCGTGACTGGGCTGTGCGAATGAGGAATGTGTGCGAGTGTGTGAAATCGCACGGTCAGATGCCTGTCGCGCGAAAGGGGGTCCTCTCGCGCGAATGAAGCTGATTCGCGCGGAGGGACTTCAAGTCGCGTGGTTGGCTGTTGGGTCGTGCGACTGGTATTGCGTGGTACGACTGAAGGCTTAGTCACACGAATGGAGGATCAATTGTACGAAAGTAGCTAATTCGTACGACTGAAAGTCCACTCGTGTGAATGGGGTGTCAGTCGTGCGTCCGGTCCCACTGTATGACTTAATGGTGTGTGTGTGTGTGGATCCCCTCTTCGGAGATCTCACGACGATAATAAAATATGATTAAGTGTCATAGCTTGATCACAAAGATTAAAATCAACGCCATTAACAGGCACGTACTATTTAAAACAATCTAGTCTAAGATGGGTGTGACTGCTTGTGTGTACTACTCACGACCGAACCGAAACGACCCGATTCAATTAAACAATATTATTAACGATAGTTCATAAGATTAATTCTTAACATAACTGTCAATAGGTGATTGACTGTTCATACATACATACAAGTTTGGGAAGTTTCATCAGACATACATACCACTTAACAGTGAGTTTCGTGGCCCCTTTTTACGCTTATACATTGTTTCAATCTTTTACAAACATGGGGGAAGAGTATGCTCACACATTTTCAATGCTGTACACTATACATACAATTTTTATACTGGAATCAACGTGATACTGTCTTGTGAGTACTTATCTGATACATACATGATGTTACTGTGTGGACTGTCTTACAACCATTAATTCCGGTGTTGGAACCAACAGATAGGTATTAGTAGTACTACTGGGTTGACACCCCCACCCTTGACAGATGGTTACTTGTGAGTACCATCACACTGCCAGGAACGGGCCTGGGGTGAATATATTCTGACAAGTTCTTTGTGTACGTCATTAGGTTTGGTTGTATAAAACTCATGGTATGTGATTTTGCTTACTTATAACTGTATGCACGGTATTCCACTACAAACAATATACAGCATCAATTACAAGTTTACAATTTAAACCTGCGAAGCTCACCAACATTATTGTTGATCGTTTTGAGCATATTTTTCAGGTAACAATGAGAACTGAAGATCTAGGAGTGCTGCCTTGTAGAGGAGACCCTAGGATGCATTTGTGTTTATTCTTTTGTAAAGCTTGAACATGAATATGATCTTTTGTATACTTGTTCCCATGTTGTGGGAATATTACATTACAAGCTATTATCAATGTTTTTGTGATCATTGTGTTGTGCTTATGCTATGCTGTCGTGAACTTGATTATACACGACACAAGTCTCCATTTGTGTTCGGGTGTCGTCATGACACGCTTGTCATCATATTTTATTGCTACTCTATCATATACCATGTGTTATGACGATCCCGTCTAGCTCGCATTCCCCGTGTTTCCGCTTTAGCGGGGGGTGTGACAGACTGGTATCAGAGCCATTGGTTATAGAGAATTAGGCAATTACACTTGACCTAGACTATAACCTAGGAACCTTCATGTAGATTTGCATGCTTAAGCTTGTGTGCAATTATATATCTCGTGTATGTGTTCCTCATTACATGATTGATTATCCTTCTGTTATGTGATCCTTCACCTTGTGCTTGAGCCTTGTGCTCGTCACTGATGAGGTGCTTCCTATTGGATCTTCCGTTCCCTCTGTGCGCCGAGTTATCATAACCAAATTCGGGAATCGAAACCCGAACAGATCGTCGCAGATCTTACATTGCGCCTGACCTCGTACACTGAGAGACCGACCCGAGGAGGCTATGTCTGAGTCCTTTTAAGGACGCGAGATAGACAACCTCCGCAAGACTATACGTGATTACATGTTTGGTTCTCAGTCGATTTGATGGATTATTATGGATATGATGTGAAGGAAGGTCGGATGTCATGTAACCGGATTAGGCATCATTCTCGGTACATCGTGGGTGTGGTGGGAACGCTGCGGGGAACCCTATATATAAGCATCACCGGTATACCGAGAATATGCTTAAAATGGCTGCATGGTGGTCTTGACTGACCGGAGCATCGAACGTTGGAACTGATAAGTGGAGTACTTGATTATCATAAGGTGACTAAAGCTTATATGTTACCTCTTTTATGAATAGAACATGCCGCCTCGAAGATCTAACCGCAGAAGTAGTAGCGGAAGTGAAGCCCCGAGAGGCAGAGGCAGAGGCAGACTTCAGGAGCAAATGAGGTCCTATTGGCAATACCCAAGGGACTGGAAGTCCTGATATGGCAACCCTGATTGCTCAACAACTGACTGCCTTGATTCCCACTATTGTAGCTCAAGTGAGCGATGCTTTGCAACAGCAAAACCACTCCCACGGGGATGGTGGTAACGAGAACGAGGGTAATGGGAACCCGACTGGGAATGAAAGCAACCAGGAGACCGGAAATGGGGTACAGCCGGTAACGAAACTGGGGTTGCTAATACCAAACGGGGCTGTTCTTACAAGGAGTTTGTGGCCTGTAAGCCCCGGGATTTTGATGGTAAAGGTGGGGCGATAGCCCTGATCAGATGGCTCGAGAAAATGGAGGCTGTGATCGACATCAGCGAATGCCTCGACAGCCAACGCATCAAATATGTTACGTGCTCACTGCAGGGCCGAGCACTAACCTGGTGGAACACCCAGGTTCAAGCAAGAGGAAGGGAATCTGCGATGCAGATGACCTGGGATGAATTTAAGGCTTTGATTACCGAGGAGTACTGCCCTCACAACGAGATGCAAAAGCTTGAGCATGAGTTCTGGAATCATGCCATGGTGGGGGCGGGGACACGCAGCCTATACTGACCGATTCCATGAGTTGGCTAGGCTAGTTCCACACCTGGTCACTCCGGAATCTAAAGGATTGAGAGGTACATTTGGGGACTCGCGCCTCAAATACGGGCAATGGTAACTGCAGCTGCTCCTCCTACGATTCAGAGCGCAATTCTGAAGGCTGGCGCTCTGACCGATGAGATGGTACGAACAGGGGTATTGGGAAAGGGAGCAGAGAAGCGAAAGGATGCTGGGGAAACAAGCCGGTCGAGTGCCGGTAAATCTGATAAAAGGGCCAAGGTCACCAGAAACTTTGCGGCCGTGACTCAAGGGAAGAGGGAATATGTTGGGCCATACCCAAATGTGACAGATGCAGCTATCATCATCCCCCAGAGACGCAGTGCCGGGTGTGCGCAAACTGTAGGCGCCCGGGGCACCTAGCAAGAGATTGTAGAGTGGCACCGAATCTGGTTGCACCCGTCAACGCGGTTAACCCCGCCGGGAATGCCAGAGTCTGTTACGAATGTGGAAATCCGGTCACTTCAGAAACATGTGCCCCCGACTGAACAGGGCACCGGGTCAACAGGGGGATAACCAACAGCAAGTGATGGCCATAGCGGGCGCTCAAGGTCATGGAAACCAAGGAAATGCTGCACGGGGACGCGCCTTCGTCATTGGAGCTAATGATGCCCGTCAGGACCCGAACGTTGTTACGGGTACGTATCTGCTCAATCACCATTTTGCATCCATACTATTTGATACTGGAGCAGACAATAGCTTTATATCTTCTGAGTTCGTGCATATGCTTGATTTAAGTGCTAGTAGGCTAGAAACTAGTTACTCTGTAGAAATGGCCAATGGTAGGGTTGAACAAGCAGACGAGATTATTAAGAATTGCACCCTAATGTTAGAAGACCAGGCCTTTAGCATAGACTTGATACCATTCGAGTTAGGCAGCTTCGATGTGATAGTGGGTATGGATTGGTTGTCAAATCATGGAGCCGAGATTGTTTGCCGGGAGAAAGTAGTACGAATCCCCATGCCAAACGGGGAGGTACTCAAGATTCAAGGAGAACGACCGGGAAGAACACTAAAGCTCATTTCTTGCATGAAAGCCCGCCGAAGTTTACGGAAGCAGTGTTACACTTTTCTGGCTCACATCGTAGAAAAGAAAGAAGAAGAGACAAAATTGGCAGACATCCCAATTGTACGGGACTATCCGGAGGTGTTCCCTGATGATCTGTCTGGATTGCCTCCTCCACGACAGGTGGAATTCCATATAGAGCTGGTTCCTGGAGCTACACCGGTAGCAAAGACACCTTATCGGTTAGCACCCTCAGAGATGCAAGAGTTATCCAGCCAACTACAGGAACTACTGGAGAAGGGTTCATCCGACCGAGTCAATCACCGTGGGGAGCACCGGTATTATTTGTCAAGAAGAAGGATGGGTCGTTTCGTATGTGCATCGACTACAGGGAGCTGAACAAATTGACCGTGAAGAATCGGTATCCTCTCCCCAGAATCGACGACCTGTTCGATCAGTTGCAAGGAGCCTCGTATTTCTCTAAGATCGACCTTCGATCTGGTTATCATCAATTAAGAGTATTCGAGGACGATATTCCAAAAACAGCATTTAGAACTCGTTACGGGCACTATGAGTTCTTGGTCATGCCATTCGGATTGACCAACGCTCCAGCTGTCTTTATGGATCTGATGAATCGGGTGTGTAAGCCTTATCTTGATAAGTTCGTGATCGTGTTCATAGACGACATACTCATCTATTCTCGTTCAAAGGAGGATCACGAAAAACACCTCCAAACGATTCTAGAACTGTTGAAGGAAGAGAAACTTTTCGCCAAGTTCTCGAAGTGTGAATTCTGGCTTCGAGAAGTAAAATTCTTGGGTCATGTAGTTAACGAAAATGGAATTCATGTGGACCCCGGTAAGATTGAAGCTGTGAAGAAGTGGGATACTCCCCAAACACCCTCAGAAATACGGCAATTTTTGGGATTGGCCGGATACTATCGTCGCTTCATTGCCAATTTCTCCAAGATTGCCCAACCGTTAACTTTGCTGACTCAAAAGACAAGAAGTTCGATTGGGGGAAAGCACAAGAACAGGCGTTCCAAACGTTGAAGGAGAAGTTGTGCAACGCACCAATATTGTCTCTCCCAGACGGAACCGATGATTTTGTGGTGTACTGTGATGCTTCACATCAGGGTTTGGGCTGTGTGCTAATGCAGAAAGATAAAGTGATTGCCTACGCTTCGCGACAACTCAAGGTGCATGAAAAGAACTACACAACTCACGATTGGAGTTGGGTGCCGTAGTATTTGCACTCAAGATATGGAGGCATTATCTATACGGAACCAAATGCATCATCTACACAGACCATAAGAGCCTTCAACACATCATGAACCAGAAAGAACTTAACATGCGGCAGCGACGCTGGGTAGAGCTGCTTAGCGACTACGATTGTGAAATCCGGTATCATCCGGGGAAAGCCAACGTGGTGGCTGATGCTTTAAGCCGCAAAGAACGTGTGAAACCATTACGTGCTCGAGCGCTAGGTTTGACTATCAAACTAATTAAAGGCCAGATTCAAATGGCACAAAACGAGCTTGAAAGAAGAAAACCTTGCGGGAGAAGAATTCCGGGGGTTGGATAAACAAATGACTCGCAAGGATGACGGCGTTCATTACTTCATAGATCGTATATGGGTCCCCAAATGGGGAGGTGTACGTACACTAGTCTTGGATGAAGCACACAAGACTCGATACTCTGTTCATCCTGGTGCAGACAAGATGTACCACGATCTGAAAGAACTATACTGGTGGCCAGGTATGAAGAAAGATGTTGCTGTATACGTGAGCAAATGCTTGACTTGTTCAAAGGTCAAGGCTGAACACCAGAAACCATCTGGACTACTGCAACAACCTGAAATCCCGAGTGGAAATGGGAGAACATCACTATGGATTTCATCACCAAACTCCCGAGAACACCAAGCGGACACGACTCGATATGGGTCGTGGTGGATCGAATGACGAAATCTGCTCATTTCTTGCCTATCCGAGAAGACTACAAGATGGATAAGCTGGCAAGGTTGTACATCAAAGAGGTTGTGACACGGCACGGGGTGCCGGTGTCAATCATATCCGACCGAGACAGTCGATTCACTTCACGCTTTTGGCAGACGTTACAGAAAGCGATGGGCACTCGATTAGACATGAGTACAGCCTATCACCCCCAGACAGACGACCAGAGCGAGCGAACGATACAGACGCTTGAAGACATGCTGAGGGCATGCGTCATTGATTTTGGTGGTAGTTGGGATACTCATCTACCGCTGATTGAGTTCTCCTACAACAACAGCTATCACACAAGCATTGGATGCGCACCATTCGAAGCGTTGTATGGACGGAAATGTAGATCACCAGTTTGTTGGGCTGAAGTTGGTGAAAGCCAGCTTACGGGCCCAGAGATCATTCAAGAAACCACTGATAAGATCTTCCAAATCAAAGACCGACTTAAAGCAGCTAGAGATCGCCAAAAGAGCTATGCCGACAACCGTCGGAAGCCTCTAGAATTCAATGTTGGGGATCATGTCTTACTCAAGGTCTCTCCTTGGAAAGGGATCGTACGATTTGGTAAGAAAGGGAAGTTAGCCCTCGATACGTAGGACCATTCGAGATTACAGAAAGAATCGGTCCGGTGGCTTACCGATTAAGGCTGCCACAAGAACTCAGCGGTGTGCATGATACTTTTCACGTGTCGAACCTCAAAAAGTGTTTGGCAGACGAGTCCTTACACGTACCAATTGAGGAAATCAAGATCGACGAAAAGCTTCATTTTATTGAAGAACCTATTGAGGTCGTGGACCGAAAGGTCAAAAAGCTAAGGCGCAGCAAGATCCTATCGTCCGTGTGAGATGGAATTCCAAACGAGGGCCAGAGTTTACCTGGGAACGTGAAGATCATATGAGACTCAAATATCCACATTTATTCACGGACGACGTTCTAGGGCCTAGCACCAGTTGAATTTCGGGACGAAATTCCCTCAACTGGGGGATACTGTGACATCCGTCACCAAAGGTCCGTCATTTAACGTGTTATACTTAGCCTTATTTATAGACAATCCTTATTTTGACGAACCAATTACGTGAACACCATATTTGTTTTACTTAATAGCCCTTATATGTGTAGTATCTTAAGATTCTCCAAAATTTGCCCCGTTAACACTAAACACGTCATTTTATAATAAAATAAAATTCACGAATAAAATCATTTCTAAATTATAAATAACATTAATAACATTTTATCATCAATAAAACAACACAAAAATTATAACGTTTTAACCGAAACAAAATTTACGAACTCGGGGCAAAGTGCGGGGACTAAACTTATACTTTGCGAAACTAGGCTGGGTATAAATACCCACCTTCCAGCCATTTTTCATTCTTTTCACCCTCTCTCCACTTCACCTTCATCCTCTACTCTCTCTCTCTAGAAACCAACACCAAAACCAACCCGTTTCTTGCAATTTCGTCTTCAAACCTCGAGTACCGTAGTGAATACTAGTTCCTAGCAGGTAGATAACCTCACTACCTCGTTTATAACTTGATTTTACAGCTGCATTCGAGGGTTTTCGGGTGCTCGGGTTCATCCGAGCACAAGAGGTCGTGTGGACTTGCATGTCTTGTTCCTGAGTGTGTTTCTTGTCTAGATAGGTTAGAATATGAGTTCTGGAGGTTCTGGTTGGGTAACACTCGCGATCGGGCAGCCGAAGGCCGACCTGAAACTCACTGCCGTCGCGACTCCCGATGGCGCGAATGGGGTTGTCGCGCGCGAAAGGGGCGTGCGACTACATGTGGTGCGACTTGAGACATGAGCGAATAGGCAAGTCGCGCGGTTGTGTCGCGCGACTGTCGGTGGGTGCGAAACAGAAGTTGTCACGCGATTAGGAAGGTCACGCGATTGGAGATGTCACGCGACAGGGGTTGTCGCGTGACTGGGCTGTGCGAATGAGGAATGTGTGCGAGTGTGTGAAATCGCACGGTCAGATGCCTGTCGCGCGAAAGGGGGTCCTCTCGCGCGAATGAAGCTGATTCGCGCGGAGGGACTTCAAGTCGCGTGGTTGGCTGTTGGGTCGTGCGACTGGTATTGCGTGGTACGACTGAAGGCTTAGTCACACGAATGGAGGATCAATTGTACGAAAGTAGCTAATTCGTACGACTGAAAGTCCACTCGTGTGAATGGGGTGTCAGTCGTGCGTCCGGTCCCACTGTATGACTTAATGGTGTGTGTGTGTGGATCCCCTCTTCGGAGATCTCACGACGATAATAAAATATGATTAAGTGTCATAGCTTGATCACAAAGATTAAAATCAACGCCATTAACAGGCACGTACTATTTAAAACAATCTAGTCTAAGATGGGTGTGACTGCTTGTGTGTACTACTCACGACCGAACCGAAACGACCCGATTCAATTAAACAATATTATTAACGATAGTTCATAAGATTAATTCTTAACATAACTGTCAATAGGTGATTGACTGTTCATACATACATACAAGTTTGGGAAGTTTCATCAGACATACATACCACTTAACACGTGAGTTTCGTGGCCCCTTTTTACGCTTATACATTGTTTCAATCTTTTACAAACATGGGGGAAGAGTATGCTCACACATTTTCAATGCTGTACACTATACATACAATTTTTATACCTGGAATCAACGTGATACTGTCTTGTGAGTACTTATCTGATACATACATGATGTTACTGTGTGGACTGTCTTACAACCATTAATTCCGGTGTTGGAACCAACAGATAGGTATTAGTAGTACTACTGGGTTGACACCCCCACCCTTGACAGATGGTTACTTGTGAGTACCATCACACTGCCAGGAACGGGCCTGGGGTGAATATATTCTGACAAGATCTTTGTGTACGTCATTAGGTTTGGTTGTATAAAACTCATGGTATGTGATTTTGCTTACTTATAACTGTATGCACGGTATTCCACTACAAACAATATACAGCATCAATTACAAGTTTACAATTTAAACTGCGAAGCTCACCAACATTATTGTTGACCGTTTTGAGCATATTTTTCAGGTAACAATGAGAACTGAAGATCTAGGAGTGCTGCCTTGTAGAGGAGACCCTAGGATGCATTTGTGTTTATTCTTTTGTAAAGCTTGAACATGAATATGATCTTTTGTATACTTGTTCCCATGTTGTGGGAATATTACATTACAAGCTATTATCTATGTTTTTGTAATCATTGTGTTGTGCTTATGGCTATGCTGTCGTGAACTTGATTATACACGACACAAGTCTCCATTTGTGTTCGGGTGTCGTCATGACACGCTTGTCATCATAGTTATTGCTACTCTATCATATACCATGTGTTATGACGATCCCGTCTAGCTCGCATTCCCCGTGTTTCCGCTTTAGCGGGGGGTGTGACATATAAATAGATGCTACAATACCCACAACCTTCTCAAATAAGTATAACATTGATAGCTTGTAAGACACGCTATGTAAGCATGACCAATAACGCGCTTAAAACATTCACATGTATATTGTTGCACACATAATCATGTCATGCATACTACATGTGGGTAAGCAATATATTATGAAAGTAATAAGCAGTCAATCGAATCACGAAGAACATGTATGTATATCAAATGCATACAAACCCTAGTATGCATCCTACATGAAGGTTCTTAGGTTATAGTCTAGGTCGAGTGATTTACCTAATTCTCAATAACCAATGTCTCTGATACCAGTCTGTCACACCCCTTCTTATAGCGGAAACACGAGGATGTAGTGGATGGGGATCGTCATAACACATTGTTAATTAATAGAGATGCAATAAATGATGAAAGTCAACGTGTCATGACGTCACCGACACAAATGGAGACTTGTGTCGTAGTTAGTCAATTCCACGACAAACATAGTCATACAAACAATTAAGTATAAATCCCACAACCCAGGAAACAAGTGAACATAAGTGAATAATAAAAGTCGAAGCAATCGTCAAAGACATCCAATGAATCTAAGTAGTACAATCCTAAGGTCGCCGCTAAGGCAGCATCCCTAGATATCCTCAATGATTGTTACCTGAAAAGATATGCTCAAAAGGTCAACATATTGTTAGTGAGTTCGTAGGTTTAAATAGTAAACAAAACTTGATGTTGTGTAAAAGTTTGGTAGGACATGAGCGCATACAGTTATAAGCAAGTACTATCACATGTAAACATGAGCATCACAACTAAACCTACGACGTACACATAGAACTTGTCGGAATATATTCACCCTAGGGCCCGTTCCTGGCCACTGTCAGTCCCAACTAGTATACTAACAAACAAGGGTTGGGGTGTCAGCCTAATAGTACTATCAATACCTGTCCGTCGACTCCAACACCGGAGTTAAATAATTGCTAATAACGAACCACACAGACAACTCATGCATGTACCACATAAATACTTACAAAACAGGAAACGCAACAGTCTCAAAGATTGAATAAGTTCACAGCATAAAAAGGGTGAGCAGACTTTTTCCCCAAGTTTGTAACAATTAAAATGAAGATGGGGCCGCGAAACTCACCTTGAAATGTGACGAAATAAAGATGAACACAAGCTTCAACGTATGAGAGCAAACGACGATATAATACCTATAATTACTTGTAATTTTAGATCTTTAAACATGTTTGATAGGAAAAGGTATGTTCGGCCGGTTTCGGTCGGTTCGAGTTTAACACACGACTCACACCATTAATATATATATATACACATACATACATACATACAACATACATACATACATACATACATACATACATACATACATACATACTACATAATACATACATACATACATACATACATACATACATACATACATACATACATACATACATACATACATACATACATACATACATACATACATACATACATACATACATACATACATACATACATACATACATACATACATACGTACGTACATATATACATATATACATATATATATATCCCTAATAAATATGAATACTCCCATTATTAAACACAAGTAGATATATATGTATATAATCAGTACTTATATCCACACCACTATTATTTACATATATATTTATATATTTAAAATGACAGGACCCCACGCGACTCATGCATTATTTCAACGCGATCACACATTTATACTATATCATCTCATATAATATTTATTAATCTTTATTTCAAATTTTAGCTTAATTTAATTGTTTAAATTATTACCCTCAATTTAGTAGTTTAGAAAGTATCTAGCATACCTTACTGTTTGTACACAGAATTTGTAAAATCAGTTTGGAGGTCGAAACGATAACGAAATGATGCGAGACCAATTTTATTTTAAAGGTAACACATGGAATATGGTTTTTGGAGAAAATAAAATCATTTGATAAAAGTTGAGAGAGATATGTGTTTCTAAAATCGGACCAAACATTCTGCCAGAAATTCAGTTTTAATCAATCTTTTTGTATTAACTGTTCCGGTGCTCAAAGCTTCATGGTTTTTGACGAGACCAATTGTTTTCAAAAGTGTACTCTTTAAACATAGTTTTAGACTTTAAATTCATCCATTTTGGACCTTGTATGACCAAGTTATCACTCGCACAGAGTGACCCAATTTTCTATCAGCAAACTTTCTAAAATACAACCATTAACCTTTGTTTCCAAATCCCATAATTCTTGATCATAAGTGACTCAAAGATCCCACCGACGTTTATGTTATAATCCAATTAACATACCCACACACTCACATGTATATATATATATACATATATATATATATATATCCACACTAACACACACATTCACCAATGTATATAAATATATACTCGTACTAATACTAGTTAATTCTACCTACAAGATACATCAATAATACCCATATATCCATTAACATAGGCACATATATATTATTATACCTACATATATACATTAACTTACATACATATATACATTAACGTATTCATATATGCATTACATACCCAAATATATACATTCAACATACATACATACATTAGCATACACACGTACCCATTAACATGCACACTTATATATATAAACTACACACACTCACATATACAACAAACACCACAACCTGATTAGCACACCCACACACACAAACACCTAAACACACACAGCAGTCCTCACGCGCGCACACATATATATATACATACATAAAACACCGCTACATATATCTATACGCCATCGAACACGCACACACAGCTACACCATCGCGCACCAACGTACGCCACAGCCAACCCACACGCCGTCCTTACGCCGATGACCCCGAACGTAACCGAAACGATGAGATACGAAACAGAAACAATGAATTACTTACGGTTCGGCTACCGATGCATGACCACGATTGACGCCGAAAACGGATGGCTCACGACAGAGATGACAGGGAACACGCCGGAGATGGAGTTACGGCTGGAGGTGATCGGGAGGTTGTTTGCGAGGGGGGGGGCGCTTAGGTTTTGCCGAGAAAGAAGATGTGTATATATATATATATAGGGTTAGGATCATTACAAAACCACTTTTTATTTTTAGAACTACAGAACCATTGATTTACATAAATGTATAATAAGTCTGGTAATACTTGAGTTATTTTACATATGTGTATATCAGATATGAATAATAAACTATATAAAACAACTAAATATCAACAGGTTTAACTTACATTAATGTAAATCAATGGTTTATAATTTACATTTATGTAAATCAATGTTCTTTTGGTTCTGAAAATAAAAAATGGTTCTGTGATGATCCTAATTCTATATATATATATATATATATATATATATATATATATATATATATATATATTGCATATTTCACTTTAAACCCTACACTTTGAAATAATTAATTCCTTAGAGTAAATTCAATTGACATATTAAACCCCCAAGCTTTCATATTTATTTTATTTAACCCAAACTTTAAAACATGAGTTTGAACGAGTAAACTTTGTTAAAATTTAAAATAAGAACGGTTGCTTGTCGGATACAATATCAACGCATCAATCGTGATAATACGAATCTCGAACAATATGAATTTGAGAATTAATAATAATAATAATAAAATAATAATAATAATAATAATAATAATAATAATAATAATAATAATAATAATATCAATAGAAATTATAATAACAAAAATACATAATTTCAACCGAATTTATTATTATATAAATTGAATTTCAGCGCGTCTAGGTAATTAACGATCACATTTAATGTAATTATAATTTAATTAAATCCATGTAGGCACATCACGTATTATTTGAATAATGATGAGTTTCAGGTTAATTAACGAATCTAAAAGTGAAGGGTGTCACATCATCTTCGCGCGCTACAGGCAAGAGACGAGTAGGTTCAGATTCCCTACACGATCCGAGTCCCCTCCTCCTCCACCTGTACCTGATCAGACACCTGATTGGCCACGACTTGACTACCCTGTTGGGGAAATAAACTGGGATCAACCTTTTGCTTTGATGCAGCGTGACCCTCAATGGGATTGGAGCTTCTACCCTAAATATGTGGATAATATGATGTATAGGGAACGTTTGCCTGTTCCGTGGCCAAGGACCAGAAACAGCACTGAGCAGCCTACACCTTCTCTCCCTCGGACAGTGCAGTCTAATGAGCAGGTGATTGCAGCTCTGGTCGCAACATTGGACACGGAAAAACAACGTACCTAGTGGCTTACAGGACAAGTCTGGGGACTGCTACGACAGATACGAGACATCAGTAGGGAACTAGCTGAAGTGAAAGGTCTACCATATCAGTGATATCAGCAACATAGCCACTTAACTGACAGAATAGCTAGAGCTACACAACAATCAGAGGTTCAGGACAACACCTTACAAGAGCATGAGGAGAGACTTGCTGCTTTGGAGGCACAACTCGCGGCGATGCCGTAGCTGTGGAATTAGAACCAGAACCAGAAGAAGAAGAAGACCCCGAGGAAAAACCTGAAAAAGCACTAGCGGAAGAAGAAGAGCCTAATGAGATAGAAGAAGACATTGATGGATCTGACATACTAGATTGATTCTTCTTTTTCATTTGACTTTCACTGCATAGTGTTTTCATTTCAAAACCTATGTAGGAAGGGTTGCTTCCCACCCAACTAGAAAAAATGAAAATTTTGACATTGATGGAATATTTTATGAACTTATTAAAATTTATTTATCTTTGGTTATCATTTTGGTTATAAGTATTGTGGTTGATGAACTTCTTTATCTTCTTACTATTTACTATGCTTTAATGAGATGAATGTGTTACATGTTCCTTATTTTTGTGTTTGTGAATGTAAAGTGAAAAATGGAAGCTGGTGTTAGAGGACGTGGTGCTGGACGTAGCGCTGGATGTGGCACTGGGCGTGGGCGTGGGCGTGGTGCGGTAGCGGTTAATATGACCCCCTGCAGAATTAGCTGCCTTAATTAATGAGCATGTGCAGGCGGAGTGGCTGCTGTGCAGGCGGCAGTGGCTGCTGTGCACGCTGCTCAAGTGCCTGTTGCACCACCAGCAGGTAAATAATACTAGTGATTTGAAAACCACTCAAATTGCTTGCTTAAATTGTCAAACTAAACAAATCTGGTTTGTTGAAACAGGACCCCTGCCCTGTACTTATAAAACTTTCATGGATTGCAAGCCCCACACCTATAGTGGAGCTGAAGGCGTGATCGGACTGGTTAAGTAGTTTGAGAAGACTGTCAGTCTTCACCAAGTGCAACTGCCCACCAGTTGATCAAGTTAAGTACGCTACCGGGACTCTCGAGGGTGCGGCACTTTCATGGTGGAATGCCCAAGTGCAAATGTTAGGTCAAGCTATGGCCAACAATTTGTCATGGGATGAGTTCATGGCAATGATGACAGAGGAGTATTGTCCTCGGGATGAGGTGCAAAAGCTGGAGATGGAACTGTGGCCGCTGAAGATGCAGGGTTTGGAGATAGAGGCCTATACCACTAGGTCTCATAAGTTGGCTACTCTGTACCCGGGATGGTGACCCCGATGCACAAGAGAATCGAGCTATATCTGCGTGGTTTGGTACCCGAAATCCAAAGCATGGTCACTGCTGCTAGCCCCACTACCATGCAACAAGCAATTCGGTTGGCTCACAAGTTAACCGACCAAGCGGTGGAGCAAGGTAAGCTGTCAAAGCGGGGTACAATGGCTAGTGTACCAGCAGTGGTGAGTGTACCGGAAAATAAGCGCAAATGGGATGGTCCAAACAACAAAGGATCAACTTCGGGTAATCAGCAAAAACACCACCAGCATCAACAACCGAGGAAGTTTGACAATAACTGAGGTTACAATCAAACCACCACTGTTAATCAAGGTCAAGGGGGATACATTGGGAAGCATCCCAAAAGTGTACCCGATGTAACTACCACCATATTGGTAGATGTGATGATTTCACGTGCCAACGCTATGGGAAGATTGGTCATGCATCTAAAGATTGTTGTGGCGAGCTGATGAAAACGCCACAACAGCCCCAGGAAACTCCCAAAGGCTATTTTGAATGCAGAAAAGATGGCTATTACAGGCGAAACTACCCACAACTGAGGAAGAATGGATATGGCAACAACAACAATGGCCACAACAACACCAACGACAACAATAACAACGACGGTAATGGCAACGGTAATGGTGGCAAATGGAGCCAAAGGAAGAGCTTTTGTTATTGGCTCAGGTGAGGCACTAAACGACCCTACAACTATTACTGGCAAATTTCTTATTAATGGTCGTTTTGCTTCCGTATTGTTTAACACTAGAGTTGATAGAAGTTTTATATCTACTAAATTCAGTAGTCTTATGAACGACATGCCCTCTACATTGGACATCACCTATACCGTAGAGTTAGCTGATGGTAAAACAATTCACATCACGCATGGTCACAAGGTTTGTAAGATAGAACTAGTCGGACACGTTTTTAACATAGATCTTACGCCTATTACACTCGGGAGCTTTGATGTGATTGTGGGAATGGATTGGCTATCTGGGAAGCAGGCAGAGATAGTGTGTCACGGGAAAGTCATACGTATTGCTCTTGAGGATGGTGAAATTATCTCGGTCAAGGGTGAAAGGAGTGTTGCTGTGATAGGCATCATATCGATCATGAAGGCGCAGAAGATGCTACATAAAGGTCGACTAGCTATACTGGCCTTGGTGACTGACAAACAGCAAGAGGAAAGAAAGATGGAGGATATTCCCGTGGTACGAGACTTTCCAGAGGTGTTTCCAGAGGACCTGGCTGGATTACCACCTCATCGCCAAGTGGAGTTTCAAATTGAGTTGACTCTGGTACAGCCCCGATTGCTAAAGCACCTTATCGATTGGCACCTAACGAATTACAGGAGTTGTCGGCACAACTTCAGGAGCTGTTAGATAAGGGCTTTATCCGACCTAGCTCATCACCTTAGGGAGCCCATGTTCTTTTTGTTATGAAGAAGAATGGCACTTTTCTAATGTGCATCGACTATAGAGAGTTGAACAAGGTCACAGTCAAGAACCGGTATCCCTTACCATGTATTGATGATGTATTTGATCAACTTCAGGGATCCAGTTATTACTCAAAGATGGATCTAAGATCTGGGTATCATTAATTGCGAGTTTGAGAAGAAGACATCTCGAAGACAGCTTTCAGGACTCGTTATGGTCATTATGAATTTTTAGTCATGCTATTTGGGTTGACTAATGCATTAGCTGTGTTCATGGACCTCATGAACCGCGTGTGCAAACCGTACCTCGATCAGTTTGTTATTATGTTCATCGATGACATATTGATATATTCTAAGACCAAGAGGAACATGAAGAACATCTACGATTGATCTTAGAACTGTTAAGGAAAGAACAACTATATGCAAAATTCTCTAAGTGTGACTTCTGGATACGAGAAGTGCAATTTCTAGGTCACATTATGAATGAGAAGGGAATTCATGTTGATCCTGCAAAAGTGGAAGCAATCAAGAATTGGACGGTTCCTAAAACTCCTAGTGAGATACGTCAATTCCTAGGTTTGGCGGGATACTATCGACGCTTTATTGAGGGATTTTCCAAAATCGCTCAACCCTTCACTGCCATAACACATAAAGGTACTATGTTTAAATGGGGAGAAAGTCAAGAATCAGCCTTCCAGTTGCTGAAACAGAAACTCTGTAGCGCACCGATACTGGCATTACAGGAAGGAACAGATGATTTCGCGGTGTATTGTGACGCGTCCATTCAGGGACTAGGTTATGTCTTGATGCAGCGAGATAAGGTGATAGCCTACGCCTCGAGACAACTGAAGGTTCACGAGAAGAACTATACCACCCATGACTTGGAATTGGGTGCGGTGGTTTTTGCCTTAAAGATATGGATATATTACTTATACGGTACCAAGTGCACTATCTACACCGATCACAAGAGTCTTCAATATATCTTTGAATAAAAGGAACTGAATATGAGATAACGGTGCTGGGTGGAGCTACTGAATGTTTATGATTACGCTATCAGGTATCATCCGGGAAAGGCAAACGTGGTTTCCGACGCCCTAAGCAGAAAAGAAACCTCTAAGCCTAGACGAGTGCGAGCCTTACAGCTTACGATCAGCACTCAACTGAGCAAATTAAGGAAGCACAGACAGAGGCTTTGGAAGCAGAAAACATTGGGTCCGAGTCGTTACATGGGATGGATAAGCAGCTTGAGGTGAAAGCAGACGGGATTCGTTATTTCATGGATAGACTTTAGGTGCCTATCTATGGAAATTTGAGAGACTTGGTTTTGAGTGAGGCACATAAGTCTAAATATTCTATACATCCTGGCTCTGAAAAGATGTATCATGATCTGAAGGCGCACTACTGGCGGCACAACATGAAGGCGGATGTAGATACGTATGTGAGCAAGTGTCTGACCTGCTTGAAGGTGAAAGTGGAGTATCAGAAACCATCTGGATTATTACAACAACCTGAGATTCCCATGTGGAAGTGGGAACAGATCTCCATGGATTTCATCACCAAACTCCCATGGACTAATACTGGTTATGACACGATATGGGTTATCGTAGACCGATTAACAAAGTCCGCTCATTTCTTGGCAATCAAAGAAACTGATAAGATGGAAAAGCTGACTCGAATCAATCTAAAGGAAGTAGTCTCTCGGCATGGAGTGCTAGTCTCAATTATTTCTGATCGTGACGCTCGCTTTACATCGCACTTCTGGAAATGATTGCAGAAATCGTTTGATACACGATTGGACATGAGTACCGCATATCATCCGCAAACCGATGGTCAAAGTGAACATACCATACAGACGCTGGAGGACATGCTACATGCTTGTGTGAGTGATTTTGGGAATAACTGGAAAATTCACCTACCATTGGTGGAATTTTCTTACAACAATAGTTATCACACCAACATAAAGGCAGCACCATTTGAAGCTTTGTATGGGCGGAAATGTAGATCACCAGTTTGTTGGGCTGAAATTGGTGATAGTCAGCTAACGGGTTCAGAATTGGTGCACGAGTCCACTGAGAAGATTGTACAAATAAGGAACCGTATGGCTGCAGCACGCGATAGAGAGAAGAGTTATGCTGATAAGCGACGGAAGCCCCTAGAGTTCTAGGTTGGCGACAAAGTCTTATTGAAAGGCTCACCATGGAAAGGCGTGATCCGGTTTGGTAAAAGAGGAAAGCTAAACCCGAGATACGTTGGACCATTTGAGATATTGGAAAGAATAGGTCCGGTAGCCTATCGATTAGCACTACCTGACTCACTGGGTGGAATCCATGATGTATTTCATGTCTCAAATCTGAAGAGTGCTTATCAGATGAAACAATGGTGGTACCGCTTGAAGAGGTACAAATAGATGAACAGTAACGCTTCATTGAGGAACCAGTCGAAGTGATGGAACACACCATGTAACACAATTTTTGTTGGGAACGTGAGGACCAGATGAAGCTTAAGTATCCTCAACTATTCGAAAAGACGATGCTAGCAGGTGAAGGTATGGATTAAATTTCGGGACGAAATTTCTTTCAACATGGGGATGATGGACAACTTACCCAAAACTCACTCATTATTTATGCCAATGCAGTAGACCAGTGATGGAACACACCATATAACGCAATTTTCGGGACGAAAATTCTTTAAACATGGGGATAATGTTACATCTGGTAATTTTCCATTACCAAACTCTGTTAGTTTTGTTAGGTCTTTTATACACGTGTCGTGAGCACACACTAGTTGTCGTTAAATGTTGGAGACTTAATAATTAACAATGATAAAATAGTAATAATCTAATCAATAATGTGATTATTGTGTTATGCTTATGTGTTTACGCGATTTAAATATTAATTGTAAATTTTATCGCGTAACGTGGAAACATGTGTATTTAATCTGTATGTCTTGTGTTTGGTAAAGATGAAACATATAATTGTTATTATTAGTTTATATGTATATTAATTTAGTTAAAAACACTTTTAAAAAGAGTTTAAAGCTTAATTTTTATAAAAATACAAAATACAAGGGCTTAAAGGGGTAATTATCATAAATTAATTAAAACAAAACCCAAACCCTAACCCCCCCCATTCGGCTATGATTTCAACCCCCACCATCCCATCATTCGAATTTTAGCCTTAGAACACCACAAAGCATCGATTTTTGGTTGATCTCAAGTATTACAACAAGTTAGAATCATCAAATACAGACCATTACACGTTAAAGGTTAGAGTTTTACATGTTTTTCATATGTTCTTGATGTTAGCAGAAACTCTAATGCGAAACTGAGTTCTTGATGTGAAATTCTTGGTTGTTTGATGATGTTGTAATGTTAGTTAGTTAGATTGAGGTTGGTTTACGTTGATTATGCAAGAAAACTATGATTTTGATGTGTTGTTTATAGGTTACTTATAATAGTAACTTTAATTGCATGAATATGATGATTTGATGATGAATTGATATTGTTGAAGTGTTTGTGATGATATACGGTTATTAGATTGATGATATGAATGCTAGAAACCTCAGAATGAATGTTGTAGTTCATAGATTGCCAAAAGTAGAAACTTTTGTTCATGAAGATTGATGAATTATGATGATTAGATGTTGTTAATCATGTCTAGATGTTAATATGAGCTTGAACTGGTATATTGTTAATGAATTCATGAATGTATTGAGTTTTTGATAAGTTTTGGGATGTGCTTTCCCAAAAGGGAACTTTATTTACATAAAGTCTTGAAGATGATGATTTGGGCATGTTTAGAACATTAGGATCATGCTAGTATGTTCATAGATGATTTCTAATATGGTTGAATGCGTTGATTGGGTTGTATGAATGCTTGTTTGATTATTTAGAGATTTGATCATCATGGTGAGTACACATGGCAAAGGGTTATGTAAGTTATGATAGGACCATCATTGGGTGTTGTTGTAGATCATTATTAGATATCTTGGTTGGCATGAGTTCTGTTGAATAATGTAATGGTTATCTATGTGTGATGAATAGTATGTTTGATTGAATGGAAATTCCAACTATAATGGCACCAACGGGTCAAATGGGTCAACTGGGTCAAATGTGTCTTGTCTTTCTAAAACCTTGAGTTCTTTGGTTTGTAGAGCACTTAGGGTTTCATTATGATTTCTGTATACACGTACTTATGTACTCGTGTATTCTAGGTGACCTCCGAGGGTTGTCTATCCACTCTTTCTTTCAAGTTAAGCATTAAGTAATTCTTACACACATCAGGTGAGTTCATGCCCCACTCTTTACATACTCTCTTTTGGGGGGATAGCATACTCGGTTTACAAACGCTTTATTTACATGGTTTGTGTATAGTATAATATAGTGTTGTTTACCATGGAAAGTCCTCACACTTTTGGATTGTTAATAATGATTTAGCGGAAAATTTTAGGTAGTACTACTGGGTCTGACGAGCCCCACCTGTGTGATTCGAGGTCAGACGGGTGCAATATTGTCCTAACAAACATTGTCACGACTTGGTAAGTCGTGGAAGGAGGCAACAAACATAACACAGTCGGCTTCAATCATGAAATCACTATGATTATTACTTTTTTGTTTATAGATTAGCTATCTATTACAATACACTTCTTATATTTGCCACTATTACTGATTATTGTTTATCGCTCTTGATACATATTCATGTACCTAGTTTATGTTCTAAAATGTAAAACTCTGTCATGTCTTAGACATGTGTAATCTAATGTAATGAAGTGATTTTTTATATATAAAATGCATTATGATGGTTATATGTGATTGATTATGTCATGTTATATTATATTGATTGTAATTCACATATATGAACTAACTATATAGGTTTGATGTTTGTTTTACATAGTTCTAAGTCAATAAGAACTTAGAAATATGTTTAACTTAGTTATGTGGACATTCATGCTAATGGACGATACTTATGGCCCATACGCATGAATGAACCATGCTTATGGACCAGTCGTATGACTGAACCAGGTGACTGGATCAGTCGTATGATTGAGACATAAGATTGGTTCAATGACACGACTGAACCTTCAGTCGTGCGTATGAGTCAATCGCATGCTTCAGTCACACGACTGAACCATGCTAATTGTTCAGTCGTATGAATGAACACTGATAACCTATAAATACCACATAATTCGTGGAAAAATGGAACACTTCGAATTACTTCATAATACTTCGTACCCTAACTGTCCAAAGCGTTTCAAGTCGCAAATCCAAGTTCATAGATCGTTCCTGATCGATTTCAATCCATTCTTAACGTTTGCTTCATAGTAAGATCGATCGGGTTATTTGTTCTCACTGATTGGATTGCCAATCAAATAGAATTCCATGCTATTTGATTTGGTTTCATGCAGAATCCATTATTACTCCGTACGTACACGGTCCTAACAAGTGGTATCAGAGCCTAGGCTCGTGATTTTGCGTGGATTCAATGGTTTTGGTGTCAAAACTAACAAATTCATTCAAAAGATACACTTTTTCACTTCAAAACTTGTTTTTGTCGAGTTTCTATGTCAAAAGTTTCAACTTTTTCCCATACGGCATATTAGGGATCGTGAAAATTCGTAATTTTGAGTCAAGTGTTCAAAAATTCGATTTTCCCGTAGCAGCAGCTTCAGTCGCACGATTGGCCCAATCGCACGACTGAATCCCATTTGCATATTTCAATCGCACGACTGGACTCATTCGCACAGTTCATTCGCATGGTTGAAGTATTCCATACAATTGACCTCATTCGTCATGTTCATTCGCACGACTGAATCCAATTGCATGATTGAAGCCATTCGCATCCTTCAATCGCACGATTGAACCAGTCGGATTGTCCAATCGCATAAGTCAATCTGTCCTGTTCTTAGTTCATCAAGTTTACAGAAATGGAAGATCAGTTCTCTGTGTTTACTGCTGGAAAGGACTCACGCATCCAGAATCTTCTACTTCTGGAAAGTAAGATCGGGAACCACAACAAACCACCAAAGCTGTTAACGTTGGATGAATACCCACAACGGAAATAGCGGTTTAAAATCTACCTGAATGGAGTTGACCCCAATCTGTGGACGTCTATTGAGACTGGTTACGTGGTACCAGTCAGTGCTAATGGGGTAAAGCTTACTTTGGGAGGAATGAGTGAATCCGAGAAGACTATGCATAATGCTGAAAAGAAAACATATGCCTTGTTGACTCAGTCAATACCTAAAGATATATTTCATCAGTTTTCTGAGAATAAGCAGTCTAAGAAGTTATGGGAAGCCTTGGAAAAGAGATACAAAGGCAATGCAACTCTAAAAGCACTAAAAGCAAAAGCTCTTAAAAAAGAATTCGACAATTTCTCACCAATTGGAAAGGAGAGCTTAGATGATATCATCGACGGATTCTATCATCTGATGAGTGAGTTGCACACTCATGGCGTGACCACATCCATGGAAGATAAAGTCTCTAGCTTTGCTGATGGTCTGCCAGATAAATGGGATCCATTTGTGTCTAATTTGAGGCAAAATGACATACTTACCACTTTAGACATAAATGATTTCATTCTGAAGTTGAGGGAGGAAGAGCTGCGTCAAAAATACAAGTCAAAAAATAATCCTATGCTCAGAATCCTACACTCTACAACTCAGTTCCAACCCCTTCTACATCAGGCGCACCGCTTCAAACGGCGTTTGTGTCTAACTCTTCTGCACCTTCCCAAAGCAGCTCATCAGGAACCGAAATGTCAGGGTCAACTAGTACCCAATACGTTGTTCCTGAGGGAAATACTAGCAAGTTAAAGACCGAGAATCTCAGAAATGTCACAGTGGAAGTTGCTAAAGAACATATGGATCTTCTAGCTGTCGTTGTTCAATCTTATGATGGGTTAGTTGCTGGTAAGATTGGGAACTGCCATCTTGTTGACGAGGACTACGAGCAAGTTGATGACACTGAGCTGGAACGGATGGATATTATATGGGCATTGGCTAGTGCTGTTAGAAGAGCCAAAAAGTTTGTTAAGAAGACGGGGCAAAATCTGGTTGCAACTAAAGACACTACATTTGGATTTGACAAAACCAAAGTCACTTGCTTCAATTGTGGAGAGAAGGGGCACTTTAAACGTGAGTGCACAAAGCCAAAGAAGACTGGGAAAGGAAATCCTTTTCCCATGTTCAATCATCAAGACAAGGAGAAGGTTGGAACATCGGAAAGTAAAGATTCTAAAGCTTTGGTTGCACAAGGTGATGAAGGACAAGACTGGTCCTTCCGATTCGTATCTAAGGGTGAATCCAATGTTGCATTTGTTGATACCTTGGATGATGGATCTTCAAGTGAGGGAGACATCATAGCTGATCATGCATGTTCAGATATCGAAGAAGCTAGGGATGTCATTGATCACTTGGTTGAAGAAGAGTTGAGTGCTGCAAATTCAGAATCTCAAGTCACTGAAGAATCTGACACTACACTGATGGCTGATTCGTCTAGTTCTACACAGGTATATTCTAAAGACGAATTATTTGATAAACATGCTTGTTCTGAATGTGATAAATTTAGGTAAATCATTGATTTGAAGTTTGCTAGGTTATTAGAACACAATGATAATCTAGTAAATGATTTACAACTCTGCACTGAAGCAAACCGTGTGTTAAAACAAAATGAGTGCAGCTTCAAAGAAAGGATAGAACTGTTAGGAAAACAACTAAGGGAAACCGAAGTTGTTGCTTTAAATCAATCTAATGATATTAAGTTCTATTTAAATTCTTTAGAAGAAACTAAAAAGGAGAAAGTAGTTTTACAAGTAGAAGTTGAATCCTTAAAACAAAAACTGCATAGTTTGGCAAGTTCTTCACACATAGTTCAAAACTTAGTGAAAGAACGAAATGGCGGGGAAGGTCTGGGTTATAAAGTAGTACTACCACCACATGCTATGCTTTTTAACACTAAATGTAAACCAATCAATAATAACCCGGTAAAAGATCATGTGGTGTCTACTCCTCTGGTCAGTGATCCCGATTCTACGGGTAAAACCGTGAAGTTTGTCACTGAACAGACGAATACTACTTTGAGATCAAGAGGTAAGATGTTTGTTGAAGACTTGACTGATAAAATTGATAAAGTTCATTTAGGGTTAGGTTCAAAAACATCTATTTTAGAACCTAAACAGTCTAAGTCAACAAACCCTAAACCAACAAGTCATCAAAATTTAAATAAAATGAAAGCAAAAGATGTTGCAAATGTCAAAAAAATTAATTTTGTTAAAGAAGGAGAAACATCTAAAAGTGAAAAGAAACTACCCAACCCCCGACCAAACTCAACCCTCGTCAACGCTTTCCTCACACTGTTGAAGGGAGATCTTGCTACAGTTGTGGAAAAAGAGGACACATCTCTTTAAATTGTCCTTACTATCTGACACCTAAAAGGAAAATAGAACTTTTTCATGATGAAAAACCAAATTTTCTAAAATCAGATCTAATACTCCTTCAAAACACCAAAGTCAAAATAGACAAGCTAAAAGCGAAGCTGTGTCGCCAAAAGCTAAATCAAGGATTATTAGTGAACCTAAAGTTCAAACCATAAGCCAGTCGTCAGTTTACCATAACAGACCTTACACAGAACTGGTTTATGGAAAGAAAAATCAAGTTTTACGTCTGATAGTGAAAACAAGGAAAAGAAAGATGTGCCCTTAACCTCTAAAGGTCAGTGGGTTGAGTTCATGATGTGTGATACCTCTGGGACACCCAAGCCAGTTAGAATTTTTTTAAAAATAGGGTTTTTAGAGAGAGAGAGTTGACAAGAGGGTAAAATCTTGTCAGGATTGCACATCAAGGGAACCCGCCCATGGCAGGGGCGGGTTCTTTGCCTCGGTCACCGCACTGCTTCACCTCTGTCCCCTCTGTCCACCTCTGTCCCATCTGTCCTTCATCGAAAAAAATGAAATTGATGGAGTTCTCGCCCATGGCAGGGGCGGGTTCTCCAACCCCTTACAACCGCACGATTTAGCTGAACATCTAATCTCGGCCATCCAATAGAAATCGAAAAGCAACCTAATTCGCAGGAGACCACGCCCTTGTCAAGGGCGGGTTCTCAGAGAGTACACCTAATTTTTTACCACACATTCAAGGTACCCGATCACCTATAAAGCATCGAGTTTAATTTTGATACATTCGCACAATATTTTGTATTCACTTCGTATAAATCACGCGTGTTTGATATTTCATATTTGCATATTCAATCTCATTATCTGACACCTAAAAGGAAAATAGAACTTTTTCATGATGAAAAACCAAATTTTTCTAAATCAGATCTAATACTCCTTCAAAACACCAAAGTCAAATAGACAAGCTAAAAGCGAAGCTGTGTCGCCAAAAGCTAAATCAAGGATTATTAGTGAACCTAAAGTTCAAACCATAAGCCAGTCGTCAGTTTACCATAAACAGACCTTACACAGAACTGGTTTATGGAAAGAAAAATCAAGTTTTACGTCTGATAGTGAAAACAAGGAAAAGAAAGATGTGCCCTTAACCTCTAAAGGTCAGTGGGTTGAGTTCATGATGTGTGATACCTCTGGGACACCCAAGCCAGTTAAGAATTTTTTTTAAAAATAGGGTTTTAGAGAGAGAGTGTTGACAAGAGGGTAAAATCTTGTCAGGATTGCACATCAAGGGAACCCGCCCATGGCAGGGGCGGGTTCTTTGCCTCGGTCACCGCACTGCTTCACCTCTGTCCCCTCTGTCCACCTCTGTCCCATCTGTCCTTCATCGAAAAAAATGAAATTGATGGAGTTCTCGCCCATGGCAGGGGCGGGTTCTCCAACCCCTTACAACCGCACGATTTAGCTGAACATCTAATCTCGGCCATCCAATAGAAATCGAAAAGCAACCTAATTCGCAGGAGACCACGCCCTTGTCAAGGGCGGGTTCTCAGAGAGCACACCTAATTTTTTACCACACATTCAAGGTACCCGATCACCTATAAAGCATCGAGTTTAATTTTGATACATTCGTACAATATTTTTGTATTCACTTCGTATAAATCACGCGTGTTTGATATTTCATATTTGCATATTCAATCTCATTATCATGTCTCGGCCTTATTTTTTACAAATATATTGGGGTGGTGATATTTCATTCGAAAATGGAAATATCATATGTGATGTTTCTACAAGAAGTTCTACCTTTATTCTTCGTAATAGAGTGTCATACGAAGAATTCGTTGATTTAATTTATAATCATCTTCAAGTTCAAAAAGAGTATTATAATTTGAAACTAAAATTATACTACTCATACGGTGGTTTCTCTCAAAATTCTGAAATTTTTAATGACTCAAGTCTAGAAGTCTTGTATATTTGGGAGAAAATGTTGAAAATTTCCGAGCAAATGTTTACGTTATCATTGAGCCGAAAATGCCTATACAACAATCTAATTATATGGATCTCGTACGCGGTTTCTCTGTATCAGAAGCACCAGATTCGTCAAGCAATTCTCATCATCAAGGCAATGTAAGATCACACGATTATGAAGCCGGTCCGTCAACCAATTCTCATCATCAAATCGATAATGATAACGGAGGTTTTGATAAGTCAGATGATGGTACTTCAGACAGCAGTGAAGATACTGAACTCATTCCATCACAAGAAGAATCCAGTGATGATGACAACAACAGCTATGGAGTTTCAAACAATTATAATTCTGGTGTTAATCCAGGATCTTACGGAGAGGTGAATTATTCTGAAGATCCTCAGGAGTTAAGAGATTATGAAGCTGCTGATTTTGACGATGAAGACCATATGGATATATGGAATGAAGAGTCAAAAGAAATCCGTGTTGGCATGTACTTTAAATCGAAAGATGAAGTGATGCATGCAGTGCGGTTATGGAATCTTGCACGTAACAGAGAGGCTGTAGTAGTTGAAAGTAAACGTACCAGGTGGAGAGCAAAGTGCTACAGCACTAGCCCTAATTACAACAATAATCTTCATAATGGTCCTCCATGTACATGGTATGTTTATGCTTCCAAGAACCATGATCATCACATGTGGAGAATTTCAAGATAGGTGAATGCGCATAACTGTTTTGGTACTGTTATTGGTAACAACAATAGAAGTTTCAAATGCCGAGATATTGTTACCCGTATTATCCATTTTATTCGTCAAGATATTGCTTTTCCCATCAAGCAAATTCAAGCACATTTAAAAGACACGTTGAATGTTGATGTTTCATATAATAAAGCCTGGCGAGCTAGAAAAGCTGCCATTGAGAATATTTATGGTAGCTGGGACAGTAACTTTGAACAGTTACCTACGTACATCAACGCATTACAAGAGCAGAACCATGTTATTATGGAATGGTTACATCATCCGACCGGTACATCTGTTTATTACACATTTAAATATGTGTTTTGGGCATTCGGTCCAATAATTAACGCATTCAGGTATTGTCAGCCGGTGATATCTGTTGACGGCACTTTCTTGAAAGGCTCCTACCGTGGAAAAATGTTAATTGCAGTTGCCAAAAATGCAAACAACTACGTAATGCCGGTAGCTTATGCAATTGTAGATGAAGAGACGGTAGAAAGTTGGAGTTGGTTTTTCCAACAATTCTGGTCACACATTGTAGTTCATCACAATTCTATTGGTTCGGGAAAAAAATTGTGTGTTATTTCTGATAGGCACAAAGGAATTATTCGTGCTATGAATACTCTTGAAGAATGGAAAAATAATGTTGTTCATCGATTTTGTCTCAGACATGTTCGAAGTAACCTCATGCAAAAGTTCAAGGTTTCTACCTTAAAAAGGCTATGTTGGTCTATCGGAAGCACCACCCAACAAAGAAAGTATAATTATTGTGTAAGTCAAATGACAAGCGTCAATCCTGAAGCGTGGGAATATTTAAAAGCTATTAAAGAGAGTAAATGGACGCTTCTACACGATAAAAATCATCGTCGTTGGGGTAACCTGACCACAAACATTTCCGAAAGCTTCAACAATACGTTGCGAGGTGTCAGGCTTATGCCAATAAAAGCTATTATTAATTGTACGTTCGAGAAAACAGTCGAACAGTTCAGAAAGCATACTGACATCGCAGCCAACTGCAACACCGCGTTACCCCCTCGTATATGGCGTTTGTTTAATGCACGTGATATTAACTCGCAAGAGCATATCATAACCGAGTTTGATTACAGGGAGGCGAGATATAGAGTTCTATCAAAGATCCAAACAAATGAAGCTGGTGGAAATGATTATACTGTGGAATACAAAACAGAACGTGCACGTGTGGTAAATGGCAGATGCAAAGATTCCCATGCTCACATGCAATTGCAGTTTGTCGCCATAGAGGTGAATCACCTCATAACATTGTTCATCAGGTTTATAGTACTGTTCTTTATCAAGAACAGTATAACGGTCATTTTTACCCGCTTCGTCACATTGATTATTGGACGAACCCGGGTTGGAGGATAAGAGGCGATCCATCAAAAATCACCACGTCACGAGGTAGGAGACGCACGAGAAGGATACACAATGAGATGGATGTTCATCATCCAGATGCACCTGTTATACGTAGATGTTCAATATGTAGACAAACAGGTCATAACATGAACACTTGTCCAAACTCATATTCATGAGAAGATTGTTGTATATTAATTCTATTTGATGTTTAATGGTTATTAATGTTTTAATATTATTATGTTTGTTTTATATTATAATATATAATATTAAATATTAAATATTTTATTCCAAAATTCACCTACCTTCTCCTATAAATACAAGCACACTTCTCCTTAAAATTCACCATATTTCATCTTTCACATCTTTCCTTCCAAAAAATGGCACACCGTCCCGGTAAAGAACCAGCTCATGAACTCCGATCGACGAGTTCAATTCTACAAAGGTTGAGGCGGCCTAAGAAGCAACGTGAATCATCTTCGTCAGAAAACAACCCAGTGCATACAATATTTTTAGTTGTAGATGAAGAAGAATCTAAGAACTGGTCAAAAGATGCTATTGACTTCTACAACAACGGGGATGCGCCATATTGTGTTTCAGTTCTGTTTGGTGGTGAGTGGCTTGGGAAGGATTTTTGGGGTGCTTTATTAGGCTACGAACACGACGGTCGTCTTTCTCCATTGGTAAAAAAGTTATATATTTTTTAGTTAAATAATTTAGTTTTATATAATAATTATCAGATGTTAATATTTATATCACAGCATATAGAAGGTTGGGTAAAACGGATGATGCGGATGAGACGTGAAAAACTTGCGAAATTTGGACCATCAGGGTTGAATTGGACAATTCTACCACCTCAATTTCGGGATGAATTATGTGTGTGGGAAGATGTGAAGCCTGTCAAATATGGCAACGGAACTGATGAGTTGTACCCTCCATTTTGGGAGGTGCAATATATTTATATTCCAATACTTATAAAAGCAGTAGAAGATTGGTTACTTATCAGAATTAACTTGCATACAATGGAGATCCTTCAGTATTGGTCAAATAACTTATATCGTGAACTATATCATGAGTTACTTCTCCCTATTTTAGATTTTATTCCATGTAATTTTACTGTCTGATGGAACAGATTGGTTACTGGAAAAAAAATTATACTGGACCATTTATTCATCATGATAAAAGGGATGACATGTCTTTTACAACTACTGAGGAGTAATTGCCTAAGGACGGTGGTGATCTTGGTGGTGATTCAGGGGTTTTTGTTTGTATGTTAATGCAAAAACTAGTTCAAGGAAAAACCTTAAGTATGGAGGGAGATTTTAAAGACACGTGTGCAAGATATCGACACTATATGGCAAAGAGTTTTATCAGTATCGTTATGCATATAGTCACCCTGAATGGTTTACAGAAAAGATAATCAAACGCAAGACCCACAAGTGACCTTCTTTGTTGTATTACTGCGTTACTTGTAATCATGTTTTCAAATATACCCGTTAACTAGAAAAATATAAGATTACTAAAAAAATAGTCATACATAAGCTTTCTTAACATACCGTGCACCATATGGTAATCTGAAATCAATAGATCTCGTATTCCGGGGACACATAGAAGGTAATCTTTCCCATGCCCATAATTGTAACAAGAATAAAGGCCCACCAACCTCTCGATTTGTGACACTCGTTGCGTTACATAATTGTCTATACAAAGATGCTAAAACTGCACTTCCCCAACTAAGTCTACCACAGTTATTTAAATTTTCAATATGACTTAAATAATTGATGTGCACCCAATTGCTAGAAGTATCAGGAAATAAAGTGGCACCAATCATAAATAATATAATTAATCTAGCTCGTTGGATGCACTGAAAATCTGTGGCATTATTAGGGAATGGTTTTATTATTTGATCTAAAATAAAACCTTAGGTTTAACTTATAACCACTTACAGCGTTTGTAGCGAGTGTACAGCCGGTTAAATACTCAAACCTCATTATAATTTCAGATGCACTCATAACAAAATCAGTGCCAGAAACAACATTATCTTCAACCGGCAAAACCCCATAAAACTTGTACATCTTGAAGGGTTATTGTGGTTTCTCCCACAGGTAAATGAAATGTGTGTGTCTCCGGCCTCCATCTCTCGACCAAAGCTGAGATGAGAGCACGGTCAAGTTTACGATAACCACACTCGATCACACCCGCAAAACCAGCCAACCTTATGTATCTCATAATATTTTCAGGGATAGGCACTTCATCAATGTAATCCCAAAAAGCTTTATCACCTCGTCTAACACGTAAATTCCTTCATCGCTTTCTGGTTCTCGAAAGTAATAATCAGCTCTATGTTGACCACTTAAAAATAACAAATCGTTATTTAGTGGACCTGGTGTAATTCTCCAGCTCATTTTGATATTTGAAATGAAAAAAAATGATAGAAAAATTAAGTTGACAAAAATGCTGAGAGTGAATTAAGAATAATTTAAGCGAATTATGAGAAACGTAACAAATAAATAAATAGAGAAGCGGGTGAAAGGAATAAATAGGGTTAGGTTTGAAAATTTATATCTGAAAATCCAGAAACCGCCCTTCACAAGGGCGAGTACTTCTGCGCGTTTTGGACCGTTGGATCATGTGTGGGTAAGTAGATCATGTGGTGAACATCAATTCGAGAACCCGCCCTTCACAAGGGCGTGGTCTCTCGGTCCAAGGTTCCTCTTCGTCAGGCTTTGTCAGGGGCTTTGTCAGGCTTGTCATTGTCACGGGTTCAAAGCAGAAGAACCCGCCCCTACCAGGGGCGGGAACCCCTAAGGTCAAATCGAGTCAAGATTTTACACTCTTGTCAACACTCTCTCTCTAAAAACCCTTTTTTAAAAAAAATTCGCCAGTTAAGGCTTGGGTCCTAAACTGAACTAATCTTTTCATTGTATTTGCAGGGTGTCCGCTACAACGCTATCACTAATACCTGGATTATTGATAGTGGGGCATCCAGGCACATGACAGGGAATTCTTCCCTCCTTTTTAACGTCAAGCAAATAAAAGGGGGACACGTGTCATTCACTGGGAACAAAGGAGGTTACATCACCGCGCAAGGCGAAGTGGGAAACAAGAAAGTGAAGTTTGACAAGGTCAACTACGTTCAGCAACTACAGAACAACTTACTTTCTGTCAGCCATATCTGTGATAAGGGATTCAAGGTTGTATTTGATAATAAGAGGTGCTACATACTGAACAAGGAGTATGTCATCCCGGAGGAACAAGTTTTAATGTCGGCTTCAAGATATAACGACCTTTATGTCTTGGACCTATCAAAAGCCTCTACAACTGAGTCTACTGCTCAGTGCTTCTTGTCAAAAGCAACTGAAAGAGATTTAGTCTCCTGGCATAGGAGAATGGGACACATCAATCCAAGGAAGTTGAACCATCTAGTTCAGAACGATCTGGTAGATGGTGTTACAGTCAAAAATTTTAGCTCCTAGATTTCTGTATCGCTTGCAAGAAAGGGAAACAGACCAAGAAGTCTTACAAAGCAAAGAACGTCAATTCTATCGATATTCCTCTTGAGCTTCTACACATGGATCTGTTTGGACCAGTGAGCATAAAAAGCATAGTAGGAGATTGGTACTACTTTGTGATGATGGATGATTACTCAAGATTCTCTTGGGTGATGTTTCTGAAAGCTAAATCAGAGACATTTGAATCATTCAAACATCTTGTTACCACATTGGAGTCTCTCTACAAGCTAAAAGTAAAAAGGATTTGATCAGACAACAAGACAGAGTTCAAGAATCAGTGGATGGAGGCCTTCTGTCGAGAGAAGGGAATTGTTCATCAGTTTACCTCTGCTTAAACTCCCCAAATGAATGGTGTTGCTGAAAGGAAGAATCACAGCTTGATAGAGACAGCAAGGACTATGCTAGCTGACTCCAAACTGCCAGTTCAATTCTGGAATGAGGCAGTAGCTAATGCATGTTACACTCTAAATCGGGTCTGGTAGTCAAACGTCATGGAAAAACTTGTTATGAGTTGCTCTAACAATGGAAACCCAATTTAGAGTATCTGGAACCATTTGGTGCACCTTGCATGCTGCTAAAGAAGAATCAGACTGGGAAGTTCTGCGAGAAGGCATAAGAAGGTATCTTCATTGGATACAGCATACCAGATAAACGGGTTTACAATAACTCAACTGGTTAGGTAGAAGTATGGTGCAACGTTGATGTTCACAGATACACCACCACCTTACAGGAAAAGGACCTTCCTTCTTCTTCGACTATGATGGATTTTTCAAATCCTTCAATCTACCTCCTTCCCATTCTGATGATGACTTAGCTGCACGAATGATGTACGAGGTTCTGAATGCTCCCACACCTGACTCGACATCATCCATTCCATTAGATGATACTTCTAGGCCTTTAGGGGGAGAGCTTGAGGTAAGTGATTCTTCTTCTGATGATGAAGCAGTTGAAACCACAAATGTGGAACAGGAAGAACAAGTTCCTACTACTGAAAGTTCTACAGCCTCTGATCATGACGCAGCTGACACTTCTGAACTGCATACTCCAACGGTTCAGAATCTGGATATTGAAGTCGCAGTACCCACCACTCCAGGAAATCGAGTTAATGTACATCATCCTCTGGACAACATCATAGGAGATATTCTATCGGGAGTTCAAACAAGAAATCAGCTATACTCAGCTGATTGTGCTGCAGTCATGGAAAAGGGATATTTACACGATGGTGCTTATCGATGCTTTATTTCTCAAGTTGAGCCAAAGCATGTAAGCGAGGCTTTAAAAGATGAAGCATGGGTAAGTACTATGCAAGAAGAACTTCTTCAGTTCAAGAAGTTAGGAGTCTAGACACTTGTGGACAGACCAAAAGGTGCAAAGGTGATTGGCACTAAATAGGTTCTTCGATGTAAGAAAGATGACCAAGGGGTCATAATCAGGAACAAGGCTCGGCTTGTTGTTCAAGGGTTTAGAAAAGTCGAAGGCATTGACTACAATGAAGTGTTTGCACCTGTGGCAAGGATTGAAGCTATTCATACTTCTTAGCCTATGCATCCTACATGCAGATCAAAGTCTATCAACTGGATGTGAAAAGTGCATTCCTTCATGGTGAAATCCAGGAAACAGTGTTCATCAGTCAACCCGAAGGATTTGAGGATCCCTATCATCGGGATAGAGTATATAAACTAGACAAGGCTTTGTACGGGCTTCATCAAGCCCCTCGAGCCTGGTACGAGAAACTCTCTACTCACCTGTTGAAACATGGCTTTCATAGAGGGGTCATTGACTGCATAATTTTTCATCAAAGAAAAGGATGGTGATTTACTACTGGTGCAGATAAACGTGGATGACATAATCTTCGGTTCCAAGAACGAAGCATTGTGTAAAGAATTTGAGACTGTGATGAAAGCTGAGTTCGAAATGAGCGCCATGGGAGAGATGAAGTTCTTTCTCGGTTTACAAGTAAATCAGACACCAAATGGTATCTTCCTACATCAGACCAAATATGTAGGAGATATCCTCAGTCGGTTTGACATGAAGAATGCAACGGTTGCTGGGACTCCACTTGCCACGAACCACAATGTGGCACCCAACGAAAATGGTGATCTGGTCGATGCCACCATGTATCGAGGAATGATCGGATCTCTCATGTACCTCACATCTTCTCATCCTGATATTATGTACGCCACGTGTCTCTGTTCCAGATATCAGGCAAAGCCTAAAGTAAATCATCTAGTTGGGGTAAAAAGTATCTTTTGTTATCTAAAGGGTACTCAACACTTGGGTTGTGGTATCCTCATGATAATGACTTTGAGCTTACAGCGTATAGTGATTCGGATTACGGTGGATGCAAGATGAACTACAAGTCAACATCAGCGGGATGTCAGTTCTTTGGAAGACGTTTAGTCACCTGGCAGTGTAAGAAGCAGACGTCGGTTGCTCTACCGACATGTGAAGCCGAATAAGTTGCCGCTGCAAATTGCTGTTCACAAATCATCTGGATTCAACAGCAAATACGAGACTATGGTTTGCAATTTTCTAACACCCCTATTTTTGTTGATAATTCTGCTGCAATAGCTGTCACTAAAAATCCGGTCCAACATCCAAAGACTAAACACATCGGTATTAAATATCACTTTATACGTGACTGTTTTGAAAAGCATTGAATCGATGTTGTTAAAATTAATACGGATTTTCAACGCGCCGACCTCTACACAAAAGCATTTGATAAACCTCAGTTTCTATAACTCTTAGAGGTCAATGGCGTCAAAAAAAAGTGATGTCATTCCAGAGGAATCTAGTACTTATTCCGTCTTTATGTTTTATTTTTAATTTTTATTCTTCTTTATGTTATTTTCCTGTCTTTAAAAATTCAAAAACACAAAAAGATTTTGGTTTTAGAATTTCAGGGGGAGAATAGGTTTAGTTTCAATAGTTAGTATTTAAATTACTTAAAAAAAAGGGCGGGTAGGAAAGCTGAAAAGCAAGGACATCAAATATGTGAGATTGATTCAAAACTATGGAATATGATAGTACGCAGGGAACTAATTGTTTAGGACATCAAAAGGACTTCAAGGTTCAAACTGTTACATTAAAACTACAAGTCTGAGAAGGATAAGCCAAACAAAAGGAAAAATGATAGTAAACTAGCCTGTTACTGAGGCTACATAGAGAAAGTAGGCCTAGAGGTTGCAAGTCCATTATATGATGTGTCGGTAGATTCAACACAATAGACAAGTAGACCTCATTGGCGAAACAAATTAAAACTAAAAAATTCAACTAGTTGTGGGCTTCCACCTTATCCCTGCTTAACATAATCAATGCATTTCCAATAAGGGGTGACGAGCAAATTAAACGCTACAAATATGTGCAGATAACCTTATAAATGAGCAAAGCACATGAAAAAAATTAATAAACACAATCAAGCTAATGACTAATGTTATTGGTGCGTAATGTGTAAAAGAAAGTGCTAAAATAAGAAGATAGGTTGTGTGCCTCTCTGCTGTGCGATGGCACTGACCTGAGGATAAGCATAACCTAAATACTCTAGAATTCATTGTTGTTTGCGCCTCTCTGCTGTGCGATGGCACTAACCTGAGGCTTGACATCTCTTTGAAAGCTCCTAGAATAGTTTCTTCTTGTCTAAACCCATAGACCGCTCAAAAATCTCCTGAGGAATGTTGATTACCATATAGTGTGGGATCCACAAATGCTTGTTGAAATAATAAATCTAACTAATTACCACTGTGAGTCAAAAGTCTATGTATGGATTTAAGTGGACAAATATACTGACAATCATCATGACAGCAATTATCGACAGTTCAAATCATTATGTGCTTCTTACAGTTCTAGTATGATTTCCTATTAGGGCTTTGAACTCTCAGACAATAGTTAAGAATAAGTTAAACAAACATATGCTAAAGGATCCCAAATGATTATGTCTATGCCTGTATGGTTCCATAAGAGTCTTTCCAAATAAGATGTAAATGCTGGATGTTGTCCTGTTCAGGGGGAGAATTCGTTTAAGGAAGATTAAAATGTATTCAACCCACCTGAAACAAAATCACAAAAATACGTTCCGTTTCATTTAAATTTAAATTGTTTTCTGTTTTATCTATCAATTAGGTGTAGATGTCGGACTATGTAACTAGATGAAGTCTGTGAATCATAATTTAAAAGGGTCACGCCTGAGGTGACCAAACTGGTATTAATTTAAAAGGATCATGTTTGTGATAATCAAGTTTTAAATATTTAAAAGGGCCACGTCTGAGGTGACCAAACGATTTCAATTAAAAGGATCACGTCTGAGGTGATCAATCGGTTTTAATTTAAAAGTATCACGTCTGAGGTGATCAAATGATTTATGTTAAAAGATCATGTCTGAGATGATCATTGGTCATAATGTTTATTTATCAAAATTTTAAATTTGAGTGTGTATAGAAATGGATGAAGTCAAACTTACAAGTATGGACCAATCACATGATTGGACCATAAGTATGGACCAGTCGCACGATTGGACCATAATATGAGTAAGTCACCCGAATGGACCATAAGTATGGGGGGAACCATGCGATTGGATCATAAGAATGAACCAATCGTACGACTGAATGGAAGATTCTGAGTCAATCGCACGACTGAACCCCAGTCGCACGATTGAGTCGTGCGTATGGGTCCAGTCGTACGATTAAGGCATGCGCATGGGTCCAGTCGCACGACTGAACGTAAAACAGTATAAATAGAGACTTAGTCGGTCGTGAACCCTACCACTTCAAAATTTCTCAAAAACCGCCCATTGCCCAGACACTCTGCCAAAATTTCGAAATTTGCGATTACTCTCCAATATCATTTCTAACCATCTAGTATTCATCTTCAAGTACTTTGCAGACGAAATCAGGATCAAATGACAGTTAAATCGAATTTAAATGGGTCGAAATTGATAAAACAAAGAAACGGGACTAATAACCTAAAATAGGCCACTTAAATGTAAAATAAAGTTGATTTAAATGACATTAAGTGGTGTTTCGGGTCCCTGCGAACCATATGAACCTAAACACGAAGTTTACTTTAACGTTTTGATGAATATTCAAATTTAATGGTTCGAACAGTGCAAGACACGAATGGACAGGCTGATGAACTTCAGTCGCACGATTGAGCCAGTCGTATGACTTAGTCGCACGATTGAGCCAGACGTATGATTCAATCGCACGATTGAATCAATTGGTGGCTCAGTCGCACGACTGACTCAACCGCACTGGTATAGCATACGACTAAGTTGAGTTGTAGGCTCAATCATATAACTGAACTCAGTCGTATGGTTCAATCGCATGATTGAATCAGTTTGTCTAAATCTGTTCCAAGTAAAGTGTTTATCTCTTATGAGTGGAACTAATGTGTTGGTTTCTTGTATTGTAGAAAAAATGGCTGATAGATGGACGATGAGCACCAAGCATAACATATGTGCTCATCTAGATACTACATCCTGGAATGTTGCTGATTTCACCGGGATTATAGCCTTCGTACAAAGATCGAGGATCTTCAAGGCTATTTCTACTCCTTGCACTCCTTATAGGTCGATCCAGCAGGCATTCTGGAGAATACTGTTGTCGACCGGTCTACTGAGCCTTTCTGCATCCGGAGTTCTATCTTCGGTCAAGATGTACGGATCGGAGAAGACAACCTACGGCGAGTATTGGAATTGGGTGATGATGGAACACACCCAACCAAGCTGCATCCCCTAACGGTATGGGGATGCTTTCTCAGGATCAAGTACGCCGACGACATCAATGCCGACGCGCTAAATAAGAGCAACATGTGCCCGCAATTCAAGTATTTGGCACATGTGATCCTGAAATGCATAGCCACCAGGAGAGGAGGATTTGATGAGATATCAGACCAAATCCAGAACGCATACGTAGCGCTGGTGCTAAACCACCCGTTCAGTTTTTCACGCATGTTCTTCTCCTACCTGACGGAGAACATTGAGGCTAAAGGCAAGAAAGGCTTCTGCATGTACCTAAGAATCTTGCAGATGATCATCGATAAGAAGCTTCCTGTGCTGCCAAAGGAGGAGGATGATGCTGTGACCCTAGAGGTGATGGATGATACCACCCTAGGAAGGATGAAGGTCTACCGGGGAAGCAGGTGAAGTACCCGGTGAGGAGATTCTTCGGCCATCTGGCCAATGAGGGTTATGTGGCGCCAGCTCGTAAGAAGTGGCGTCACGATGACAGTGACTCGGACGTCGAGCCTATTATGGCTCCTGCTGACGACGACGACGATGATGATGACCATGATGATGGTCAAGGTGGTGGAGATACATGCCCCAGTCATTCACGGGCCACTGACACATCTACCATATCTCCACCACCTCCACACAGTAGTTCTTCTGCTCCCGGTGGATCGGAGCAGGCAGCCATCCACAGGGACTTCTTGGTTGATAAAGAAGAGGAGGAGTCGGATGAGGAGCCTCTAACGAGGACAGTCGGTAGCCATGTAGTGTCTACCGAGAGCGGCAAGGAGGCGGTTGGAGGACGCCAGGCTGGGGCTGCAGGTGTTGAGACTTCAGATCCTACTTAACACCTCCCCAGCCAACTAGCCTGGGGGAGCCCAGCTTGCCAGGGGTTCGAGGCTGAAAAGAATGGCCCAGCCCCACGGCAAGAAGGGCAAGAGACGGAGGATTGTGCTGATTACTTCCTCCACCACCAACAGCCACCACAGCTACCACAACCACCACTATTCCTACCACCACACATCCATCCACAGCCACCACTACTGCCACTACCTCAGCCACCACTATTCCCTCCACCACACATAACATACCCACATCTATTCCATCACCATTCACATTCATCCCTACTCCCACATACACCACATCCACCACCACATCTACCATGCCCCAAACCAGCCCTTCCACATCGTCAATCCCTCCATAGGGATCTCCTCAGCCCACTGTTGGGCTAGAGGAGCAGCTGGCTAGCCTCAACCATCTGGTTCTCAAATTTCTTGCTACTGATGACATCCGAGCAAACTAGATGAACCAGTTGATGGCAGTCAATGCTGCACAGGGCAAGCAAATAGCCCTGCTGATAGAGAGGGGTGCAGCTCAGAGTCAACAGATCGCCTATCTGACTGAGAGAGATGCTACCCATGAGAGAGCCTTGGCCAGAGCTCATAGTGCTCTGATAGCATAGAATGAGCTACTGATGGCCTCAGTTAAGAGGATAGAGGAGGTCAAGAAGAAGAACAAGAAGCTTCTTCTCAGACTCAAGGGGACGAAGGGTGAGCCCCTAAAGATCAAGGTGATGATGATGATGGAGATGATGATGATGATGATTCATCCGATGATGAATCAGATGATGATGATGATGATGAGGTGGGTGAGGCCGAAGGAAGTGGAAAAGACAAAGATGGGGGAGATGATGATGAGCCAAAGAATGAAGGTGATGCATCTGCATCAGCCCCAGATCCAACGGCTCGGGAGTGGTGCACAAAAAGGAATCAAGATCTGCTACCCTCCACCTCAGCTCCCCAAGCTGAAGATTCGAGCGCCCAAGGCAAAAGTAATGATTAGATTTCTATGTATTTGGAAAACTTATGTACTTGAATTATTTATTACACTAATGTAATTAATGTTTATTATGTTTAATTATCCTAATTACTGATGTGTGTGAGATTGTGTTTTAAATGTTTAATCAAATAGATGAAGCTGAACAAGCACACGACTACGACGTCGCACCCCTTCAGCAAATCAAGACTCAACTAACAATGATTCTTGATTTGCAAGGGATCGTGCGATGATCTATGAGCTACACCCCCGAAGAGGGAGAGATCATTCATGATCTCACAGACGAGCAGTTGGCCGATATGTTTAGACTCAACCTAGATGAGCTAGTCAAGGATGCTCCCGAGGTTGATGTCATAAGTGATGAAGAGCTGCAAGGCGTCGATGAGATTGATATCGAGGAGATCACTGCATAAGAGTATCCACAGTACACTGACCAACAGAGAAATGTTTTCCCCGATCTAGGTGAAACATTTGGCAGTGATACGTTTGGAGCTCTTGATGCAATGGAGAAAGAGAAGAGAAAGAAGAAGAGAAAGCCCAAGCCACGGACACTGATGTTGATATCAAGAAGGCTGGTGGGCTGTGTGTCTACAAGAAATGAGAGCCCAGAGACAACCGCCAAAGTCTAACGCCTACACCAAACTCTATAGAGTTAGGAAGCATCAGAAGGTGTCTGGAAAGATTATTAGATGGGCTATTTTGAGGACTTGGATGTCTATGCCGTAAAGAGGGAGAAGGGGATAGAGTACTTTAGATTTCCTCATGATCTGAAGACTCTTCCCGGTTTTGAGCTAAACATGCTTGCCTGTTTAGACCTTTTATACGCCAACCCCAGAAAGATGTCGGGGTGGTTCGAGACGGCGTTAAAGAGAGAATACCACACCAGGTGGGTCGACTTCAGACCTCAACAACCTAAACGGTTCATAAATAAGACCGAAGTTGATCCTCACACCGGAATGCCTAAAGTAGTACTGAAGTGGAGTCCTCCGCGCATAATGTCAAAGATCCCATTACGGGAAATGCCTCAGGACTTCACTCCATACTTCAAATGGAGGTATTACGACTGGCGGACGGGAGAAACAGCCATAGTTTTGCACAAAGAGAGCAAGATCGAGACTATCAGGGTATTTGGCCTGATGTGGCTAACCAACTTGTCGGCTGAAGATGTCTACACACTCTACAAGGGCCACTATTCTATGACTCACAATACATTGTACAAGCTCTTCAATTCCAATATGTCATACGACTCTGCTTCGCGTTTGAGATTCACGCGGGAGTCACAAGAGAAGAGAAGTACAAGAAGTTTCAGGAGCACATGAAGACTGTTAGACATTAGCGAAACTAGGTCCAAGGGGAGTTTATTGATACATATTCATGTACCTAGTTTATGTTCTGAAATGTAAAAGTCTGTCATGTCTTACACATGTGTAATCCAATGTAATGAGGTGATTGTTTATATATAAAATACATTGTGATGGTTATATGTGATTGATTATGTCATGTTATATTTATATTGATTGTAATTCACATATATGACCTAACTATATAGGTTTGATGTTTGTTTTACATAGTTCTAAGTCAATAAGAACTTAGAAATATGTTTAACTTAGTTATGTGGACATTCATGCTAATAGACCATACTTATGGCCCATACGCATGAATGAACCATGCTTATGGACCAGTCGCATGACTGAACCAGGTGATTGGATCAGTCGTATGACTGAGACATAAGATTGGTTCACTCGCACGACTCAGTCGTGCGTATGACTCAATCACATGCTTCAGTCGCACGACTGAACCATGCTAATGGTTTAGTCGTACGAATGAACACTAATAACCTATAAATACCACACAATTCGTGGAAAAACGAAACACTTCGAATTACTTCATAATACTTCGTACCCTAGCCGTCCAGAGCGTTCCAAGTCGCAAATCCAAGTTCATAGGTCGTTCCTGATCGATTTCAATCCATTCTTAACGTTTGTTTCATCGTAAGATCGATCGGGTTATTCATTCTCACTGATTGGATCACTAATCAAATAGAATTCCTTCTATTTGATTAGGTTTCACACAGAATCCGTTAGTACTCCGTACGTACACGGTCCTAACAATCGCAAACTCTTGAACTCACCAACCGTTGTATTAACTCTTTTAGTATGCTATTCACAGGTGAAGGTTTGTCATTTCCTAGGAGCACGTTGCACGGGTCAGCATTATGGTGTTGTCAGCATGTTATGAAACAATGATTTGATTGTGTTTGTTTAAACATTTATGTTTGGTTTGCACAACTTTTAGGCGCGTATGTTTGCGCATTTTAAATCATGTTACATTGTTTTGGGTTTTTATGGTTATTTAAATGATTCCGCAGTATTTAAAGTTAAACTCTGATTTTGTATGTTGGTTCATACGGAGTCGTTCTAAGTAATTAATGACTGAGATCCTTGTTTGTCACGCACCTCGCGGTAAAACCCTGCACGCGGATTTTGAGGGTGTGACACTATGCACATATAATTGCAAGTAATAACATGTCTTAAATTTAATTTTGAAATATAATAACAATGAATAACAGTGATTGAACATGAATCACATGATTTCCAAAACATAAAACATAAAAATGGGCTATGGATAGTCACTTGATATAATATATAGAATGTAAGTGTAGACGTCAAAAGTTTTCTCACGGTTTGACCTACGTAAATATGTCTTGGATAAAATCAATATCATGATTTAAGGACTAAGCTTTGACTAGGTTTTAATTGAGATTTAGTGTGTAACAAATAATTTAAAATAATGACATTGATTTTATTATGAAGTAAATTGATTAAGAAATTGGATTCGAAAATAACGATTAATAATAAAAGAAATAGAATAATTAAATATTATTAAAATATTTTATTTATAATGATTGAATAGATAAAGTTTGAATATTTAAGTCGTGAAAAATAATTAATTTTAACAATTAGTTATTTAAATATCTTTATTCAAAGTATTAATTTAATAATTAAATGATTTGCATTTGTAATAAATATAAATTTAAAATAATTTGAAATAATATTTTGATTTAAATTAATATTATAATTTTTTAAAACTTATAAATAATATTATATCATTTTATAACATTTATTATTTTTAAAATAATAAAATTATGAATTTTAAAAATTAATTAAACGTTTCAGGAATAGATTCATTAAGTGACATAATTTCTATATTAATTTCATATATATTTGTAATTTCTGGAATTTAATTTATTTTATAAAAAAGGTTTTGAAAATGTTTAGGGGCACTTGGGGTTGAACCCAAGTCTCCACTATGTGTGTGTAGGAGTGTTTACGGTCCGATTTTCGCGGTTTTTAGATTAAACCGTAACCGAACCGTTACTAACGGTTTTTTATCACTTAAACCAAAAGCGAACCAATCAAAAGTAAAAACCAAACCAAACCGAACCATTATAACCGGTTTGGTTCCGGTTTGGTTTCACGGTTTGGGCTTTTTTAGTCTCATTTAAGCTAAGTCTTTGAGCTGTCAAAAACAGCCCAAAAACTATCAAAATGCAGCCTTAAACAGGTCCAAAATCCTGCCAAAATGCGGCCTTAAATAGGTCCTAAAACATGCCAAAACGCAGCTCTAAACCTGTGTACAAACTGCCAAAATGCAATCATTAACCTGCCTAAAATAAGCAGCTAACAAGCTGTCCAAAATAATTAAAAATAAATTGTCCAACTATATGGGCATGAATACTACAAATTGGTGTTTAGGACTTACAAGGCTTTCAAAATCAAGAGATTTATTTGGGCTTCAATTTTGTCAAATAAAAATATGGCAACCTAAACTCTGAAAGCCCAAACTAAAAATATAAACATTTATGAGAGTTTAAGTTTTTAACCTTGAACTAATTGTTATGTATAATATACATATATATACATATATGTGTATATATTGATATACGGTTCGGTCCGGTTTTTTATGACCGGTTTTTGGTACAAACCGTAAACCAAACCGTTCACAACGGTTTGAAAATTTGAAACCATCCAACCGAAAGTTTAGAAAAAACCGACCGGGAAATCAAACCGAAGACCGGTTTGGACGGTTTCGCGGTTTAAAACCGAACCATGAACACCCCTATGTGTGTGTACTTACCAGTTGAGTAGAGCCCATATACTAGTTTACATCTGATAAACAATGTTTAAAAACATAATATAAACAAATCCTAAATTGGCATAAACCCTAGAATCGATTTCAATCTGATTAAACACCAAATCGATGCTGGTAATAAAATTAATCACGGGGTAAATGTTTCCCACATGAAGACGAGTGTGTGTGAGTGTTGAATTACTTGGATTTTATCTGAATGAATGATGAACATGTGATTGAATGGTTGCAGGGAGATAGAATCGACTTTGAGGTGGTGATGTTGTTATGATCGAATTGATGGTCTACGAAGCTTCTAAATGTGTTAATAATCAAAATTCCTCTATCAATTTCAATTGAAATCAAGTGGAAGATGATAAACGAGTAGGTTGCAGGTTCAAAAAGTTAAGGGTAATCGAATATGATGTGTTGTGTGTTTCAGATGGAGTTAAGAGTTCAAATAGGCTTAAAGGATCAACTAGAGTGTTTTCCCTCGTTTATATAGATCCAATTGTGATGTTTTGAGTAAATGGGTTGAGTCGGATGTTACAGTTATGATTTGATGATGAATTTTTCTGTTATAGATCAATTGTTTCGATTATTATACTTGTAATTATCACAGGAAGGTTATGTGTTAATGAATTCGATTGATTTTGTAGATTTTTAAGTTGTACTAGCTTTTGTTTGAACAAGCCTCGGTTTCGAGTCTATAATAGTTCATAACAGATGATCTAATTGAATTGAATTATGTTTCCGAGTTAAAAACTGGTTCGCGAGTATAGGGGTGATTTAATTGGGTTTAAGTCTATTAATTTAATGGTTTGGGTGTTGCTACGGGTTTGCCGGAAACTTGGCTGGAGCAGGGGAAAGTCGACTGGGGTGGTTTTGGTTTGGGTTAAGATTTACGGTCACTGAGACTTTAATAGTTAACATTTTATTCTCAAAACCTTTTAATTAAGTTCTAAAATTTACATTTCACACCCAATCTTTATAAATAAACCTAATTTAAATAATATATCAATTTATTTTAATAAATCTTTATAAATTTTCAAACCTTATTAGACTTTGCAATCTAATTATTTATTTTAATTGGATAACTAAATCCTCATAAATGTTAATAAACCTTATAGAAGTTTATCTATAAATTGTAAAATTATACTAAATTAATTAAATGACATATTTATTTTATTTGGAACATAAAAATAAATAAAATGACATAATTAATTAATGAATTTGATTTACAAGATTGACTCAAATGGGTTCAAGTTTATAATTTTAAAAATGAGTCAAATGTCACACATGACGACTTACATTTCCACACGTGACGTTATCCTAGACTGTCACGTGCGAAATTACCTATCCTTCTTCGCTGGACGCACAGGCTTAGCCGGTATCTTGTAGGCTAAAAATGGTAAAATGAACGTTTGGGATCAATTGAATCATTAATGACCAGGTGACTTATAGGCTTAATTTCATGACTATTTTGAAAAAATGTTGGTTAACTATAACCATTTTGGTAAAATTCCCCCTTTTTATTCATGAATTAACAATGTATAAATGCTAGCTAAAAAAAGGGATGAAACTTTAAATATTCTTTTGTATCATTCTTTCAGTAACTGAAGATATTAACTATGGTGTTGGATGAATCGGTACAATCACTCTTTTTTGTTTGCTAGAAATGTGCAATTACTCATATTTAAAACATCATTATAAGTAGCAGTTGAATATGTCAAGGACCATAATGATATGTGTAGTTGATAGTAGTGTAGTTAATATGAAAATTGTTGGTGATGAAATATATTGGTATCTGAAGACAATAATTTACAAGCATGACTTTAAACAAGCTTTGTTTCAATACCTTTACAAGATAACCACACATTATTAATAAAAATAAATTAATATTATCAAGATAGATAATAATAATTTGTGAAATCAATATGAAGTGATGAACATCTATCTAGGTAAGAAGAAATCTAATTACTAGGTTACTATCCTATGTGGTTTTCTTATTTTGACTTTGAAATATCAGGAGGAAGGGGGATTGTTGGGTTTTTAGCTATATAGAAATGACGAGTCAAAATAAACTGAATGATTTTACACTAAAGAGATGTTTAAGGTCAAGCGTTTTTAATGATACAACTACTGCCACTAAAGACCATTTGTTTTTCATGTTAAAGGCTTATGTTACTGTGATCGTGTCTACACGATCAGTTACAGTAAAGATATATAAACCAAACAGATGTTGTTAAAGATTTGTGCTCGTAGTCATCAGCAAATGATATAGTGATTCTGCTCGTACAACTAATCCTATCAAGAGTAAAAAGCACAATCGATATAGACGGTAGTGTTACAAATAAAATGTTAATATAGTATACAAAAAGTATTAAATGATTAATAAGTTATCTATCCATTATGTACATTATAATACAAATTCAACTTTTTTCCTATTTATTACAATTTGTAATTTCATTTATGCTTTCTTTTTATATATAGAGTTGTGACTAATATAATATAAATTATTACTTCAATATAATTCACGAGTCTATAACATATTTAATGTTAAAAGATATTTGTTTGAGTTCTAACGTCTTCTTGTCTAATGGTATGAGGATGATGTTTTGGGCTTGGGATCCTTTACGTCTTAGGTTCATATCTGACTGGATGAGGGTTCCTCATTGAATGTGTTTTCGAGTTTGTCAGACCTGGATCGTCAAAAACAGTATGACAATTGACTTGCGTAACTGGAAAAATGAATCGAGTATTAGGGGTTAAAAAGATATTTGTTTGAGTACCAAAGGTGTTGAAGTCTTATAATATAGGGGTGATGGTTTGTGCTTGAAATCTTTTGAATGTCAAGTTCATACTTTATGAAGCTTTCCTATAGCAATAGGTTTTCTATTTTATAGTTTTTTTTACGTGTGAGTCAAGTCTGAAATATAAAAAACATATGACAATTGACATCCCGTGAAAAAAACCTACTCAAATATTAGACTATGTTAATTATGAATTTATCAAACTCATTTTAAATCAAGTGTAGTGAGTTTAAAGTATCTTTTTAGTTAAAGATTGTTAAAGGTAAAAAAAAATGAATTCATTCACCTTTCCCCTTTTCTAACATACGTCATATATTTGGCTAAAATGAGATTGATAGTCCTCATTTAACTATGACGTAGGAACTTTAACACCCAGATTATATTCACATAAGCAAATTTAGCAAATTTAACGTCTCCTAAATAGGGGTGTTCAAAAATATCCGAATCTGAGAATCCGATCCGAAAATCCGAAAATCCGAATCCGAAATATCCGAATTTTCGGATATCCGAAAATTCGGATATCCGAATTTCGGATATCCGAAAATTCGGATTCGGATTCGGATAGTGATTTTCAAAAGTTTCGGATATTCGGATATCCGATTATCCGAAAACTAAAAAATATTTTTTTTATTTTTTAATTTAGATATATTTTTAATTTAGATTGAGATTTTTTAGTGTATATTGTGAATTTTATGATATGAGTTGGTTTTTATATTATTTTATAATATTACATGTCTATATTTGTAAAAAAATAAAAAAAATAAAAAATAAAAATGAATTTCGGATATCCGAATCACTATCCGAATCCGTATCCGAATTTTCGAATATCCGAATTTCGGATATCCGAAATTTCGGATACGGATACGGATAGTGATTTTCACTATCCGAAATTACCTTCTGATAACACTGATGCTGGTGGTGGGGTGGTGGTGCTGGTGCTGGTGTTGGAGGTTGGCAAGCCAACCCCCTCCACAACGGAATCCTATTGGACAACCAGCTTGCACCTACAAGTCCTTTATGGACTGCAAACCTAATCCATTCAGGGGAACTGAGGGAGCAGTGGGACTGCTCCTCCTCCTGATAACAATACCACGATCATCTGGCTTGTTCCGGAAAACCCACTTGGTACCAATGGGGTTTAATCAACAATAAATGTGTTCGTAAGCGTTCAGTAGTTTGCGTTTCAATGGTTTAGTATATAGAGCATATCGTTAGGTAGCTAGCCTATGTCTTGTTCTGTTTTTCTTAAAATTTCAGAAAATAAGCCAAGTGTTATAGGCGCATGGGCACTATGCAGGCGCATAAGACCATAATGTCTAGAATCTCGTTGTATATGCATAGTATAACTCTGATATAAAATTATCATTGATTATTTTGACACTTTAAAAAAATAGGTCATCGGATATCGAAATTTTGAACACCCCTGCTCCTAACGACATTACATATAGGGTTCCAAATTCCAATGCTGAAGAACAACAGAAGAAACCTTTACGATTCCTCAAATCTTTCTTCATCAATGGCGGAGGTTTTCTGTCTTCACGCCCATGAAGACGATGAAGATCATCAAAACGACGACTTTCTGCCCTCCTTTTCCCTCACACCCATGATTGGTCTCAAGATCTCGACGGTTTCGACGTTCCCCCATCAGATCTCGACTTTCCGTCACCGGAACACTGCTTTTGCCGCCACCAACGCCTTTCAGATCGAAACCCCACGCGGATTACTTCTTCTAATCCGTTGGATCAAGAAACCCAGGTGAATTTCGACTTCGATGTGGTTTCTGATCGTGTTGAGCGATCGTGTTCCTCGTCGCGTGTGATGGTGGAGAAAGATTTGGTTGATTTTGATCGGAAGGTTAGGATTGGTGTAGGGGATGATGAAGAGATTGATTTCGGGTTAGGGTTAGGGTTAGGGTTTTCTTTGGAAGATCCTAATTATGATGATGATGGTGATGATGATTGTGGGTTTATGGTTGCTGATGGTGGGGATGAGTTCTTTGTGTCCAGGGCTGCACGGGGCAATGGCGATCGATCGGAGACGTATTTCATGGGTGGGTTTAGTGTGACGGAGTCGGATGAGGATCGGGAGAATGAAATTGTTGGTGTGGATGATGATTTTGGTGTTAACGATGTTTGTGATGATGAGCCAAGTGTTAATCTTTGTTGGGATGCTTTTCCGGTGGATGATGATGATGATGATGATCATGATGATAATGATGATAATATTAGATGGGGTGGGCCTGTGCATCAAGATCTTGGGTGGGAGGAAGTGGATGATCGGGTCGATGTAAGGGAAGTCTTGAATATGTCTGCTGTTGTCGAGCCAGAGGCCGACAATTGGGAAGTTTTCTTGGATTCTCACAATCTTGAAGCGAATCCTGCTGATGCAGAGACGGGCGTCTATGCTTCTGTTAATGATTTGGAGTGGGAAGTTTTCTTGAATGTTAATAATCTTGAAGGAAATCCGGATTTAGCAGATCAGTTTGAAGATTATAATGATGCAGAGCATGAGATGTTGTTTGGGCAGTTTGTGGATAATGGTGGTTCGGCTTTGGTTCAACCTCCTGCTTCCAAACGGGTTGTTGATAGTCTTTTGACTGTGTTAATGACTACTGAAGATTTTGAGAACAACAAGACGCATTGTGCTGTTTGCAAGGATGAAATTGGTGCAGGGAAGTGGCTAAACAGCTTCCATGTACTCACCGTTACCATGGGGATTGCATTGTTCCTTGGCTGTGTATACGCAACACATGTCCTGTTTGCCGTCATGAGCTGCCGACTGATGATCCTAATTATGAACACAGGAAAGCCGAAAGAGTTGCTAATGCCCACTGAAAAGTGAGAAGGTTAGTATGGTTTTGATGTTTAGTATCAGTATGTGAAATGTAGATATTGATATTGTTCATGAGAGAAGTTGAATTTCCTCTAGTTGAGTTCCGTAGTATGGTGATTTAAGTGATCTGTTACATGGGTTTGTTTAATTTTACTATGATTGTTTAATTGTAAGTCGCCCTTATGGTTTTTAACCAGCAATTTGATTGAATAACAAGACAAAGTTATCTACTTTTATTTCGCTATAGTTGTAATAATTTATCTGCAACTTTCTTTCCTCCTGATGTATTACCAAATTCTAGCATGATGTTCCTCAGGCATCTTGTTAATAAGCATCATAGCATCATCAAATTATCTTGCATGTCAATTAAACATGCATATTGTTCCAGTTTGGCTCTCATGATTGAAGAATTTAAGACCCTTTGACCAATGAATGTTCTGTAATCAAGTTTCATGTTCAAAACGTGCATTTCATAGAATGGCTTCATTGTCTTGTCTCCGTTCCTGTTAATTGTAAGGAGAACACGACTGGAATACATCAATACATTGTGAATTGTGATAATTTGAGTTTTGAGCATTGAGTTATTTCTCAAGTGCAGTTGCTGGAGTTTTTTGGACAATATCAATGTGTTTGTTGCCACCGTATGCCTCTGTGGTTTTTTTGTGTTCAGAACGTGAATCGCGGACCAAACTTGGAGCTCCGGTTAGGTTATTCATTGGCAGAGACTGCTGATTATTTGTGACAAAGGGTTGGGTCTTTTTGGCAAGAAGTCTAGGTTGTGACTGGAACGATGTTACTGGTGGTAATAGCGGTAAATAGCGACTAGCCACCTATATGTTACGTAGCGAATAGCGATAAATGACGCCCGCTATTTCGTGTTTAACGATAAGGTAGTAGAAGCTTTAAGAAATGTTTTACATTCAATAAAAAAACATGTTTAGCTATAAAGTAGTAGAATATATAAGCAAACACCACCAAATTAGCTAAAATACTCTATTTGTTGTGTCAATTTTATAGTAATAAAGAATAAAGAAAATAAAAAAATTAAATAAAAATATCGCTGCAAGTCGCTATATACCGCTATACGCCATATAGCAGCTATTGACCTATACGCGACGTAGCGCGCAATCGCGACCGCTAGGGTCGCTAATGACAACCGGGGTGGTAACTAAAGTAGAGGTACAGATTGTTGGTGGTCTCCAAGAGTCGAAGGTGTAGTGGTGGTGGTAGTGATGACATTACAGCCATGTCGAAGGTGTAGTGGTGGTGGTAGTGATGACATTACAGCCATGTCGAAGGTGTAGTGGTGGTGGTAGTGATGACATTACAGCCATGCACACAACCTGGCTCATCGCTCCCATGGGCATACTGAAATATATATTCGAGAAAGCCCCCTCTCTCTGGGGGATAGCAATTAGCCAATTTTTTTCATCTTATTTATATTAAATTGCCAACATGGTACAAGATTTAACATATAATTTTAATAAAAATGGAGAAAGGTACTTAAAGATGTTAATTTCATAAGTCGGATATCAGAAGTTAATCTATATAATTTTCACTTGCAGAACAATCTTGAGAGGAATAATTGATTGAATAACTGGTCAAGAATATAAGGGGCTCGTTGGTTTAAATAATATTTTGGAAGGAATTGTATTATTTTGTGGGGATTGGAATGTTTTGCATCAAAAATTGGGATGGTGTTTGGTTGGTGAGTCTATAAAAAGGAATTGTAATATTAAATTTTGAAATTAAAAAATCACCTTTTTTAACACCTCTTCCATTTCCTAGTAGTCCAAACTAATAACCCTGATCTCATGTCAATCTATTGTTCTATTCAATTCCTTTGTTGTCATCTTACGTGGCAATTTGGTTTCATATAATAGCTTCTCTATCCTATGAGAGAGGAAATGTATCATTCTTATTTGATTGCTCGTTAGACCCTATTTTTCATTTTGTTATGATTGACATTTACTATAATACGTTTTGTTTTATACCAATGATTGTCTTAGTGTTCGATTGTTCTTTTGTTCAATACAAGTCCTCCAAATAGCGACGATATGTGATTCCAGAAGCAATGATTTGTGTTTCTATGCATTTGTTTACATTGCTATCATACTATCATTGAATGATAGGGATTATTTCTCTTCAGACATTGTAACTATATTGATGAAATTAAGAGTTTTATCGATTCTTGAAACTCAAAGAAGCAAAGAATCCATCTCTTTATCCTTTACGGTTATCTCCATTTCAATTTAGATTGAATTTCTAGAGCTTAAAGAACGTAGAAATTTGATTTGGATTTTGATATCGAGGCCTCATAGAACATGATAACTCGATTTGGGATTTGGATTTTTTATTTTGATTAATGATTCTTTACTGAAGTTTTTATTTGGACTTGGAATGTGATCTTAATTTAGATATTGATATTTTTATTGGATTTTTGATTCCAAATGTTCATGCCAAGATGATGATATCATATTGCTTATAATCATTTTGCTAGGTTTTGATGGGGGTAATTCCTGGGCATTTTGGTAATATTTAAACTTTCAATTGGAATTTTGCAACTCTTTCACACAAAGGAAGAAAAGTGAGATTCAGAGTGACGAAAGAAAGTTTTCTAATTCTAATGTAACTTTTTTATTTTCAGTTTCATAATTGGCAAACCGAATATGATTTAGTAATGTTAAGTTCGTTGATTAGTTGTTGTACGCGTACTTTTCACTTTTGAAAATTTACCTGGACCTTCATAAAGTTGTGTTATTGGTCGTATGGTTGATCCATATTTGAACAATGCTATCGATTGTGGATATATTCTTTTATTCTGTAAATTTGAGTTTTGTACAATAAAAAGATTCAAATACAAAGTCTATTTTTGCTACAAAGTGTGAGAAGACACAATAAGTCAAAAAAAATCACAAAAAAATTATATCCCACAATCTAAATCAATTTCAAAAAAGTAATTCCAAGCTTTTGTTCCATTAGCCGTCCTTACTAAGAAAAAAATAAACGAAAAATAAAAAAATTAACATTTTTTGTGTCATTTATGAAAGACACAATGACGTTATTGTGTCATTATGAAAGATACAATGATGTCATCGTGTCATAAAAAGACACAATGAATTTTTTTTTTTCTGAAAGAGTACGACGAGAGGAACAGAGACTCCAAATTACTTTTTTGAAATTCGATTTACATTATGAGATATAGTTTTTTTGTGACTTTTAAGACTTATTGTGTCTTCTCATATTTTATAGCAAAAGTATCTTTATAGAATAATCTCACCCTTTGTACAATATATAATTCTATCATGGCATTGATCGCGGTCTTTTTTTTAAATCTGTCTGAGTTTTTTCATAGAAATGGCGTCAATATACGATCAATACACCCATTAATCATGGATTGTTGAGCCATTTTGAGTTTTTTGATTCACTTAAGGGGATTATATGATCTGATTTTGATCATTTGATCATTTTTAAGATAAACAATTAATTATTAGAACAACTATGCATCATCACATATATTTTATCATTTATGTGTATTAACTTGCATAAAACATATGTTTTAAGCTAGTTGACGCTAGGCTATGAGAACAGACAAGACACAAGTACTATTAACGGTCCTAACATGATTATGAATATGATTACATAAGTGATAATGCCAACTGTGTGCTCATGATCAAATATAATTAAAGATATATTTTGAAAAAATTAAAGATTTTGTACTCATAACAAATAAACAATATGTGATGAAGTGTATTGTGTAATGGTGTTGTCATACAACATTTGACATATGCACGATAAGAGTGATACGTGATATAAACGACATCACATAATGTAGTATTCATCCAATTGACCTAAGTCGTCAACATAACTACAAAGTGAACTCTTTGTTTTATACTTGATTTTTATTCTATCATATTTTTCCATGATAACATTTTAAGCACTTTAAAATTATACATACGTACGTACGTACGTACGTACATACATACATATGTATATATGTATATGTATGTATATATTTATGATATATATGTATTTATATATATATATATATACTACGTATTAATCTTTGTATGCATTAAGGATTGTACCATATGTTTTATTGATTGTACCTATTTTCTCATTTTTTTCTTTATTTCTTTAATTTTTTGTTTTAACTCAATATTTTTATATCTTTACAATTTGGCTCCAACATTTTCTTACTTTCAAATTTTTTCTACTATACTATTTATATTTTTAAAAATTTCGGTTTACGTTTCGGTCTAAATTTAGCGAGCTGTGTGCATGCGTGATTTAACGTTTTTTTTTATTTTCCTCCGTTTGACGACCCCATGCAATGCACTGGTCCTAGGTCGACTTACTTATGTTTTTTTTTTGTGTTTTGTGTTTAGCCTGCGTGATTCAACGTTTTCTACGTCTATTTTTCGTTCGCTTTTAATTTTTTTATTCCTTAAATATGAACTTTTCCGGTGTAGATGTCACTGACAGTGGTATGCCAAACTTAAAATCTGACGTCATGTTCCTAAGTTCATTTGAAGTGAAAAAAGGAAATGGAAGAAAAAAGAAACATAGTTGTGGTTCAGAGTTTTTTAATAAAAAAATAAAAAGAAAAGCAAGAAAATTGTATTACTGAGTTCAGTTAAGGAGAAAAAAAAAAGTAGAAAGAAAATGAATCTAAAATCAATCTTTTCAAATAAGAAGAAAATAAAAAAAAGAATAAAAAGAAATATATATATATATACATATATATACTAGTAAGGAACCTGCGCGATGCGGCGACGACGACATCGACATATTCACAATGCGATATTGACGACATCGACATATTCGACAATGCGATATTTGTTTTCTGTATGCATGCGTGGCTTCTATTGTATAGTGTATTTATGTCATGAGCATCACAAAACTCAATTAAATAATAGCACACGAATAAGAAAATGTTTTTCATAAACAAAGTAGTTAAAACTAAATATCTGAGCACACGAATAAGAGAATAGAAGTCATAATAGTACGTTAAAATTAAATATCCGCATGTCAACTACTTGGATTTGATGAGATCATTGTTTGTCATAAGCCTTACACATCTCAATGACCTCATCAATATGCTTAGACCACCATTCTTCATCGGTGTCCAAACTGGAAGTTTCTTCTGTCACTTCCTTCTTTACCGCAACTAATCTTGATGCGGACTTTCCTGCATTTTCTCCTGTTTGACTTGAACAGGCACTGAAAAATCAATGTTAGTAGCGTTTTAATACTAAAAATATTATTAAATATTATTATTTTGTATTGATAAATTTCCAAAAGAGTTTGCCAAAAAGATTAGTCAAAGTTTTTTATGGTACCACATTTTTCATGGGATTGTTCTCTTTTATAAAGAAAATTAATCAATACAATAAACACTTTATTAACTTTTTGATCTCCTTTCGGAATTCATACTCAAAATTGTAATGTTTTAGGAATAGACGATTACATTATTTATTTTTTAACTTAGAAACTAATTTGACATATATTATATCTAATCCTCTTACTTTACTTTTAGATGTTAAAGTTACATTATTTATATTTATTATAAATCAATAAATTTCTCACCAATTCTTTTCGACAATTTCTCCATTTTTCCTTATTCATCAATTAAACTAAAACAAAATATTTTAAAAAGGTCTACTTAGTTGCTTTTGGCATCATTTGGTAAATGAATATAATTATACTAAATCCATGAGTTCTATACACAGCACCAAGTTGCTTGTTCAACTCAAAACCCACTTAAAAGTGCAATAATCTCATAAGGTAAAAGTCATATCTAAAACCCACTTATTCAAACACAAAACCCAGCAAAATCATTTGTTAATTTCAGTAAAAAGCAAAGCAGGAGCAATAGTTCACCTTACTAACCCAAATTGTTCTACTTGAGCCAAATTGTTCCACTTGAGCCAAATTGTTCCACTTTGGTATCTGAAAACCAATAAACATAAAAGAAATGAAAAATATTAATTTCCGAACATATGATCATCTTCTAAAATAACAATGAGAACCTAGCTAGTTCCAATGGTCTTTGATTTGATAAAAACTTTCCAACTGAGAAGTTCAACCTAAACCATAAAGAGAAATTTCACTATCATGCTGTAAAAGCAAGATCCACCATTCATATAATCATATGGTATTGAGTTCAAGACTCAATTTACACGTGGCGTGTTAAACCATAAACAATATGATATGATAATGAAGTTTCAAAACCTCTAAGAATTAATACATTGGCCACGACTCACGACTACCTAGTTACTTTTTTGGCCTTTAGAATGAACAACTTTTTTCTTTTTTCAATAGCATTTAAAATAACCATTTTACTTTTTTGTTTATTCAATCGTAACACTTTTGATACTTGTCTAGGCTAAAATACAATAGTTAGTTATTTTAATCTTAACAAACTTTATATCAGGTGCTAGTTATTTTCCTTAATCTGCATGCATTCGCCATGATATCAAAACTATATTATAGCTAAAATAGTAAAATTTGTACAGGAAATATATAATACAGACGGTTTTTATTTTTTATGAGACAAGATGTTTTTGTTAAAACTTCAAACTAAAACTGTAATATACCAGGCTAATATTTTAGGTAAAGGTGTACAAGTGTACATCCCTCATTCATATAATCATATGGTATTGAGTTCAAGTGAATTCAACTTAAGAACTCTATTATCTTAAGGTCAAAACAGTAAAACACATCTCTGTCAGAAACTACCCTTCTAACCCAAAGTGAATTCAACTTAAGGCCCAAAAACAGTTTCCACAGCCAGTCACTAAGAACTCTATTATCTTCCGTTTAACCTGCTTCATATCAGTCCTCTTGAAAATTTTAGAAAATACCTATGATATATAGTCATACCATATGCACTCTCAAGCATTAAGAATTACAATGAGTCAGACCACACTCTCATTATAAATGCATTTAATTTCCATTGAACATAGTTTTGAATTCAAGTTTTTACTATAATTATTACTTGCTATCAGTCGTGCTCAAGAGTCAAGAGGACAAACAGAATAAGATATGACAAACAACTTCAAGCTTACATTATTTACACTACATAGATGTCAATGTTCGGAACAGAGAGTGGTTTCTTGATTTTAATTTTGAAACTTCAAACCCAAATTACTAAGAGTTCAAGAACAGAGAGTAACATTATGCAATCCATAACCTCAGCATTTAAAAACATGAATCAGTTAACCAAGAGCAAATGCTATACTATATGCCCTCATGCTTGATTGCTTGGTGTCCCCTAGTTCTATTAAGAACACATAAATTAGCAATAATCTACACAGAAACTTAAAGTGTGTCAAAATTGGGAGATTATAATTTATGATCTACAAGTATCAATCAAAACGCTATATTTCTTATTCTGCATAGAGCTCAAAGATACGCAATTCCTTTCTTAAAGTAGTCCCTTTTCAGAAATGAAGTATTCTCAATTCTAGATCCGAACACTTAACAAACAACAACAACAAGTAGAATCAAAAGATAGAAGCAGCTAGTATAAACGCCAAGTAGAATCAAAAGCTAACCCGTTAACACTTAACAAACAATAACAAGACCTAAAAAAGACTAACCTGTAAAATAGATCCGAACATAAACAAAGCGATGGTCAACAGAGGTTAAAGAGATCCGAACACAAAGAACCTGTAAAATAGCCACATCAACAAACAAATCAACAAACAAAAATAAACTTAAGACAAAGCTTGAAATCCTAACATAAACAAAACCCCCAAATTTACAACATAAACAAAAACCCTAACATACATGAACACTAAAGCTTGAAATCCTCAAGCTTCGAAGTGAAATCCTCAAGCTTCAAAGTGAAATCCTCAAGCTTCGAAAGAGCAGATGTGAAGAACTCTAAACCTCGATGTGAACAACTACAAATCGGATGTTGTGACTTTATCTAGGGGGTTTGAGAAATTTGAATTTGAATCGGTGATGGTGATGTTACCTGATCTTCGAAAGCATATCTTCAGCCGAAAGCAAGTATGTCGTTTGTGCGTAAGTCTGAGACTCTGATCTCCGAAAGCAACTCTGACTTGTTGCCAAAATCGTGGTGTCGACGGCTTGAGTCTGATCTCTGATCTCTGATCTCTCCAAAAGCATGGTGTCGACATCTCTGCAGATAAGAAGCAACTCTGATGAGTTAGAGTTGCTTTGATGTTATGCCTCCGAGATGCTTTATGACTTGTAAGATATGCTTAAAGAGATGTACATCTCTTAAATTAAGACATTTGGGTGAAATTACCCTTGTGCCCTCTTCAAATCAATATATATAGTACTAGCAGGGAACCCGCGCGATGCGGCGGGAGTGACAATTTACATCACGGTACCCAATCTCTATTAGTTTATCAATCTTCTCATGACATATTATATAGCACTTTTGTTTGTTTTCTTTTTCGTAGTATAAGTGTAATCTATCTACTCTTAATTTTGATGAAGAAAGTAAAGCAGTCATACATCAATGGCTCCAAAAAAACATATATTAAAGATGCAAAATTTGAAACAAATATAACCCACTTTATCTATACTTCAAGATTCAACTCAACAAAAACCAAGCTAAAATGTTGAAACCATAATGAATATCATAAAACACTAAATAACAAAGCAGTCGATAAGAACTGAAAACAAACCCTAGAATCATTTCAAACATATCAGTGTATACCCAAGTCATAAATCACTAAACATAATCAATCACAACACCTGATTTCTTTATAACATGTTCATGTCCTTCTCGGTGACCAACACCCTGAAATAAAAATCAAACAAATTAACATCTAATTTCTTATAACCTGCCATGAATAACAACATATGTTTTTGTTCAAAATGCTACCAGAATGTACACCCCTATCCACACTGTAACGCCCGTACTTTTGTTGTTTCATTTTTAGTCCTTGTACCTTGTAATTCATCAATTCATACCCTTGTACTCTTGAGTCTTGATCAATGGAAGTATTATTAAAAGTTATTCTATATACTTATATGTTACACATGCTTAAAAGAAACGTTATATGCATTCAAATATACTTACGACACGCTGTAAATATAAAACCAATCGGAATCATACGTAACCGGGTGTTCATGAGCGAACCCAACTAACTTGTAAACAAGCCCAAATCTTTAAAACATAATTAAGGTTCTTAAAACACGTAAAATAACCCAAAAGAAAAGCCCAAAACCAAGTCCAATGGTCCAAGCTCAACACAAACACAAGTTGGTGATCGTAACTCTCGAACCGTATCAAGATCAATGCACCAAACCCAATTCTTAGTACCATGAATGTTAAATTAATTTTATCCATATGAAAGTACTCTGAAAATGGTGAACGTAGAAAAAAAACCGCGTACGAAACGGAGTTATAACGAAGCGGGAATCGCGAAAACAAGTTTGATGGTTTTGTTGACTAGTCAAACTGAAACCCACTCGGGTTTAAGCCCATTTTCCCTTTTTTTTAACCTAATTAAAGCCCATTAAACCCAACTCCTTCCCTTTATAAACTAGCCTCCACCCCCACAAAACACTTTTACACTTCACATCCCACCAAAACACTCTCAAAATCTCTCAAAGTTCTCTTCTTCTTCACAAAAATTCTGCACAAAACCTTCAAGGTTAGAACACCATTCTAACCCATTTTTCTTGCTTCTAATACTTAAAGCTTGCATCTAGCTTCATGGATACACCTCTAGGACTATCCCCAATGACTTTGCCTTGGCAAATTGAGTGGAAGCCATCTATAATGAGGTCCAAAAGCTAGTTTACAAGGCTGAATTTTTATTTTGTTTTTGTCCTTGATGTTTTAATCTTTTAACAAGCTTTAATCTTATTTTAAAACATACTAAACCACTTGGAACAAACCCATGGACTATCCTCTAGGTTTACAATGGTAACACTAAGGGGGAGGCACCTAAAATGGGTTCCCAAGTGGCTAAACTTTATGAAATTGTTGCTCTTGGGTTTACCTTGTTCAAACTTGGATTTTCCTTGAACCAAACCTTGTCTCCAACAAACCTCATTGTTGGATGACTTGAGTTAAGGTAAAAATCCAGAAATGAATGAGTTTTAAACTTAACTTTATATCTTTTTATTACTCAAGTAATCTAACATAACAACAAGTGTGATAAACCAAACTAAGTATTCAACTTTACCATGTTGAAAAGCTTATGTTAAGGTTCAAATGGCAATCTTGAAGAACTTTGGTTCTTCAAGTAGGGCTTTCCCACCATAACTCACCCGGATTACTTGAGATATTATATGTAGTATATCTATACTTTAAACATTTAAACTATTATGTAAGTATTTACAAAGGTTGTGGATTATTACCCTACCTTCGTATCTCATGACCTCCTTCGAGGAGGGTACACTAACGTACTAACTTTACCATCCGAATCTCCACACTTGTTGATGAATTGTGTTTTGGTCCGCCATTGGCGATACATGACTTCTATGATTCTATATACATACGTACAAGTACTCAAATCCGAATCTAAGACAAACCCGTTTTCTTGTTAGGTTAACCGTGTCTAATCCTCCCAAATCCATATACTCACGACTCGGAACTTTTCCTATCGAAACCGTGAGTCATACTTCACCCCTTTTATTTTAACACTATTTGGGTTGCAACATGTATCATTTATCAAATACACTCAAGCATACATTCAATCAAACTTATTCTAAAACTCAATTCATACAAACATGCTTACTTGTTATACTATTTGTGAATACATTCTAGAATACATTATCTTGCAAGCAATCTAAACCTCCCTTAACATGTATAGCGCTATAGGACTAGCACATCCGCCCTATTATGATGGGTTTATGTTAAGTTGTCAATCTTTACGGTCTTGCTCACTTTTGATGCTAAGATTACGCTAGTGGACACTTTGGTTTGATTATGGCTTTGCATGCTAGCAATGTACAAACTTTAGTATACTTTACTCATGTTGAATTAAGATTTTTCACTATTATGCTATGTATACAATTTGTATGCTCACCAACATATTTATATGTTGACCAATATTTTATACATGTTGCAGGAGATGCTTGAAGCTTTATCAAGAATTCAATTAGGGGACCTAGAACACACCAAATCTATCATTTTGTTATGTTTGTTTTAGACATTTCTCCAAATTATTGTATGTTTATTTGAAACACTGTAATGTTACGTTGATTATGAAAATGAAATTTAATCTTAATTTATTGTCATTTTAGTCCTATGATGTCTTTAAACAATCTATCACTTCTCGCGCCCCCGATGTTTCCGCCATCGGTTGGGGTGACAGATTGGTATCAGAGCCATAGTTATAGGGAATTAGGAAAACTTCCATGTTTTGACCTAGACTATGACTAAGGACACCCATTAGTAATGCTTATGATTTGTTTGAATATCTTATGTCTATGCCAAACAAAAAACTCAAATCTATCTAATCTTGCCCCTCATCTTATTCTCGGCTAGAAAGAAATACACCTTTCCTAAGGTGTAATCATGCGACGACGATACGAAGACACTTGTATTTTACAAATGAACGAACTCACCAAAATAGGAGTGAATCCCTTACTTTGGTGATGACTTTCAATCCACCATTATTGTTTTATGAAATTAGACCATTAAGATAGGAGTGATTCCTTACCTTGATGACAATTTCACTTATTACACTCTTGTGGACCCTTACCAACGAGTTAGGATTAATTTCCTTACCTTAATGGATAAGTACCAACCACGTTTAGGGAACGACACCACCAAGTTAGGAGTGATATCCATATCTTGGTGACTAGTCCCATTCTTTGATTTTCAATCTCACCAAAGTCTTAAGATTTTGATTGACAAGGGACATGTAGTAACCGGAAGGGCGAATACCATTACCCGACTTGTCGGCGAGAGTATTCCAACCTATTAAGCCAAAGCATGATTCCCGAACTCAAAAGAAGTCTTGACTACTTTGGATTAGTCTTAGTTCCAAAACCGGAACATTCCAAGCCTTAATCGAATTTCTTTTATGTTTGTATTTATTTTACGCATTTATGCTATACTCTTTTTCCTCTTGTCAAGAGCGAATCATCCGAATCGCGCTAATCTCTCGACCTCAGACACTAATAATCAAGAACCAACAAAAACTTAAAAGCTTTCATTATTTTTTTATCTAATTCTTTTGAGTGGTATATGATTCATTATGAGAACCAATTTGAAACCTATTTGTTTAGGTGTTATGTTATAATGCTCTAAATATGCAAAAAATTATGTTAAACACTATTGATCAAGTCTCATCATTCTCTTTAACCTACATTGTAGATGTCTTCCAAATCCCATAGAAGCTCCAAGCAAAGTTCCAATAAGAAAATGGTCGCTTTCATGGCTAAGAAAATGGCTCGAGTTATTCCCGATATTGTTAAGCAAATCAATGCCAACCCTAGCCCGAACACTTCAGTTGAATCCTGAAACCCTGGTCCTAAAACCTCAGCCTTTTCCTATAAGCACTTCAAGTCATGTGGCCCTGAACCTTTCACGGGTGAAGAGGGTGCCTCCAAGATGCTTGAATGGTTCGATAGCATCGAAGTCACTTTCATCAATAGTGAATGTCCCGATGAGCTTCGGACTCGTAGTGCCACTGGTGTTTTCATATCGAGGGCACTTGAATGGTGGAAAAGTGAAAGGAGCACTCGTGGAAACGAGGTCGCCTTCGCTCTACCATGGGAAGAAGTGAAGCAACTCATGATAGATGAGTTTTGCCCTCCTCATGAGATGCAAAGTCTTGAAGAGGAATTCTGGAACCTCAAACAAATTGGAGGAGACAACTTGACTTACACCATTCGCTTCAAGCAACTTAGTATCCTTCTCCCTCACTTGGTCAACACCACCGACCGAGCCATAGCCAAGTACATAAAAGGCCTTCCTCCTATTATCCGTGACTCCGTCACCATAGCCGAACCATTCTCAGTTGAGCGAGCCATCCGGTTGGCGGCTACCTTGTCCAACAACCAAGTGAAAGACGGATCCTTGTCTCTTAAAGGCTCCTTCAAAACCGCCCATCAAGCCATCTCCGAAACACCCGAGGAACCTAAAGATACAAAAACATCATCCAAAAACACCCATCACGGCAAGAAACGCAAGTTTCAAAGCCGCAACTATGCCATGACAACACCAACAACCCAAGCTCCCATCAACTCGAACCATGAACCACCTAGAAAAGCTTACACCGGTACGTTTCCCAAATGTGCCAAATGCCAATACCACCACCCACCTGCCTCTCAGTGCCGTCAATGCACAACGTGCAACCGTTATGGGCACTTTGCTTCAGCATGTCGAAGTGGTCCTAGCCCACCCGTAACCCACCTTCGGCTCATACTGGTACCCAAAGACCCCTGACTAATGGAAATGGTCGTGCTTGCTTCAAATGGTAACCCAACCATCTTGCTCCCCAATGCCCCCGCAACAATCAGGTTCAAGTGCAAGCGCCACGTGGACGCGCATTTAACATAAATGCGCATCAAGCTCAAAACGACAATGACGTTGTAAACGGTACGTTTCTTATAAATGGAATTTATGCTTCTATGTTATTTGATACTGGTGCGGATAAAAGTTTTGTTTCCGTAAAATTTGAACCAATGCTAAAATGTACACGTACTAAATTGCCAAAATCATTCACCGTTGAAATCGCTAACGGAAAATCTGTCACCGTTGATTCCATTCTCATTGATTGTATTTTAAGTCTTAATGAACATGAATTTCCCATCGAACTCATACCCATGCAATTGGGTAGCTTTGATGTCATAGTAGCATGGATTGGCTTGCCAAGGTTCATGCCGAAGTCGTTTGCTTTGAAAAATATATCCGTATTCCGCTTCCTTCCGGAGACACTTTACAAATCTATGGCGAGAAACCCTCAAACGGACTCAAACTCATGTCTTGTACGGAGGCACGAAAGTGCTTACGTCAGGAATGTATTGTCTTTTTAGCCCATGTCGTGACACAAAAAGAAAAGGGAAAGAGTGTGAAAGACATTCCAATCATTTGTGACTTTCCCGACGTGTTCCCTGAAGATCTACCCGGCCTTCCTCCTGCTCGTTCCATTGATTTTCGGATTGATCTCATACCCGGTGCTACACCTGTTGCTAAATCTCCTTACCGACTCGCACCCTCGAAATGCAAGAGCTGGCTAGTCAACTTCAAGAGTTGGTTAATAAAGGCTTCATACGTCCTAGCTCATCCCCTTGGGGTGCTCCAATCCTTTTGTAAAGAAAAAGGATGGTTCGTTCCGCATGTGCATTGATTATCGTGAGCTCAATAAACTCACAGTCAAAAACCGTTATCCTCTTCCTCGTATCGATGATCTCTTTGACCAACTCCAAGGAGCAACTTGTTTCTCAAAAATCGACCTACGATCTGGTTATCATCAGCTCCGAATCCGTGAAGAAGATATTCCAAAAACCGCATTCCGCACAAGGTATGGTCATTACGAGTTCATGGTTATGCCGTTTGGTTTGACCAATGCACCCGCAGCCTTTATGGATTTGATGAACCGCGTGTGTAGACCTTACTTGGATCATTTTGTAATTGTGTTCATTGACGATATTCTAATCTATTCTAAGACCGAATCCGAACATGAACGACACTTACGTTTGATCTTGGAACTTCTTCGAGCCGAACGACTTTACGCCAAATTCTCCAAATGTGAATTTTGGTTGAAAGAAGTTCAATTCCTTGGTCATATCGTAAGCAAAAGGGCATTCATGTTGATCCTGCCAAAATCGATGCTATCAAAGGGTGGTTGCTCCAAAATCCCCTACCGAAGTACGTTCCTTCCTCGGATTGGCGGGTTACTACCGTCGATTCATCTCCAATTTTTCAAAAATCGCCATACCTCTCACCTCTTTGACCCAAAAAGATAAACCTTTTATTTGGGGTCCAAAACAAGAGGAATCCTTTCAAACCTTGACAGGATCTCAGCCTCTCGTTTGATCAATCAGATTATGTTTGCAGCGGATTTAGCACATTAATTAGCGATTAATGCAAGAACATAAAAGATATTTCATGTAAAAGCACAAGCATAGAGAGAGAAAAGAGTTCTGCGAAACAATAAATGTTCTATTGCTTAGCACATTTCGGCAATTAAAACAGTATGGTTCCCCATCCTTTTATAGGCGGCAAAAGGATGGGTTGATGTCCTTTTTCTGACATCAACTAAATATTAAAATTACAACTGACAAAACATAAAACTACTGAAGATGTCAACAGCTGACATCTTCTTACAAAAGTTTCCTAAGTACTGACAAAAGTAAAACTACTGAAATCCTACAACGACTGATGAACAAACTCTTCAGTCGTTTATAACTACTGATACTATAACAACTGAAGAACATGCTCTTCAGCTGTTGTATAACTACTGAAACAAAATAAACTACTGAAAAGGAAAAACCATCACAACAACTGAAGAAGACTTCTTCAGCTGTTGTGACAAACTCTGAGTCTTCAGTACTTGGTCTTCAGACTTGGCTTCAGATGATGTAACAACTGATGACTTCAGTATATATCATCAGTTGTTGTCTTCAGTCTTTGTCTTCAGACTTTGTGCTTCAGTAGAAGGTCTTCAGTTCTTTAGTTCTTCAGCTTTTGATTCTTCAGTACTTGTCTTCAGTACTTGAAGTCTTCAGTACTTGTAAGATCAGTACTTCAGACTTCAGTACTTGGTCTTCAGTACTTTGGAGTCTTCTTCAGCTGTTGTTCTTCAGTTCTTTGATCTTCATACTTTGTTCTTCAGACTTTGTCAGAACAGCTGATGGTTGGAGCTAAGATGCTCTCGAGTCTGACATTCAAGCAAGAGAACACAATAGCTGATGGGAGTCTTCAGCAGTTGTTGCAGTGGCATGTGAGACTTAGAGGTTTTCCTGATCTTGGCTCATTGGTTCTTTTGGTCCAACAAACTCCCCCTGAACCAATGCAGCCAAAACCTCTAATTATTGGTTGTCCCACTTATTGGTGGCATAATGATTGGTCTATTTCCTTCTAGATCAGATTAGAAGTTGACCCAGATAAGCACTGGCCTAGAGGTAGTCTCTAGTGTTTGTTTGGCTAAGTATGGATGGGAGCTCTGTCTTGGGGAATTGGACACAGAGCTGTTGTCCCATCCATGAGATCTACCTCCCATGTACAAGCCTGTAGGATTCTCTGGTGTAGGCTCGGACAAATATCATTTGTTCTTCTTTGGTCATGCCCTCATCCCCACCATCGAACAATCCTTCACGGCCGTACATCTCTGAGACATACTTGACCTGTTTCCCATTTTTGAGCTCAACTGTTGTGATTTGCTTGTAAGCAAATTCATCTGGATGTCTGCCTTCTAGCAACAAGTTGAGCTCATCTTTGCGGAAGTTCTCAAGCTTCTTATACACTAAGCCTTTCCTCACCATCCTGTTCTCCAACATCATTTCAGGAGGTAGCTTAGCTTTATAAGCTTTCTCGAACTCATCCACAATTTCCCAGGGTGTTACTACAAGAGCCACAGTGATTACTTCATCTACAATCCTCTTCATCTGGCTCTTGTGCCTCACAGGAATATCTTTCTTTGTGATCCTGTGAGCCACCCTAGGATCAGGCCAAGTCCTCACTCTCTCTTTGTTATATTGGAAGGTTTGTTTGAGAGTGAAGAGTCTCAGAGCTTCTTTCTTCATATTCATGATAGAGGTAGAGGCAGCATATGCTTGGTCAATTGACTTAAGCATTTCAGCATCATGAAGATGCTGCTGTGCCTCTTCCTCTATCTTCACCTTCACAGTTTCCATCTGTGAGGTGGGGGTGATGGTTTGGGATTTGGCTTTTGGTAGAGGGATGACTGCTGAAAGAGGCAGTCTATCCTCCTCATCACCCTCTTCTTCTTCTTCTTGCAGCCTCAACACCCTTCTCTTCTTCTTCAAGGGTGGATCATTGGCTGCGGGTTTTGATGGTGAAGGGGTTGGTTTAGTGGGTTGTGGTTGGGTTGTTGGTGTGGGAATGTTGGCAGGCACTGCTAGTAACCTAGAGATAAGGGCTGGTTTGGTCTGTTTTACTAGCAGTGTCCTGTTCCCAGCACCTGCTTCAGAGAGGGCCTCAGCGACCAGTCCCTTTGTGAAGTCACCAGCTGAACAGATCTTGGCGGCTATAGCCAAGATCTGTCCCTGGTCCATGCTTTGACATCAAGGACTGGCCTGCCCAGATACTTCGAAATGAATCTACTCATAGCCTCGAGTCTCTTTTGATCCTCTTGGCTATAAGTAGACCATCGGTATTCTATCTCCCTAGTTTCCATGTACCTGATCTCCTGATCTAGCAAGGCAGTGTCCTTGTCAAAGCCTTGCCTGAACAGCTGAGCAATGGCAGAATCCATTGATTTGCTGTGTTCAGCATCAGCCTCCTTGACAAGGGCTGCTAGATCAGATTCAGCCACCTTCTTCCCTCCCTCCTCTCCCTTTTCTCATAAGTGACACTGAAATCCTTTTGGATGTCAGCCACTTCTATTTGCTCAACCTCCCTCTCTTTCCTCTTCCTTTTCTCCCTCACCTTCCTAGTTTCCTCAACCAACTCCCTCTCAACCACCACCTCTTTCTCTGCCTCTACCTCCTCCTCACCCCTCTTCCTCTTGACTTGCACTGATGTCTCCCCCTTTTTGGGTGCATTGGTTAGGGTTTGACTATCAGCAAGTGCCTTAGAAATGACAACCTCCACCATGGGTTGTATGTATGTGGGAAACCTCTCATCAAGGGTTTGAATGACAAGTCTTTAAGCATGGGTGTGATGAGAGGTAGGGATTTCTGGAGGATAGCATCCAGCTGCTCAGGGGGGTTCTGACCCTGAGAGCTAGTGCCAGAAGCAGGGGCTGGTGGCCGAGTTTGTGGGAGTGGCTCAGTGTTTATGAGACCCTCGGGTGAAGGTGCCATCTGTGGGGTAGTGGTGGCAGATGGACTTCTATCCTGAGTCATTTGAGCAAGCAGCTCTTTGAGTCTGCTTATCTCATCCTCTAGGATAGTGTTTTGAGCTACTACATCGTAGAAGAAGCTCAGGTCATCATCAGCATGAGCTGAATCACCTGACCTCCTGACAATGTCAGGATGTACATGCCCTGAGTGTGGCTCAGTAATAGCATGTGCCCCTTGTTCATGGTACTGGGGACTTCTAGCCTCCGGATTGGATCCATCATCGGCAGTTGCCTCTGGTGAGGTCTTAGTGATGTTACCAGCTTCACCCTGCTCAGATGTTGATGCAGGGGAAGTGGCAGCCTCACCAGATTGTCCTATCTCCCTAGCCACACTGGGAGATTGGACTGATTCTCTGTGCTGTGGGCTCCCACCGGCACTTGTATCCACCCCCTCTTCGGTTGGAGTCTCCCCAGTTGTAATAGGTTTCTGGGGAGAGGGTGGAGTGCTCAGATGGGTCAGCACTTTGGCGATAACCAATGTAGGGCTTTGTGGGGCGGTCTCATCAGGAGAAAGGCTTGAAGCAGTGTGCACAGGGGGAAGACTGTGCTCTTCAATGGCAGTCTTCTCAAGTGAGAAAGACCCCAGTAATGTGGTTGCCCCAATATTGGTTGCATCAGGCTCCTGTTGAGAGGAAGCCTGTGCGGTTGTGGTGGGTGGAGTCGTGGTACCTGCTGGGAGAATCGAACCAGCAGGCACATCCTGCCTTTGTGTTGCAGGGGCATCCTCAGGGGACTCATCTCCCTGAGTAGCCTTTTTGGGCTTCTTTTTGGCTTTTGGTTTGGTGGGGACTTTGGATTTGGAGGTGGAGGCTGTGGGTTCCTGCTGCGTGGGTTTTCGCAGCCGGCCAGCCTGTTTGAGTGTTTGGTCAGTGTTGTGCCTGGAGTATACCTCGGCTAGAACAGCCATGGCAGGGACCCCAGCGCCAACTAGTCCCTCAGCCTGAAGCTGGTTCTCTATTATAGCCATAATGAACCGAGGATACAAGATCCATCGGTTAGAAATTGGTTTTGTGGCCATATCCTTTATTTCCAAAAATAGTATATCAGTTAAGTTTAACGGTTGTTTTTCAAGGATAGAGAACAATACCTGTTGCCACCTTGTGGACATCTGGTCCCACGAAGAGGTTTTGGGAGCCAGACACACGTTCACCATGTGGAAGATCAGTCGTTGAGGGTCAGGAAAGTGTTTCTTCAACAAGGTGGAGGCGGAGAGGTCACCCTGGTAGTCGTTGGATGTGAATGATAGATCCAGGGCACCTTTGGGGTAGGAGGTTGGGTGGTTGGCATCCTCCAGCTCTAGGGTTTGGCGTAGGGTAGCTGGAGTGATAACCACGGGGTGGTTGTTGACGGAGGACCGGAGAGAGACCTGGCCATCCTGCTCTCCGGTTGGACGGTTATGTTTGTCCAAAACTCCGTCAAGGAGTCGGTGTATATAGTGGGGTTCAGGAGAAAAGCCGTTTTGTAGGGTGAGTCGTTCATAAGATCGACGACTTGGTGAAACTTAGGCCATAATGGCGATTTTGTGAGATGGGCGACACAGTTGTGTCGAGGTTTCAGTTGCATGGTCGCCATTAATGGTGTATGGGAATTTCATAGGTTTGAAGGATTAGGTCAAGTGAGGAGTAAATGCTCTGAAGGTGGGGTATTTATAGGGTAGGGCAAAGGTTGAAAGAAAACTACTGAAGGTTTTGGTGTTAGTTATCAGTTGTTGTAACGCCTGATGACGTGGTTTTAACCTTCAGTGGTTGTAACATCTGAGGACTTGGTGTTGGTCTTCAGTAGTTGAAACTACTGAGACTTTGGTTTTGTCCTTCAGATGTTGTAAACGTCTGAAGAGTTACTGTCAGTCTTAGTAGTTATGAACTACTGATGACCTAATATTCTTCTTCAGACGTTGTAACAACTGAAGACTTGGTGTTAGCCTTCAGTAGTTATGAAACTACTGAAGACATGGTATTGCTTCAGTTGTTGTAAACAACTGAGGACTTGGTGTTAGCCATCAGTAGTTGTGAAACTACTGAAGACATGGTTTTGTCCTTCAGTTGTTTGGGTATGAAACAGCAGTTGTTGGCATCAGCTGAAGAGTAAAATACTCATCAGCTGTTTCCGTCAAATCAGTTGTTTCATGCTGACCTCCATATTTACTCATCAGCTCTTAGGCTGACTTTCAGATGTTTCATTGACCCTTCAGCTCTTGTGAGTATTTATGCCTTCAGCTCTTGTGATCAGATGTTCACAAGTGCTGTGAAGTACTCAGAGCTGGTGAACAAATTTTGTCTTCAGTACTTGTGTAAATTACACATCAGTACTTGTGAATAAAATTTGTTCTTCAGTACTTATTTGTTTGAAAATGATACATCAGTAGTTGTAATCCACCTCACTACATCAGTTGTTTTCAACAAATAATGTACATCAGTACTTTGAAGCTATTTAGTCTTCAGTAGTTGTGAAAATGGTGAAGACTAAATTACTCATCAGTACTTATATTTGACCTTTACATACTAATGCTCATCAGTACTTGTGAACTGAGAGCATCAGTATTGGTCAAATTATTCGAGCTGCAGCATACCAAGCCTTAGTACCAAGTTTTGAAATGTGGCACTATCTAAAGGCTTAGTAAAATATCTGCAAGCTCATCAGCACTAGGCACAAACTTTGGATCAATCAGACCTTTTTCATAGCAATCCCTAATAAAGTGATGTCTGATCTCTATATGTTTGGTCCTAGAGTGCTGGACTGGATTTTTGACAATGCAAAGAGCTGAAGCACTATCCATTAATAATGGAGTCTTGATCTCTGTAATGCCATAATCCAAGAGTTGGTTCTGAAGCCAGAGTATCTGAGATGTACAACTTGCAGCAGCAATGTACTCAGCTTCAGCAGTGGATGTAGCAATTGATGTTTGTTTCTTACTCTGCCAAGAAACTAAACAATTGCCTAGGAATTGGCAACCACCAGAAGTGGATTTTCTGGTGACTTTGCATCCTGCATAGTCACTATCAGAGAAAGCAACTAATTTGCAAGAATGCCCAGTTGAATACCAAAGACCTAGTGATTGGGTACCTTGCAGATATCTAAAGATCCTTTTGACTGCAATCAAATGGGATTCTTTAGGTGCAACCTGAAATCTAGCACAAACACATGTTGCAAACATGATGTCTGGTCTAGAAGCTGTAAGGTACATCAAGGACCCGATCATACATCTGTAAAGGGTTTCATCAACCGCTTTACCTTTCTGATCTACATCTAGTTATGTGATGCTGCTCATGGGAGTAGAACAGGGCTTACAGGTTTGTAAATCAAACTTTTTCAACAACTCTTTGGTGTATTTGGACTGATGGATGAAAATTCCATCATCCCTTTGTTTGATTTGCAAACCTAGAAAGAACTGTAATTCCCCCATAGCACTCATTTCAAATCTTAGATTCATAAGCTTTGTAAATTCATCACACAACTTTGGATCAGAGGATGCAAAGATGATGTCATCAACATAAATCTGAACAAGGAGCTTATGTTGTCCCACAGTCTTGATGAATAAGGTTTTATCAATGGTGCCTCTAGTGAACTTATTCTCTAGAAGAAAGGTTGAGAGTGTCTCATACCAGGCTCTAGGTGCTTGCTTCAGCCCATAGAGAGCCTTATCAAGCTTGTACACCCAATCAGGATGTTTATTGTCCTCAAAGCCTGGTGGTTGACACACATAAACCTCTTCTTTTATTTTTCCATATAGGAAGGCACTTTTGACATCCATTTGATAAACCTTAAGACTGTGAAAGCAGCATAAGCTAAGAACAGTCTGATTGCTTCCAGTCTGGCCACAGGTGCAAAGGTCTCATCATAATCGATGCCTTCCTCCTGTGCAAACCCTTGGACAACCAGTCTGGCCTTGTTCTTGACAATTTGGCCCTTCTCATCTGTTTTGTTCCTGAATACCCACTTGGTGCCTATAGCACACTTATCTTTGGGTAATGGAACAAGCTCCCACACTTGCTGTTTCTTGAATTGAAGAAGCTCAAGCTGCATAGCTTCCACCCATCCATTGTCTATTAAAGCAATATGATAGTTCTTTGGCTCTTGCTGACTGATGAAGAGAGCATAGAAGCAGAAGATGGACAATTGATTCCTGGTTGAAACTCCAGCATGGATATCACCAATGATCTGTGATGTGGGGTGATTCTTGAGCTCTTGATAGACTATGATATCTGTGCAAGTGTTTGTAGATCCATCAGCAGCAACAGATGGTGATGGAGATTCCTGAAACCATGTAGAGGATGGCAGCTCAAACGAAGTAGAGCAAGCAGAAATCTCATCATCATTTGTAGTGGATGGAGCTGCTGAGGCTACAGGAGCATCAGGTTCAGTGGACTCAGGCAGGTTGTCACTAAACCTGAAGAGGTGAGTACTGACTACATCATCATCAGTACGACCAGGTGAAGATCTGTTGACAGGCTCAACAGATGGAGGTTGATAAGGAACATATTGCAGTATGTCCAGATCAAACAACTCCACAGGGTTTTGTGGAATCTTGTCCTTTGGAGATTCATTGAACTTAACATGCAGAGTTTCTTCAACCCCCTTTGTTCTACAGTTGAAGACTCTGTATGCCTTGCAAGTTGATGAATAACCAACAAAATACCCTGCATCCACCTTACTAGCAAACTTCTGGAGTGGGTTGCTAGTGTTGAGAATAAAACATGGACACCTAAAGGCTCTAAAGAATGAAATCGGAGGAGCCAAATGATGAAGAACTTCATAAGGAGTCTTCATCAACCTCTTATTCACTAAAGCTCTATTCTGTACATAGCAAGCTGTATTGACAGCTTCAGCCCAAAAGGTCAGTGGCAACCCTGAGTCAGCCAACATTGACCTTGCTGCTTCAATGAGGGTCCTGTTCTTTCTCTCCACCACTCCATTCTGCTCAGGAGTTCTAGGAATGCTAAACTGCCTTCTAATTCCCTTGGACAGGTAGAAGTCATCAAGTGTGTGGTTTCTAAACTCTGTTCCATTGTCACTTCTCACACACTTGACCTGTAGGGAGTACTGCTTTTCTACAAGTAACACAAAGTTATTATAGTCTTGGCTGCTTCATCCTTGGAGTGCAAGAAGAAAGTCCATACAAACCTGGAATAATCATCAACAATTACCAGGCAGTATTTCTTCTTTGCCATGCTCATCACTCTGACAGGACCAAAGAGATCCATGTGCAGGAGCTGCAAGCAGGCAGTGGACTTTGGTTCTTCTATTGAAGGGAATGAAACTTTGTGTTGTTTTCCTTTCAAGCAAGTAGTGCAGTCATCTTCACACTTGAACTCCTTCTGAGGCAATCCTCTTACTAAACTATGGCTTATAAGCTGATTCATGTTCTTGAAATTAACATGACCTAGCCTTCTATGCCATAGTGTAGACTCTTGAGGAGATGCCTTGGAGAATAAGCAAGGATGGCCTTTTAGATCCATCTTTTTAGAAAGATCTAAAGCATACACTCTTCCTGTCCTGTTGGCCTTCAGGAGAGTGTGTTTATCCAATGCCTTGTCAATCAAACTCAGAACTTTGGATGACAGAATCCGACAGTTCTGGCTTGTGAAAAGGGCAACATGGCCTTTGTCACACATTTGACTGACACTCAAGAGGTTGTACTTGAGATTCTCCACATGGTTAACATCATCAAACCTTATTTCCCCATTAGAAACAAAGCCTTTACCAATGATGTAACTCTTTGCATCATTGCCAAAGGAAACAAATCCCTTCTTTCCTTAAGAGTAGTCATTAAGAAGGGAGCTGCTTCCTGTCATGTGCATGGATCCTCCACTGTCTACATACCAGATGCTTCTATGGCATGTTGAAGAACCCTGCAAACACAACTATGTGTTAGTTTGTCTTGGAGACCCAAACCTGCTTGGTTTTGGGTCTGTTCTCAGCTACAGGTGCAGCACTAACAGGTGTGTTGTGTGTCACAGCTTGAGGTGAAGAAGATGGTACAGAAGAGGAACCCTTTGGCTTGGACTTCCTTTTCTGTGGTTTCAACACAGGAGCATCTAAGTGGTTGACTCTTCCCACTAGGTGCTGAACCATCATCACCAATTGTGTCTGATTCTGTGATAAGGCCTTCAGCTCTTCAGACACATTGGAGTTTGCTGATGATGAGTTCCTATGTTGTACCATCCTTTTCTGAGCAACCTCAGCTGTTGCCTGAGTAATCCCTACCTTCCTTTTAGATTTATCTTTGGGCTTAGGGATTTCAGGCTTGGATGTTGCTAGTACAAACTTGGTTTCAAACTCATTCTTCATTTTATTGATGCTCTCATTAATTTTCTCCTTCTTTTTGAGTTTGGAACCCCTTTTGTACCAGCAATCATCAGTAAGATGATTGAACAAGCCACATATCTCACATGGCTTTTTCTTCATCTTATGCTGATCATCAGCTGAAGAGGATTTAACTGCTGAAGACTTGTTCTTCAGCTGTTTGTCATCAGTACTAGCAGTTTTCTTCCTAGTGCCTGCTTTCCTGGTATCCTCTCTAGTCTTCAAACCTTTCCTACTGTTAGTTTTCTTCTCTTCAGTGCTAACAGTATTTGAGGTTTGAACTTCAGATGTTGTCACTTGCTCTCTAGTACCTTCAGTACTTCTAGTGACAACACCTGAGTTGATCAGCCTTTTGGTCATGTGACAGTCAGCATTTGAACCATCAGCTGTTGTAGCATCAGCTGATTGGTTTTGGCAGAAGTAAATGCTGACATCTATCTCTGATGATGCTGATTCAGAGGATAGTAAGTCACATGATGAGAAGGATTGGTTATTGCTCTCCCATCAGATTCAACTTCTGCTCTTGAAGTGAAATCTGTGGGAGGAGCAGTGTGATTATAACCAATGCCAAACTTCACATTGGAAGCTGATTGCTTGCTAAGAAGCATTTCAAAACCCTTGCATGATTGCACCCATCGATCACACTCAACTTGGGTGGTTGCAAGAGTTTCCTTGAGGTCTCTGTACTTCTCTAGAAGTACATCTTCCCTAGCTTTATCATCTTTGATTTGGCATTTAAGCTTGTAAATCTCATCATTTTTATCTTTTAGAGCAACCTCAAAATCAGCTTTTCTTTTGGAAATAGTGTGCTCAAGCTCAAGATTTTTATCTATTAAAGCTACATTTGCTTCTCTAATAGAAGCAAATGCTGCTATGCATGATTCAGAACAAAGCTTGGCTTTTGCCTCAGTGGATACCTGAGATGAGGCATTGGATGATGACCCTTCAGTAGAATCAAGGGCCATCAGAGCAAGATTTCCAAAAGGTTGGTCACCACCATGTTGACCAGCACCTTGGAGTAGTTGATCCTGACCAGACAACTCTTCTGGTAGACTACTCCAGTCAACAACACTTGGGGTGAAAAAGCTGTGTTGTTGAGGTTGTGTATGATGATGAGATTGGGAAGATTGAGGCTCTGGAAGAGCATGAGGTGGTTGAGCCGGGGGTGCTTGAGTTTGACTAGGCTGAGGCATGTAGTAACAGGGGTAAGGATATGGCATATGACCTTGTGGCACAAAATAAGCAGGTGGTGCCTGAGCCTGAGATGGATAGCTAGAACTGGAGGAAGGTTGCCCTTTGTGCTGTGAGCTATTGCTGGGAAAAGTCACAAAGGGTGCAGATGAGTTAGATCCAGATGATCTACACTCTCTTGCAAAGTGTCCAAGCCTTTGGCACTTGTGACACCTCAACTTGCTCTTGTCAAAACCAACTTTGGTTTTGCCAGAGAGTCCTGGGAATTTCCTACCAGTTCTCTTGTAGAACTTTTGAGAGCGGATATTTATCATTGCCATTTGGTTCAAAATATCCATCTCTTCCAGATCATCATCTGGAATGCCCTTCAAGTCCTCCATCAGAAAACACAAGTTGTCACCACCACCTCCTGAACTACTAACACCAACAAAAGCTTGTTCTGAGTTGGTAGAGAAATCAATACGCTCATCATAAGAACTTCTGATGAAGCATATTCTGACTCATGACTTATCAAGGTAGCATTACCTTGGACAAAGTCATCAGCAAGTTTGCCAGAAGATGACAACTTCCTCTTTTGCTCTACCTCTCTCTCAAAAGTGAGCAATTTCCCATGAAGTTGGGTGAGAGATAGAGTGTCCAGGTCAGCACTGGAGCGTAGGACAATGGTATATGTGTCCCATCTCTCAGGCAATGACCTGAGGAACCTGTTGTTCATCTGGCTTTTGGAGTACTCTTGTTTGACCATCTTCAGCTCAGAAATCAAACAAGAGAACCGCTCAAACTGCTGGGTCAGAGTCTCACCCTTTCTATATGAGAATGTCTCATATTGTTGGGCGAGGATTTCCCTATTGTTTGCTAAGACCGAATCAGTTCCTCCAAATTGTTCCTTTAGAGCAACCCATAGGTCATGAGCAGACTCATGATGCAAGATCCCTGAATATATCTCATTAGGAATGGCCATGGCTAGAATTCCATGGGCTCTAGCATCAATTTCGAACAGCTTTAGATCTTCGTCCGAATATTGTTCAGGTTTCTTCGCAACCTGTTCATTAGATTCCGGGACGCTCACCATAGGCTTGTATGGCCCATGCACCACTGACTTCCAACAACCAGCACTGTTGACAGCCAAGTGGTGTAGCATACGTCTTTGCCATATGTTATACTCGTTCCTAACCAACATCGGAGGCTTGGTTGAGGAACCGGTATTGTGAGGATCATTAGTTGGTGTTGTCATCTCAGGTTTTAGTCAAAAACAAGTTTAAACAAGACAAACGTAACTCGAAACCACCAAAAGACCTCAAGATTTTGGCCAGAAACAGCAGAAACTCACTCTCTATGGCTAATTCTTGCAAATTGCTAATTCGATCAAACAGAGAGATCAAAAGAGCAGTTTCAAATGATCAATAGTGAAATCGATCAATGATTAACCTGCTCTGATACCATTTGACAGGATCTCAGCCTCTCGTTTGATCAATCAGATTATGTTTGCAGCGGATTTAGCACATTAATTAGCGATTAATGCAAGAACATAAAAGATATTGCATGTAAAAGCACAAGCATAGAGAGAGAAAAGAGTTCTGCGAAACAATAAATGTTCTATTGCTTAGCACGTTTCGGCAATTAAAACAGTATGGTTCCCCATCCTTTTATAGGCGGCAAAAGGATGGGTTGATGTCCTTTTTCTGACATCAACTAAATATTAAAATTACAACTGACAAAACATAAAACTACTGAAGATGTCAACAGCTGACATCTTCTTACAAAAGTTTCCTAAGTACTGACAAAAGTAAAACTACTGAAATCCTACAACGACTGAAGAACAAACTCTTCAGTCGTTTATAACTACTGATACTATAACAACTGAAGAACATGCTCTTCAGCTGTTGTATAACTACTGAAACAAAATAAACTACTGAAAAGGAAAAACCATCACAACAACTGAAGAAGACTTCTTCAGCTGTTGTGACAAACTCTGAGTCTTCAGTACTTGGTCTTCAGACTTGGCTTCAGATGATGTAACAACTGATGACTTCAGTAGATATCATCAGTTGTTGTCTTCAGTCTTTGTCTTCAGACTTTGTGCTTCAGTAGAAGGTCTTCAATTCTTCAGTTCTTCAGCTTTTGATTCTTCAGTACTTGTCTTCAGTACTTGAAGTCTTCAGTACTTGTAAGATCAGTACTTCAGACTTCAGTACTTGGTCTTCAGTACTTTGGAGTCTTCTTCAGCTGTTGTTCTTCAGTTCTTTGATCTTCATACTTTGTTCTTCAGACTTTGTCAGAACAGCTGATGGTTGGAGCTAAGATGCTCTTGAGTCTGACATTCAAGCAAGAGAACACAATAGCTGATGGGAGTCTTCAGCAGTTGTTGCAGTTGTTGCAGAAATTCCGGGCATGATAGTATTTGGGTGATCATTGACCGATTGACCAAAGCTGCGCACTTTCTCCCAATTCGTGAAGATTACTCTGTTGAGAAACTAGCTCGTATCTATACTGCAGAAATCGTCAGCCGTCATGGTATTCCTCTAGACATCATTTCCGACCGAGATGGTCGTTTCACTTCCCGCCTATGGCGATCTTTTCAATCGGCTTTAGGAACTCAACTCAATCTTAGTACGGCTTTTCATCCTCAAACGGATGGTCAATCCGAACGTACTATCCAAACCCTTGAAGATATGCTTCGATCGTGTGTCATTGATTTTGGTGGAAATTGGGATGTACATTTGCCATTGGCCGAATTTTCGTACAATAACAATTATCACTCGAGTATCAAAATGGCACCATTTGAAGCTCTTTATGGACGAAAGTGTCGATCACCCATTTGTTGGCATGAGATTGGTGAGGCACAAATCACTGGACCCGAACTCATTCAAGAGACGACGGATAAGGTCTTGCAAATCCGGGATAACATGATCAAAGCAAGACACCGTCAGAAGGATTATGCTAACAAAAAAACGTAAACCCATGGAATTTGAAGTCGGTGATCTTGTACTCCTTAAAGTATCTCCTTGGAAGGGAGTAGTGCGTTTTGGTAAGAAAGGAAAGCTTACACCCCGATACGTAGGTCCTTTCAAAATCCTTGAAAGAGTGGGTAAAGTGGCTTATCGACTTGACCTACCGCAAGAGCTTAACAATATCCATCCAACATTTCATGTCTCAAATCTTAAAAGATGTCTAGCTGATGAAAGTCTTCATGTCCTAGTTGATGAGATTCGTATTGATGAGACCATGCACTTCGTTAAGAAACCCGTAGAAATCATGGACCGTGAAATCAAACAACTCAAGCGTAGTCGTATTCCTATAGTCAAAGTACGTTGGGAAGCAAAGCGTGCTGCTGAATTTACTTGGGAACGGGAAGACCAAATGAAAGCCAAGTACCCGCACCTTTTTTATTCAGAATCTACTTCTTAGTGAAATTTTGGGATGAAATTTTCTAAAGTAGGGGTGACTGTAACGCCCGTACTTTTTGTTGTTTCATTTTTAGTCCTTGTACCTTGTAATTCATCAATTCATACCCTTGTACTCTTGAGTCTTGATCAATGGAAGTATTATTAAAAGTTATTCTATATACTTATATGTTACACATGCTTAAAAGAAACGTTATATGCATTCAAATATACTTACGACACGCTGTAAATATAAAACCAATCGGAATCATACGTAACCGGGTGTTCATGAGCGAACCCAACTAACTTGTAAACAAGCCCAAATCTTTAAAACATAATTAAGGTTCTTAAAACACGTAAAATAACCCAAAAGAAAAGCCCAAAACCAAATCCAATGGTCCAAGCTCAACACAAACACAAGTTGGTGATCGTAACTCTCGAACCGTATCAAGATCAATGCACCAAACCCAATTCTTAGTACCATGAATGTTAAATTAATTTTATCCATATGAAAGTACTCTGAAAATGGTGAACGTAGAAAAAAACCGCGTACGAAACGGAGTTATAACGAAGCGGGAATCGCGAAAACAAGTTTGATGGTTTTGTTGACTAGTCAAACCAAAACCCACTCGGGTTTAAGCCCATTTTCCCTTTTTTTAACCTAATTAAAGCCCATTAAACCCAACTCCTTCCCTTTATAAACTAGCCTCCACCCCCAAAAAACACTTTTACACTTCACATCCCACCAAAACACTCTCAAAATCTCTCAAAGTTCTCTTCTTCTTCACAAAAATTCTGCACAAAACCTTCAAGGTTAGAACACCATTCTAACCCATTTTTCTTGCTTCTAATACTTAAAGCTTGCATCTAGCTTCATGGATACACCTCTAGGACTATCCCCAATGACTTTGCCTTGACAACATTGAGTGGAAGCCATCTATAATGAGGTCCAAAAGCTAGTTTTACAAGGCTGAATTTTTATTTTGTTTTTGTCCTTGATGTTTTTAATCTTTTAACAAGCTTTAATCTTATTTTAAAACATACTAAACCACTTGGAACAAACCCATGGACTATCCTCTAGGTTTACAATGGTAAACACTAAGGGGGAGGCACCTAAAATGGGTTCCCAAGTGGCTAAACTTTATGAAATTGTTGCTCTTGGGTTTACCTTGTTTAAACTTGGATTTTCCTTGAACCAAACCTTGTCTCCAACAAACCTCATTGTTGGATGACTTGAGTTAAGGTAAAAATCCAGAAATGAATGAGTTTTGAACTTAACTTTATATCTTTTTATTACTCAAGTAATCTAACATAACAACAAGTGTGATAAACCAAACTAAGTATTCAACTTTACCATGTTGAAAAGCTTATGTTAAGGTTCAAATGGCAATCTTAAAGAACTTTGGTTCTTCAAGTAGGGCTTTCCCACCATAACTCACCCGGATTACTTGAGATATTATATGTAGTATATCTATACTTTAAACATTTAAACTATTATGTAAGTATTTACAAAGGTTTGTGGATTATTACCCTACCTTCGTATCTCATGACCTCCTTCGAGGAGGGTACACTAACGTACTAACTTTACCATCCGAATCTCCAACACTAGTTGGTGAATTGTGTTTTGGTCCGCCATTGGCGATACATGACTTCTATGATTCTATATACATACGTACAAGTACTCAAATCCGAATCTAAGACAAACCCATTTTCCTTGTTAGGTTAACCGGTGTCTAATCCTCCCAAATCCATCTACTCACGACTCGGAACTTTTCCTATCGAAACCGTGAGTCATACTTCACCCCTTTTATTTTAACACTATTTGGGTTGCAACATGTATCATTTATCAAATACACTCAAGCATACATTCAATCAAACTTATTCTAAAACTCAATTCATACAAACATGCTTACTTGTTATACTATTTGTGAATACATTCTAGAATACATTATCTTGCAAGCAATCTAAACCTCCCTTAACATGTATAGCGCTATAGGACTAGCACATCCGCCCTATTATGATGGGTTTATGTTAAGTTATCAATCTTTACGGTCTTGCTCACTTTTGATGCTAAGATTACGCTAGTGTTTGGTTTGATTATGGCTTTGCATGCTAGCAATGTACAAACTTTAGTATACTTTACTCATGTTGAATTAAGATTTATTCACTATTATGCTATGTATACAAATTTGTATGCTCACCAACATATTCATATGTTGACCAATATTTTATACATGTTGCAGGAAATGCTTGAAGCTTTATCAAGAAATTCAATTAGGGGACCTAGAAACACACCAAATCTATCATTTTGTTATGTTTGTTTTAGACATTTCTCCAAATTATTGTATGTTTATTTGAAACACTGTAATGTTACGTTGATTAATGAAATGAAATTTAATCTTAATTTATTGTCATTTTAGTCTTATGATGTCTTTGAACAATCTATCACTTCTCGCGCCCCGATGTTTCCGCCATCGGTTGGGGTGTGACACACACGTTTGAAAGAAAAATGTAGAAACCAAAAGAAAGTAAGAAACCAACCAAAATGACGACTCGTAACATCCGTACCACCACATCACTGCAACAACCACCGCTATCATGAATCTCATGAATCTGACATGAATCTCATAAAATATTACAATACAATTTATTAAAAACATGTTTATGTATAAAAGATTCGTTGTTTTACCAAAGAAAATGTAAAATAGACCATTGATATATTAATATTTAACCCATGTGTATTTTAAATTAGAACTATTTAAAAGATTAAACAAATACTAAATATCCCATCAAGCATTAGGTTCTTCCTAACAAGCTTTTCTCTCAAATTTTGTTCAAAATTATACCTGAATCAACTTAAATTTAAAGCTCGATTAAGTCAAACTTAGGTAAAAATATCTATAGCACACCAACAAACTAATCAAGCCAGGCCTCTTGGGTTGGGTTGGGCTGGGTTTAAATGCAGCCAACAAATAGTCAACATATTTATCAAAACAAGATCTCAAAATTTAAGTAGACAACTTTAATGCTACATAATCTAAATTTCTGAAGTGATTCTTGCCTACAGATTAAAATCACTAAATCCAGTTTAACACGATTAAAATATATGAAACTGATCTTGTGTAGTGATATGAGTCTAATCGTAATAACCATAGCAATTTATGAAATTAACGCACATACCGCATTCGAAGATCCTTGCATTGGACACATACCCATGGATATTGTGGTGGGTCCAAACAATATGAGTGAACACAACGAATATGACAACTATGACATGTTATTAGAAGTTCCTCAGGCTCCCGACAACAACACTGGTAGCAAGCTGGTGTTGGTGGTGGCTGTTCATCACAACATTAAACCAAAATGTAATCATGAACATGATCCAAGTAATATGACCTAAAAATAAAACATAACAAATAATAAGAACAAGGATTTACCAAAGTCTGAGGTGTATATGATTCACCATGTGGAAGAATGTATACATCTGTAGCTTGACAGTTGTTTGGAATTGTTTGAGAGTATATTTTCTGATTAGAAGATTCAACGCCTTCCATCTTTTGTATGCTATAAAAACTGGCCTTGCATAAAGGACATGTAGAAACTTTTTTCAATGAAGCCTGTAAGTACACATTATACACAATGTATATAGTTATGTAATCATTAACTGTATTCTAAGAAACCAACCAAAACGACGACGTCTCGTAACATCCGTACCACCACATCACTGCAACAACCACCGCTATCATCATCTTCTTCAACATCCGATGACGGAAACCACACCACCACCACCGCACAAACCCTAACAAACTCCGAAGACTTCCGTTTCATCTTCGATCCTACGCCGCCACCACTCACCGTCCATCTTCGGAAGAATGGTCGTTATTGATTTGGCATGATTTTGGATTTCACTGGTTTCGCGAGGTTAAGAATGCAAGTATCAATGTTTAAACTAAAGTGATCAAATGAGTCGAAGGAACTGTAAATAAATAAATGTAAAACTATCAAGCAAATCATTTTGCAACAGTTATTCAGCAGTTTAGTTTAACCGACATTCAACAAAAACTTGTAAATTCATACTTCTGCAAAAATCCAGTACTAAGATCTTACACATCAGTAGTTCAACCCGCAGCCTTCGGATCTCACCTTCGTTTATGCAGTTGCTAACAAAAACCACCGTCCGCCGCTACTCCTCCGCCTTCCGTACAACTCTCAATCGCCGTTTGCAGAAGCCAAAACCACAAAAACGTCTCCAGGAAAGCTCAGCAACCGAGTAAACACATACTCAAAGCACGCGACGCCGGATCAAGTATCTCAGTTTTCCTCTCGAACACGTTTTCAATCATTCCCCTTGAGCTAAAACACAATCGATAGAGGAGAACGACGGCGAGAGGAGAACGATTGTGTACACAATCATTCCGCTTGAGCTGAAGCACAATCGATAGAAACCGGCGAGAGGTGGAGCTTATCGGCGGAGGTGAGCGATGGCGACAGCGAATGTACACAATCGATAGAGGAGAACGATTGTGTACATTTGAAATTGGATTTTGAAATTGGATTTTGAAATTGGATCTGGGCGGATTTTAAGCTTCTTTGGGGAATTGGGGGTGGGTGGATTTTGAAATTGGATCTGGTTGAAATTGTTTCGTTTGAATTTTGAATTAGATCTGAAAGATGTTGTTTCTTTGGGGTGGGTGGATTTTAATCTTTTTGTCTGAATATTGATTGTGTATGTATCATGCTTTAAGAGTGGTATTGTGTGCTTAAAGAGTTGTACAACTCTTAAAATTAAGAGTTTTTATGAAATGACCATTTTGTCCCTTTGATATGTTTATTAATATAGTATATATATATATATATATATATATATATGTATTATATATATATATATATATTTTCTTTCCTTACTCTTGTGAAGTAGACTCTGAAAACACACATAAGTGAACCACCTCACTAATTAGCTCATTAATGTAATGTAATCCAGTTTCTCCCATTTTCACCCTTCTAATCTAATTTGTTAATCTAATACGTGTCGTGATTATGCAGAACAACAACCAACATCAACCATATCAAGTAAATCTCACCGCATGTAGTATATAATTACTAGCCTAACCACCCGTGTGTTACACGGGTTGGAAACTTAAATTTAAAATAGAGTAAATTACATATATGATCCCTATGTTATGTTAAAATTTTGAATTTGGTACTTAAAATTTAATATTTTTTAATATGATTCCTAATTTCTTTTTCTTTTTCATCTTTGGTCTAAACTTCTGTTAGTCAACAATTAATAATATTAAAAATTATAAAATGATATTTTACTCGCATTGACTATCCATTTAATTTACCTTTTAAACTATAGTATTATTTTTATTAAGGAAAGCTTTATATTCTTGTTTTTTCAAAGTTTTTATTATTGAATATTTTTATTATTTCATTATTGTCACACCCCCGCTGATAGCGGAAACACGGGGAATGTGAGCTAGACGGGATCGTCATAACACATGGTATGAATAGAGTAGCAATAATAATATGATGACAAGCGTGTCACGACGATACCCGAACACAATCGGAGACTTGTGTCGTGTATGATCAAAGTCCACGACAGCATAGTCATAAGCATAAACATAAGAAGATCACATAAACATTGATAATAGCTTGTAATGTAATATTCCCACAACTCGGGAACAAGTATACAAAAGATCATGTTCAAGCTTTACAAAAGTAATGAACACGAAATACATCCTAGGGTCTCCTCTAAAAGGCAGCACTCCTAGATCTTCAATTTCCTTGATCACCTGAAAGGTAATGCTCAAACGGTCAACAATAATGTCGGTGAGCTTCGCAGGTTTAAATTGTAAACATGTAGTTGATGCTGTATAGTGTTTGTAGTGGAATACCGTGCATACAGTTATAAGCAAGCAAGATCACATACCATGCGTTTTATACAACCAAGCCTAATGACGTACACACATCAAATTGTCAGAATATATTCACCCAAGGCCCGTTCCTGGCAGTGTGATGGTACTCGCAAGTAACCATCTGTCAAGGGTGGGGGTGTCAACCCAGTAGTACTACTAATACCTATCTGTTGGTTCCAACACCGGAATTAATGGTTGTAAGACAGTCCACACAGTAACATCATGTATGCATCAGATAAGTACTCACAAAACAGTATCACGTTGATTCCAAGTATGAAAATTGTATGAAATTTGTATGTATTTTGTACAGCATTGAAAACGTGTGAGCATACTCTTCCCCCATGTTTGTAAAAGATTGAAACAAATGTATAAGCGTAAAAAGGGGCCACGAAACTCACTGAACAGATGATAAGCACAACGATGAAGTATCCCAAGGGTTAGATGCTATGAACCGTCAAACACCTATTGACAGTTACTAACAAGCATTAATAATGATCATAAAGCATAAGATGATATCAATAGGCTCGGGCAGTTTCGGTTCGGTCGTGGGTAGTACACACACAAGCAGTCATACACATCTCAGACTAGGTTATTTTAAATAGTATGTGCCTGTTAATAGCGTTGACTTTAATCTTTGTGGTCAAGCTATGACACTTTATTAATATTACATTATCGTTGTGAGATCTCCGAAGAGGGGATCCATACACACACCCACATCATTAGTCATACAATAGGACCGGACGCACGACCGACACTCCATTCGCACGAGTGGACTTTCAGTCGTACGAATTAGCTACTTTCGTACGATTGAACCTTCATTCATGCGACTAAGCATTCAGTCGTACCATGCAAGACTTAGTCATACGACTTAATCTCCATACACACGATTGGACCTTCAATCGCACGAATCAGCTTCATTCGTGCGATTGAACATTCATTCGTACGATTGGCCTTTCAGTCGTACGACTCACACACAATCGCACACAATTTCATTCGCACTGACTCAATCGCATGACTCATTCGTTCACACAGGCTCATTCGCACATGCATTCAATCGCACACACCCATACGCCTGACTTAGTCGTACGATTTGCCCAATCGCATGGCTCAGTCGCGTGACACACTCATACGCCCTACCCAGTCGCACGACTCATTCCAGTCGCACGGCTCAGTCGGCCGGATGGCCCAGTCGCCCTGTGCAGCAGGTCGCGACTGCAGAAAAGTGCAGGGCGGCCTTCGGCTGCCCGAACACGAGTTTTACACCACCAAAACTTCCAGAACTCATATTCTAACATGTCTAGACGTGAATCACACACTGGAACACAACACACAAGCCTACACGACCTCATGTGCTCGGATGAACCCGAGCACCCGAAACCCTAGAAAACGCAGCAGCTAAATCGAGCAATAACGGGTCAAACGAGGTTATCTACCTGCTAGGAGTGAGATTTCACGATGATAACCAAGATTTGACGACGAAAACGCAACAAACGGGATGAATTTTGGTGCTAGATTGGTGTAGAAAGAAGGAAGAAGAAGAAGGTCGATGAAGATGAAGATGAAGTGAAGAAAAGGGCTGGGAAATGGGTATTTATACCCATCCCAGGTTTGCCAAAGTGTCACTTTTAGTCCCTGTACTTTGCCCCGAGTTCTTAAATTTTGTTTCGGTTGAAAACGTTATTTATTTAGTCTTGTTTTATTTATGATAAAATGTTATTAATGTTATTTAGAAGTTAGAAATGATTTTATTCGTGACAATTCTTTTAGTATAAAATGACGTGTTTAGTGTTAACGGGGCAAATCTTGGAGAACGTCTTAAGATAACGACAAGTCAAGCAACAATATCTCGCATATAAGGGCAACTAAGTAAAACAAATATGGTATTCACGTAGATGGTTCGTCAAAATGAGGAATGACTGTTAACAAAGGTTAAGCAAAACACGTTAAATGACGGAACTTTGGTGACGGATGTCACAATTATTAATATGTTTATTATACAATAAAATACATTTTAAATACATGAATAAAAATTTTATAATAACATAATTTATAAAATGTTTGCTTTTAATATGTTTAAACTGTCCATTTTTTAAATGTTGTTCTTAAAACCGTTTGAAATTTTAAAAGTTTTTATAAAACTATTGGTTTTCTAAAGAATTTTTACTTAAACCATTTATTTTTAAATCATATTTAAAAAAACAATCACCATTTTAAACATCTTTTCAAAAGCAATTCATTTTCAAACGACATTTTTAGTATTTTTTAAGGCGTTCAATAAACAAATAGTTTTAAAAAAAGTATTTAGAAAACTGATAATTATAAAATTACATTTAAAAACCAATGGTTTTAATAAGGAGGATAATGCTTTTAAAAAGTACCTTTAAAAATCAAAAAGTATTAAGAGAGATATTTAAAAAATCAAAATGTTTAGAGAACCATTTAAAAACATGAACATTCTAAAAATAACATTTTTAAAAACATTTTATTTAAGTAAAAAGTAAATTACATTAATGATCTTTATAGGTAAAATAGTCATTTTAATAAAAACTTAACATTAGTAACAGAACTAACAAAACAAAGACCATTGACAAAAGATAAATATACATCTAGAACTATGTTTGAAATTTTAAAAGTTTAAAAAACAAATCTAAAATTTTAACCAAACTACAAGAACCATCCATGTAATTTACTCTTTAAAATAAATAGAAACATAAATTATCAGTTATTTTTAATAAGCTTGTAATATTATGCATGTAAAGATCGATTAAATAAATGTATACATGTAAATTAAATAAAAGAATCAAATACATAGTAAAACAATATTAATGTTTATAGCTACAGGAAATGGTGCACTGTGTGAGCTGAATCTTGAACGCACGCAAGGTGTTTGATTAAATGCCTGTGAGAGATTTTGAACTGGTGAGTAGGAATTATGTCTGTCATTTGATTGTGTTTGCAGTGATTTTCTTCTTATTAGGGTAAGATCATATCTAAAGTTCTTTAATTGTATAAAACATGTCATTGTATGATGTAGATGCAGTGTTATTAGCAACCTGCAATGGAAAACAATCAATATTTGGTGCTTAGTCTAGATAAATGATTGTTAAAGTTTGTTAATTCAGTGCATTGTATCATTAAAGTTCAAGCCAAACTGTTTTTATAATACTTTGGAGGATTAAAATAGTACATTATGGTGTAATTGTATTGCAACATCATATTATTGATTGCTATATTGTTATTTAAATGATGTAGCAACCATTAGATTAAAAGGGAAAACCTGCTGCAATGGAAGCTGCTCCTATTTTTGTTGCTAATCATGTATCAGACATTTATCCAATTTACTTTTTCTATGAATTATCTCCAACAATTGTTACATCTGAGTGACATGATTCCATGCCATTTGTTGGAGTTATAATCTTATAATCAGAGTAATGCAGGTAGCTATTTAATGTTTTATAAAATCATGACTTTGTTTCATTAATTTTGACTTTCTTTGTTATGATTTTCATTTTTTCAGGTGATATATGTGAATTGGTTCTCATATCAATTACAAAAGTAGGTTGTACACGAAATAAAGGTAACCAGTCTTCGTTCCTTATCTTTCTTTTCACATATTATTTAATTTGTTGTACAAATAGCAAATATGGTATATTAGCTTCAAGCTTTCGCCTTCAAGTTACTATTGTCCCACGATCTGTACCATTTGTACCCGAGTCAACCCGTTTAGCTCTTCTACGTGAATACACTAACACCGGTGTCGCATCATATATGCCATGTGAATCATTTTTTTAAACTTGTAAATAAATGCCTGTTTTTTTTTATATTCACACGTAAGCATGGTTTGCATATGTAGCATGGCATCAATTAGTGCCACATCAGCAAATCAGGTGGAATTAGTTAAAATGTGGCTGCTTGCAAGTTTATACTAAATTAGAAGTTGGTTTCTATTTATCTCCTAGCTTCAAGTTGGTTTCTAAAATCGCTTAGAAAACCTAAAGCTCATTTTGCAGTTGGCCAACCAATAGATAATTGTAATGTGAAAGTTTTCCGATAATAGAAATGTTTCGATTTTCATCAGACAACCAAATTGCTTGAAAAATATATTTGTTTTTGGTTTGTAGTTTTCCTACAACTTGAATTTTCCCAGGTTTACATGACTTATGTCCAAGCTCTATATGTTGGTGGAGGATGGCCATTAATCCAAGCTCTATAATCTGAGTTTGAATACTGTTTATTTGTAGGCTGAACTCAGAGCAAATGTATTTGAGGCAATAGAGGAAGAAGATAAGGCGATTGTGAAAGACGAAGGCCTACCTCCTGCACTGCTGGGTAGCTGCAATGATCGTGCAAAGCAGCTTCATGCTTCCCCTTCAGGTATGCTCTACCAAAATTTTAATCATCTAATTCTCATTATATCAAGACTATGTATGTGCACACATATCTGTTTATATGTACGGGTGATGGCATTTAAATCATGAGCCATATGTAATATGGGGTATTATTTTGATATGCCTTCAGGCCGGCTTCTAACTGCACTCGTATGTGAATACTTGGATTGGGCGCAGCTTGGCCACACGCTAAAAGTTTATTTCCCAGAGTGTAATCTGGTAATAGTTTTCTTTCTTGCCATAATTTACTAGTGTTATATTCATGATTCTTTGAGTTTGTTCAATTACTTTTTTCTATAATGTGGAGTAAATGCGCCATTACAGCAAAAAGATGCATGGAAAGCGGAGTTAAGGGACTTCAGTAATAAGAATGGTTATGATATAAACAGGAATGGAGATAGTGGCCCCTTGCTGTTGGATCTTGTAAAGAAATAAATACAATAATAATATAAAATAGATTTCCATTGTCTTCTTAGCATTCATTTCTTATATAGTTTAATTTATGTTTTTCTTAATAAATCAGAACGAAGAGGTGGTTCCTCAAACTCTAGCTACAGGAATGATGATTACAACTTTAGATATGAAAATGATGATAATTCAGAAGATATTAACCGTGCCTCCTATGCCTTGGAAAATCTTCAGTTAGACAGAAAGGCTCGAAATTTGACGACCTCTTGGCGGTTTGTCTTCTTAACTCCTGGAATTCTTTTTAAAAAATTACCATCGAAGGAAAAGTTAACCCATAATTGAATCTGTTGTAGATAAACCGGTCAATTTGGCCACATTTACTTTTTTTATGGTTAAACTACATATAAATGTATATAACTTTACATGTTTTGCAATTTTATGTATCAAATGTGTTACCCTTTAATGTATCAATTTTTTTTAATTTGTCGTTATTATATATACACTGGCTTCCCACACAACAGGTAACTGGTAACTTCTTTATCTTTTACTATCTTTTATACCAGTTTTTTTATATTAGAAAATCAAAATCCAAAATCAGAAAAGGACCTTATCTGATCAAAATTTGCAAATATGAGTTCCGGTGAATGCTGCCTTTATGGCTTTTGTGGAATATATAGTATTTTGTGGGAAACCACTCAAGAAAATATGCATAGTTCCTTCATCACTTTGGATTTATGTTAGCAGCTATAACATAATCACTTGTAGTGATGTATAAGTAGCTAATGCTTGATATGCATGATGAGTTGTACTTTGTAAGTTCTAACCTTCATTGCTAAATTTGTGCAGGCATGGTGGGGATGACAACAAAAGAGACCACATGTAACATAAGTGATATCAGAGGACATGTAGTTTGTATCAGGCTATAATGTATGTCTTTTCTTAATATACGAGAAAGCCGTTCATAAAGCACAAACGTTCATGTTTCGTGTTTCATGTTTTTATGATTTGTTATTGTGTTTCCTTTAATTGAGCCCATAGCTTATTTGCCCTTTGTTGAGGGCTGGGTGTGATTGATTTAGCATGAAAACAAGTGTTTTGTTTGTGTGATTTATTACTATGATTGTAAAGTTAACTATAATATTGTGTTTCGAGTGGACTGGATTGTTTTTCTGAATTGCTTGGACAGGAACAGTGTTCAGTTTGGTTTGGTGTTATTGCTGACTTGGTTAAGTATGACTGGAGATTGGTTCGTGGGGAGCGATATCAGTGCTCGATCGAATCTGTTACGTCCTTAGGTTTGTTATCTTCTTCTTCTTTGTTTTCTGAATGTTAGTGTATTTTTTATTATTATATTCCTACCAACTCATAATAATAGTGTCTTTCATTATGGAGGATTCCTAAAAATTGTGATAGTGTGTTTCATTGTGTTCGTGTTTTCGATTGATGAATGTCTTTAATTGTACCAAAATTTATGTTTCTGAGGGTTGGTTATGAGATTTTGCATCTTTTTGCATTAAGATGTGTGATAAAAGGTTCTTTCTTTTTATGGATGTTCTTCATTTCCCAGGTTGTGTACAAATGTATGTTGTTCATTTGTACATCAGTGTTGTTCTGTTTATTTCTTGATGTTATAATTGGTAAAAAGCGCGTGATGGATTAGTTCTTCATATGTTATAGAACTTTATGTTAGCTAATTATAGTGTAAGTTGGTTGCGTGTTATGTTTCTTTCTACTTTCAACATCAGAACTGTAAAATAGTTCAATTTTGTTATCCAAATTAGAGGAGAGGTAACTATAGCAACACCCGAAGACCATCCAATGGCAGGGCTTTCAGAGTTTAACGAGAAGATAGCATCAAGAGAACTGTTTATGTCTCTGACATTGATCACAATGTGAGTAAATTGCATGTTTCCGTTTACTTCTTCTATACAATGTGTCATTTGTTTCATAGTCTAAATGTTATTTACTCAAATGGTCTCTTTAATAGGTCAATGAAGAGCAGCTTGCAACATTGTTTAGTGGCTATGGACATGTAAGTCACAATCTTTATCTTCAATTGATAACTTTCTTTATAGTTTTAATCATTTGTTAAAGAGATACTGACACATGGTCCAAGTATCTGAAATTGAGGTGAGATGGTTCGTATGATACATTAACTTCTATTATTTAATAGAGTTTTTTCCAACCCGGAATATCATGTGGATCACAATTCCATAGAACAAAATATCATGTGGATTACAATCCATAGAACAACAAAACCTAAAAGAGACCCGCGGCAACGCGCGGTCTCCAAATCTAGTTTTTACTTAAACCATTTATTTTTAAATCATATTTAAAAAAACAATCACCATTTTAAACATCTTTTCAAAAGCAATTCATTTTCAAACGACATTTTTAGTATTTTTTAAGGCGTTCAATAAACAAACAGTTTTAAAAAAAGTATTTAGAAAACTGATAATTATAAAAATTACATTTAAAAACCAATGGTTTTAATAAGGAGGATAATGCTTTTAAAAAGTACCTTTAAAAATCAAAAAGTATTAAGAGAGATATTTAAAAAATCAAAATGTTTAGAGAACCATTTAAAAACATGAACATTCTAAAAATAACATTTTTAAAAACATTTTATTTAAGTAAAAAGTAAATTACATTAATGATCTTTATAGGTAAAATAGTCATTTTAATAAAAACTTAACATTAGTAACAGAACTAACAAAACAAAGACCATTGACAAAAGATAAATATACATCTAGAACTATGTTTGAAATTTTAAAAGTTTAAAAAACAAATCTAAAATTTTAACCAAACTACAAGAACCATCCATGTAATTTACTCTTTAAAATAAATAGAAACATAAATTATCAGTTATTTTTAATAAGCTTGTAATATTATGCATGTAAAGATCGATTAAATAAATGTATACATGTAAATTAAATAAAAGAATCAAATACATAGTAAAACAATATTAATGTTTATAAATATCTAAAAATTTTATTGTATATAAATCTTTAACCATATTCAGTGATTAACTTCTCAAACTTATTAAATCATCTATTTAGAATATTCTTATGTATTGTAGTGTTCTGTAATTAAAAATATAAAAAATTAAGGATATACAGCAAATATGTATTATAAAATAAATATTATAGGAACAAGATAACAATTCTATTAGTTGAATAATATCTCATCCTCAACCACAATAAACCTAATAGAGTAAGTTTCTACCTTATTATTATACATTGGATGTCTTTATATACGAATTATGGCGTGATATATCAAGATCTCTTAATAAAGTTACTTTTTATACTGATAATGTCCTGTTGAGCAAGGTAATCTGATAGTTATTTTGTATATTTTTAAAAGATCTTTGATAGTGGAATAACAGTAAACAGAAAATATTTGTTGTATATATATAATAAATAATGGTATTATGTTATATAATGCAGACAAATATTATACAATATTGTTAAAATATAGAAGATTTTCAAATTTTGAAACTATTAACCCAAAATACTCGGATTGATTGTTACCATTAGAATTTAAAATTTATGAACTACTTATACTCCATTTGAATATTCAAATTGCTAGTTTTAAATTTTAAATTTTAACTAATTAAGTTAGTTATTTTTAGATAAAATATTGGATTGAGTTGGATATTGAATTTGAATTTTAAGTTTTTTAAATTTCCGTTTCTAATATTAATTTTTAAAATCTAATTTTGGAAGTTGTTTAATTAAAAATTAAATGATATTTAAACATTTATTTTTAGAAGCATATTGCTAATAAAACGCCACCTGACAATTGTATGACGTAAAGATGTCATGTGACACTGTATTTACTAAAATCTTTTCACGTGGCCAAACGAGATTAGCCCGACTCTTAAAATCATGTGTCCTGATTATGCGAATTCACTAATCCATATCTGCTTCGGATCTCATTGATCTATCTGTTCATAATTTCATGCGATCCCATTAATTTCAACGTATAAACCCTAACACACGAGTACTACTGGTACACTATCCAATGATCCAAAACCTTCGATTCATCCCTTCCAACAATCGTTTCTGATAAAGAAACAAAGTTTTCCACTCACGACACACCCCCACCATCCGCCATTGAACGGTGCAGAAGATGGGGTGTTCGTTTTCGGGACTCAACGCCCTATACGACGCCGTGAACGGTGGCGCCGATGTTTGGATCAACAACAACCGCTTCAAGGTCGTCCGGCAGCTCGGTGAAGGTGGTTTCGCCTACGTCTTCCTCGTTAAGGAGGTCATCACCGACGCCTCCGGTGGTGGCGTATCGACCAAGTTCAAAGACCCCTCTCACATCGCCGGTAAATTCAAAACCCCCAATTTTCAATTCCATTGTTAGGGTTTCAACTTTTGAACATTCTGCATTGTGTTAATTGATTTGAACTTCTGTTTGGAGTGAGATTGTTGTAATACAAGTGAGGATGATTGATGGTTTATGTGCAGAGGATGGGACTTATGCTATGAAGAAGGTGTTGATTCAGAATAATGATCAGTTGGAGCTGGTGAAGGAGGAGATCCGTGTGTCTGCGCTGTTTTCCCATCCGAATTTGCTACCGTTGCTTGATCATACTATTATTCCAGTGAAGGTAACTTGTGTTTTTGTTTTTATTTGTGTTAAGGTTTGTGATCATATGAAATGTGCTACAGACTTAAGTAAAGATCATACAGTTCATGGATTGTGTGGTGAAAGATTTATGCTCGGATTATTTTGGTGTTGTAAGTAAAAAATGTACGTGAATTGGTAGAGCACTAGCCAGAGGGATTGTGGGTTTGGAGGTGGCGAGATTGGTCGTTTGGGGTTGGTAATTTGCCAATAAGGTTATAGGTCTTGTTTGGTATGTGTCTGGGTCGGATTGGGTGACTTGTAAGCATGTCTTATCTATTATTTTTATTTATTTATTTTTTAACTTTATAGCAGTTTAATGCATTAATTTGATTACAGAAACGCCATTATTATTACTATAGTAATTTAAATATTTGAATAAAGTGATTTAGGAGGTTGTATGCCTTAAACTTAGGCCTTGGGTGCTCGCAACACAGCTCATTTGACCCGTAGCCCACATTTAGCTATTTATTATTTTACCCATTTGAGATTAAACACAACCTAAATTGACCCATTGATTTGTAAAGGGTGAAATTGGCACTTCTAATTGTAACACTCTCATTAATCTTATTTTCACCTAAGTTCTAAAACTCGAACATATGATGTTAATGACAGAAGTTGTTTCAGTAACATGACTTGCTAAATTACAAGTGATTCTTGAAGTATTCACTTTCTTCAATTAGCCGCTGCATGTCTTACAACACTTATGTTCGAAGTCCTCAAAAAAATTAAGCATTTATGGCTTATAAGATCTTAATCCTCTATAATTCTAGTTACTGGTTACATAGTTGTCTAATTCTTGTTCAATATATGCACCAATACTATGGTTTCTTCTGGTCTTGTAGATTTAAGAACTCAGCATATGACATCAACAGTTTCTTCAATAAAGATGCATTATAGGAAAGTTTAACAGGAGATCCACAAAATTGTGGAGTAAGATGTTGACGACAGTAACTGATATACCCGGGGAAAAAATTATGAATTTGTGCCTTCACTTTGTTAAATTAATTGAGGCAGGGTTTGCTGATTCCTGAAAAAGCTTCGATTTTGTTGGACAGGGCACACCAGAACAAAGTTGGACGCATGAAGCATACCTGTTGTTTCCAGTTCATTTGGATGGGACATTGTTGGACAATTCAATAACAATGAAATCTAAAAATGAATTCTTTTCTACTTCTGATGTTCTTCAAATTTTCAGACAGGTAACTAATGGATCATGTATGGGCCTGAGACACTTTTTCATGTGAATGTGGCAAGGACGGGTCTAGAAACATGTCCAAAACAGTTAAACAGGGTCATTGTTCATTATGGGTTGAAACAGTCTGGGTCGGGCTGAGTTGAGCCACAAACACTTTTTAGTCTATTATTTTATAGATAATTATTGCGTTAAGTGTGTTTGGAAGACAATATCATTGGATAATAAATCAATATCATTGGATAATAAACTATGTTTGAATAAGTTGATTTAGAAAGTTGTATGCTTGAAAAGTAGCCGACTTACCCATATGACCCGTCCCCTTTAGCTAATCTTTTTTTATTCGCGTTTGAGATAAAACCTAACCAAAAGTCCAAACCAATTCTTTCATATGTAAATGGGTCGAAATTTCCCTATAAGAGCTTTGTGAATTTTATTTGAGATGCTCATGTTTTCCTTAAAAAAGCTAGCTACATACAAAGAGCCAAAGAGTAAAACAAAAACACACATAGCCATAAAAAAAATGCATATGAACTAATTATAAAATACTGGTTTCTAATTGGAGTACAAGTCATCTCAGAATATTTTGAATCAATATTCATCCACAAAGTGTCCCACTAAGGAAAAACTGGGTTGCAGCTTTGTGCAGGACTGAAGCATTTGCACACCCTTGATCCCCCATACGCACATAATGATGTAAAACCAGGAAATGTCCTTTTAACACATCGTAAAGGACAACCACATCTAGCAATACTAATGGATTTTGGAAGTGCTCGCCCTGCTAGAAGACAAATTCGCTCTCGCTCAGAGGCACTGCAATTACAGGTTATTTTTTATTTATTAATATGGTGACATGAAATTTATGATTTATAAATTTTTTAACAACCTTTTGCTGATGATAATTTTGTTTGAACGTTAAATATTGGTCAGGAATGGGCATCAGAGCATGTTTCAGCACCCTTCAGAGCTCCTGAATTGTGGGATTGCCCCAGCCAAACAGACATTGATGAACGAACTGATGTATGGTCTCTGGGTTGCACTTTGTTCGCCATAATGTAAGTAATTTTGCAATTAATCTGTTTCCAATGCATCAAAACTAGGATACACCATCAATTATACTATTGACGCTCTTCATAACAACTGAAAAATCAACCAAGCAACCACTAGTTAAATAAATAGAAATTGCATTTCTCTATTCGCTATTCATGGATGCATTGTGTCAAATGCATTATAATAATATATATCTTTTTTGTTATTGTATTTTAACACATGATTATCGATAGAAACGTTCTAAAAATTTGCAGCATAGCGACATGCAAATCACTTATACACGTTTTGCAACAGGTATGGGTCATCTCCGTTTGAGTATGCATTAGGGGAATCAGGTGGAAGCTTGCAGTTGGCTGTAATAAACGGACAGATAAAGTGGCCAGCAGGCCCAAAACCGCCATATCCAGAAGCCCTACACCAGTTTGTATCATGGATGCTCCAGCCTCAAGCAACTGTTCGACCACGTATAGATGACATCATCATTCATGTTGACAAGCTGATTTCAAAGTTCTCTCTTTAAACTATAGATGACAGTTCATATAAACATGCTTTGTTAGTATTGCAGTTATCATACATATGCAATGACCAGTTTACTATTAAGTTTGTAATTGTTATGGACATAAATAATATGATGTGTTCATGTGAAATTGTGCTGGTCAACTTTGTTGTGGTCAGGTCAACTTGTTCTCTATTGTTATGGACATAAATGATAAGACTCATTGTATACCCCTTTTCCTTTTTTGTAGTTGGATTGGCATCCTGGTCCACATCAGATTCATATCTGCTGGAGGACCAACCTTACCCTCTTTTAAGTCTTATTCCTGCTCCAAATACAAATGGTTCAATGAAAGAAATATTTGTTTATTGACATTAATTTTCTTAGAATTCAATCGATTCTCGTCCTTGTGTTTGACACGAGTTTGAGTTCCAACTAACAAAAATTGATCAATGCTGGATGAGATTCCACCCATGATTTCATCACCACCAACAGGAAAAGATTGATCAAAGTTCTAGACTGAGAATCTGAGATTCCACCCATTATACACTGGATGTTGTTTCACTGTTTGATGAAAGTTGCATGGAGTTTTATCATTCGAGAGAACTTATAACATTAGTAAGTTGTTACTTTTATTCATTAATCGAAGAGGATTTTGGACAAAGGATTACCGGTTTTGCCTCGGTATCCCATCTGATGGACTACTGGTCTTACCAGCAACCTATCCTATGTTTTGCTTTCGAAGAGTCTAGACCACTAATGCTGTTGAATGAACATCCTTTTAGACTCTGCACATCAAATCCTTCTTGAAACTAAGGTATTTCTTGCTTCTGAACTTTCTTGTCTTCTTTTATAAGCGGCATCTTACTTGCCGTTTTATTTAATATGCAACAATGGTAACTAGAATCAACAACTACTTGAGTATGACTGACAACTAAACATCAACGTCAAATCAACGACAACTGAAGGTAAGTGGCAACTTGTCCATTAGTAGTAACATGATAAACAGTAACCACTTGGTCATCAACAAAACCTGTGCCAAAAACTAAAAAGAAAGCCATTAGTAGCAACTTAGTTACTGTAGATGAAGTTCCCGCTAAGGGTTTCCCATAGATGTGACAGTCCCACTATCGATAGTTATAACAACTAACTTCCACACTCTTTCCCCACGTGTATAACAATGATATTTGGTCTGGTTTCGGCATTTGTCTTAGCCGACTTTGGTGTATCACCAAATTATTTTAATCTGAAAGTAATTTCACGTGATTTATTAGATTATCTAAAAAAATCTGAACTATAAAACTTACTAATACGCCAAAAGAAAACTAAAGTAAAACAAAATGGAACCCGAATCAAAATATGTACTAATGTGGGTATGGGCCCTTCAGAAGCATCAATGGCTTCTTGTATTGTTACCCCACGCCAAGCGATTGTAGCCACATGAATATCTAGAAGTGTCTTTGCCCCACCTCCCCCCCGCCCCCCGGTTCCGCCTCACCAAGCCACTCTTCGCCTTGGATTCGCTCTTTAGTACATACTTTACATGCATATATAAAGACCCCAAACAAGAAACAATTTTAAAACAGACAAACAAAATGTGGATCCATGACTCAACTGTGGCCTTTGTTCCAATAGTCATTGTATGTGTCACACAGCCTTGGTACCTTGTTTATGCACCAACCCCATGACCCCCTACTGGTACAATAATGTACAGTTGAGCTCACTAGTTTCCTAAATTACCAAGTGCCCCTGATCAAAGTACCATCTATGAATTTCTCATGCTAGCAATCCTGTTAATCCTCTTTTTCATGTTGAAATGATCAGAAAGTCGGTGAGCAAAAGGAGACAAAAGAAATCGATTCTTGGTTGGTGCCCGATCCTTGCAGTGATCAGATTGATGTGTCCTTGAATGTTGCAAGTTACGGTGCCTGGGCCGGAAGTCAGGACCATGGTCAGTTTGATCATCACATGCAGCCTCAGGGGATTCATGAGGTAAGTTGCAATTAATATTATGGTCAATCTATTAAGCCTATTACATGATTATGCTATTAATTTAAATATATTTGACAATAACATAATCAAATATATTTAAATTCAAATATTGGATTAAGTCAAATGATGGTTGTTGTGATCCATGAAATCCTCCTGTAAATCCTTCTGTATATTAGGCTATTCGGTTGTCGTGATCCATGAAATCCTCCTGTATATTAGGCTATTCGGTTAAACTCTCTGTATATATATTTGTTTCTACAAGCAATATACAATCACTAAATTCTCAACAAATTAGATTGTATCTTCTTTATGGTATCAAGAGCATCTTAAGCTCAAACGAGCAATCGATCCAGCCATATCTCTTCCCTGCCACTCTCAATCATCCTTTTTTTTCCTACTAGAAACCCACCATGGCTACTACGACATCCCTTGTCTCCCTCACCGCCACAAACAATTTCCCATCAAACTCACACCTACCAATTTTCCAGTATGGCGAACTCAAGTGTATTCAACACTAATCGGACTCAGCCTCGACAATCATCTCACCGGTGTTTCTCCGTCCAAAACCATTGCCGACAAAGATACCACAAAACCCAATCCCGAATACACTCTCTGGTACCGTCAAGATCAAATCATCTTTAGCGCTATCCTTGGTTCCTGTTCCGATCCGATTCAACCTCTCATTGCTTCGGCATCCACAACCAAGGAAGCTTGGGAACGCCTAACAGCAAGCTTTGCTAGTGCTTCCCGTTCAAGGATAATTTCCTTGAAATCAAAACTCGCTAAAAATCCCAAGGGTTTGCGTCCGATCGCCGAGTTTCTAAACGAAATGCGTTCTATTGCAGACGAGTTAGCGCTTGTCCAAAACCCGGTTCATGAAGAGGATCTTCTCATTCATATTCTCACTCAACTCGGTGACGAGTACAACTCCATCACAGCAGCGCTTAAGGTCCGAGAAACCCCGGTATCATACCCCGAACTCTTTGATAAGTTGGTCGAGTTCGAGCGCTCCATCAAACAAAACGAGACAGTTGCTGCCCCTTTAATAGCTACGGCGAACTCGGCTCAACGCCACTCAAGCCGTTCTATGTCTCGCCCTTCATCCCATTTCCCTAGTCGCAGCTCTCGGTTCCAACCGGTGCCTCATTCAAGGGAAATCAACCTTCCAATTCTCAACCTCACCATTCTAATAAGAATACTAAGTCCACTGTTTTTTGCCAATTTTGTACTATTCCGGGTCATGAAACTCGAGAATGCAGGAAGCTTGCAAAATTCTTAAAGGAAAATCACATCACTTTCAATATCCACAACACAAGTCCAGTTGCTAATGCTACTTCATCATGTTCTCAGTCGCATTCCTCACCTCAGCAGTGGATGTTTGATAGCGGTGCCTCACACCACTTTACTTCTTGCCCGACCACTCTCAGCTCGGTCTCCGAATATGGTGGCCCCGATGAAATCCTTCTCGGCGATGGTACTCCCTTACCTATATCTCATACTGGTTCGGCTAACATTCGTACCCCATCTCGTTTATTAGCCTTACCAAATATTCTTTGCGTCCCCAAGCTACGAAAAAATCTTATTTCTGTTGCAAAACTATGTCGTACTAATAATGTTTCTGTTGAATTTTTTCCTTTTCATTTTTTGTGAAGGATCTCAAAACGGGGGCGCGTCTCATGCGAGGGGAGAACATCAATGATGTGTATTACCTCAACCGTTTGACTTCGTCTCCTCACCTCAACTTCACTTCTTCCATCTCGCCTCTTCATTGGCATCATAAGCTTGGACACCCATGTCTTCGTACTTTTCAACAAATTTGCAAAGAACTAGGTCTTAAATTTAAATCATTGTGCAATTCTACTTTTCATTGTTCGTCATGTGCTATTAATAAAAGTCACAAGTTGCCTTTTGGTGAAAATTCATTCAAAGTGACTAAACCTTTGCAACTTCTTTATTCGGATGTATGGGGACCGGTACAAAAATCAATTGATGGTTTTTTATATTATGTGGTGTTTGTTGATTATTACACAAAATATGTATAGTTATTTCCCATGAAACACAAGTCCAATGTCTCCACACTTTTTCCACAGTTTAAACTGCTTGTGGAAAAGGATTTCCAAACCCCCATCATCTCTATTTTTACTGATAATGGTGGCGAGTACCAAGGACTTGTTCCATTCTTTCAATCAACGGGTATCTCTCATTACACTACACCACCATATACACCGGAACAAAATGGTGTGGCTGAGCGTCGTCATCGACATGTGGTTGAGACCGGTCTTGCATTACTCCATTATGCGGGCCTCCCTCTCGCATACTGGTCCCATGCCTTTCAGACGGCTATTTATCTTATAAATCGACTTCCAACACCTGTTCTTAACTCCAAAAGCCCATATCAATTACTTTATGGCAGCACCCCAAACTACACAAACTTAAGCCATTTGGATGCCTATGTTACCCGTGGCTTCGTCCCTATTCCACTTCCAAACTCCAACCCCGATCTCAACCCTGTATATTCTTAGGCTACTCTTCGGCTAAGTCGGCCTACAAATGCCTTGATCCCCACACACATCGTCTTTATCATTCTAGACACGTGGTCTTTGTGGAAGATCAATTTCCTTCTAAAATTATGCACAACATCCCAACCTCTCTCCCCACAGTGATTGATTTTATACAATCTACTAAACACCCACCTTCACAAACAACCAATTCTCTTATGCATGAAAACCCATCTCCAAACCCCATGCATACTTCCTCCACTTCCTCACCATCCACACATTTAAATACTAACCTAAACACCAACCCTATCCCACCCCTCTCAAACCCACCCGTACCTAACTCCCCATCATCTCCTACTCCTCATTCTTCCTTACCTACCCATTCTTCATCACCCATCAATTCCAGTCCAAATAACTTATCACCACCTGCCTATTCCACACCACCCTCTCTCTCTATTAATCTAAACTCCTCACCTATGTCAACAACTTCTTCTCCTTCCACACCCTCATTCTCCTTACCACCCAGAACTAGAAAACCCAACCCAAAATACTTGGCCCTACCTTTGTTAACCATACTACTCTTCATCCCATACCCCCTCCTCTTGAACCTACCACTTATTTGCAAGCATCGAAAGACCCTCTTTGGCGTGCAGCAATGGACAAGGAGTACAATGCTTTGATTCATAACCACACGTGGGACCTAGTTCCTCCAAATTCTCATCAACCCATTGGTTGCAAATGGGTTTTTCGTATCAACGAAAAGCGGATGGATCAATTGCTAAATACAAAGCGAAATCTCGTTGCCAAAGGCTTTCTTCAAGAATATGGCAAAGATTATTTTGACACTTTTAGTCCGGTTACCAAACCAGTCACCATCCGAACCGTTCTTTCTCTTGCATTGTCTAAAGGGTGGTATGCAGGATCGGATTTCGGGTGGTTTTTCTCTCAACTCACTGTGAATCAACACTCGGCAAGCAGTCTATGAAGAGTTGATCACAATATAACAAGTAACAAGCAGTAAGAAAATTTAACAGCAGGTAAATTTTCAAGGTACTTTTATATATTGCTTCTCAACTCAAAGGATTACAAGACACTTGGACTCAAATCGCTTATCTAAAGAGTTACAGGGAGAAGATATATATAATACTACCTACAGCCGGATATACTTTGATACCAGCTGGACACCTCTAACCTTACATCTATACTACAAGACTCTAGGTGAGGTCTTTCAGACATTTTGCCTGAAAGTTGGTAGTCAGGACATGTCCCTGACTTACCTTTTGTCACCAACTAAAGTTGGTAACATGTACTATCATAAAAAAGTGAACAGTAGAATAAAGTATGGTCAACAACATGGCTCTTTAGGAAGATGCCATGCTGTATCAGAGGTCTGCAGCGGACTGTCAGGGACCATACTTTTATCTGCTGGACATAGCAATGTCTTCCGAAGGATAAAATACTTCGGAAGAATAACTTCTTCCGAAGCCACTTATACTTCGGAAGACTGCTTCTTCTTCCGAGGCTTGGAGTCTTCTTTGTCTTCGGAAGCTCAGACTTTGTCTTCAGCTCATTCATCAGACTTTGTCTTCGGAAGCTCTTTCATCAGACTTTGTCTTCGGAAGCTCTTTCAGACTTTGTCTTCGGAAGCTCTCACACTTTGTCTTCGGAAGCTCTTTCAGACTTTCGGAAGATCTCTTGCTTGGCTTCGGAAGCCCTTCAATGTAGCACCAAAACATGACTATGAAGTGAATTTGGTTGCACCAGCCTTATCATGATCCAACAAACTCCCCCTAGGCTAATGCTACCAAAACTTCACTTCTCTCTTCTTCTCAAAGCTCTCAGCACCAAGGAAAGCAGGTGTTTATCAGTATCTTCATTCTTTCCTGCTGTGATGCTGAGAATCTTGTACAAATCTTTGGTGGACAGAACCTCTACTCTGTCACCTTGGATTATGTGTACCCTCTGTTGTGGCCCTCTAAAAAGAGTTAGTTGATGGGAAGTATAGTCATATTCCCATCGAACTATTGGTTCCAATTCAGGACCTTCCACCATCTGTAGAAAGGCTGTGCCTTTGGTGGTTGATCTTTCCTTGTCTTCCACTCTTTTCAGCTTCAACTCTTCTTCAATCTTGGCTCTTCTACTTCGTTCAGCCAAGTGGAGACCGCTGATGTGGTTTCTGATGTGTGCAGCAGTCTCAGAGTTGGAGGGATTGGAGAATGGCTTCTCTGCAAGCTCAGCAAGATCAAATCTGCTGAGATGCAGTAGAGAAGTGGCATTGAACCTGTTGGTTTCACCATTCTCCCTTTCCACAACAAAGTTGTGAGAAGGTTCATCGAACCTCCACTGGATTATTGCATTTCTAGGTCCAGGAGATTGACCAGAAATCCTGTCCTCTTTCCTGGTATCCAGCAGAGTCACCAGTCTTCTTCTTAGTCTCTTCTCCTCAGCATTGAGGGTATCGGAGTTGAGACCAAGAAGTCTTGCAGCCTGGCCCAAGGTGTCTCTAGGCAATTCAAGAAATTTGCCTAGGGTGAGGGAGTTTGAAGAGTTATCAACATAGGTGATGTTGATAAGCTCTCCCTCACAGGAGATACTGCTCAAGGTAGTGCAGTTAATGAGCCTCGTCTTGAACTCCTTTATTTCCTCAAAGGAGAGATGTTTAGGAGGCTGAGGGGATGGTCTTGGTTGTTGTTGGGTAGGCTTAGGTTTAGTGGTTTTGGGTTGAGTCTTGGGTTTTAGGATGGGTAGTTTGGGTGGTTGAGGTGATGTGGTAGGTTTAGGTAGAGTTGTGGGTTGAGGGGTGAAGGTTTCATCAGTGGGTTCGGGTTTAATGGGAAAAGGGGTTGGTTCTGGTGTGGGTTGTGGCTGTGGTTGAGTGGCTGGGGTTGAGACCGTTCCCTTTACCCTCCTATACATCTCCCTTCTCTTCCCCAAACGGATGTCAGCCTTTATTTCACTGACTATCCGCTGGAGTGTCCTTTCGGACATAGGCCCCACCTGCCTACCAGAGAAGCCATGAGCCCGGAGGTAGTCCTTCATCCAAACTTTGTTAGTTGACTTCTTGGCAGCAGTGACCTCCTTCTCTTCCTCCCTCTTCCTCTTCACCTTCAACTTCTCCCTAGCAGCCTTCTTCCTTTCCTTCTCCATTTGATCCTGCTCTTTGTTGTGGAGCAGCAGGATCATATCATCATCATGTGGAGACAGTTCAGGAAGACTGAAGCCTCTTGAGAGTAGGAATTTGATCCTCTCCTCTCTCAGCTTCAGGGCTGCCTCCCTCTGCTCTTCTTCTGCCTTCTCCAAGGCCAACCTGGCTTCCCTTTCTTGTTGTAGCCTGGTTGACCTCTCCAAAGTCACCAACTCCTCTAGTGGTAGCAGGAGTATTTCCTCATTGATAGCTCCTAGGCTGATGAGCTGGTCAATGAGTGATGTTCTTCTCTTTAGGTTGATTTCTTCCTGATTGGCTGCAGCTGCCTTAGAACTAGCAGCTAACAGCTTCTCAGTAGGAAACCGACCTTTCTTTTTGGCCTTCTCAATCTTCTCCTTTTCCTGAAGCTCTTCCGCAGTCAACTTTCTTTTGCCTTTGTCTTTGATTGTGCTTGACTGTGGTGGTTCTTGGATGGAGGGTTGTGATTGAGAGAGAAGTTCAGCTGGTGCTTGGGTCGGAGGTATATCAGAAATGTCCTCCCTGCTCACCTCAGATGCAATTTCAGCAATGACATCTGTGATGGTCAGTTCCTCGGACATCTGAAATAAGCCTTCCGCAGCTTCTATTTCGGCCTCGGAAGACTTGTCTTGTTCTTCCGAGGCTTCCATGTAACTTCGGAAGCCTCAGCTAGAGTTTCGGAAGATGAGACTGGTGCAGATTCTGTCCCATCTGTTTTAGTTGCTGGGCCATCAGTCCCCATTTCCCCTTCGAAGCTAATCTCAGGTTCCATGAAGACCTTAGGTTGACCAACTTCCTCCACAGTGGTAGAAGGTGCAGTCAGTCTTTGAAGCTCCTCAGCCCCAAAGTATGCGAGTGTGGTGTCGGGGCTGGGCTGTTCTAGGGATGATCTCAATACAAACTTTGTGAAAAGTCTGTAGAGATCTTGAAGCATCCTTGAGTCAATCTCCAGAAAGGATTGAGATGACTCAGGTGGTGTAATGATTTGTTGGGTGGAAATGAGTTGGGTCTGTGGTTCCATAGGTGTTTGTCTCTGAACTTTCTCCCCCTTTTTGGTAGCATCATCTTGAGAGCTAGATGAGCTAGAGGAAGAAGTCATTGAGACCTGGATTGGTACATGCCTAACAGACCTCTCCGTCTGTTTCTCAGCTAGTTGAGCCTTGAGAGAGTTAATCTCAAGTTGCTGAGTGGCAGTCCTTGATTCTAAGATCTTCACCTGTGATTCCAGGTTGGAGACCTTAGAAAGCAAGTACTGAAGTGTTAGTTGCATACTTCCCTCATCTTCATAGGAAGAATCACGGGGAGATGAGATAACATACCTAGTATGCTCACTCTCACCACCAGATGTGGTTTCTTGGCACCCTGGTTTCCTTTGCTCAGAGTCATCTCTTTCAGAGATGTCAATGGGCAAAGTTGCCGTAGACTCAGTCCTAATTATGTTACCACTGTCCTGAGAGCTCAATGAGAGACTCTGAGTAGTGGCAGCTGAGTCTACATGAGTCCCCTCCACATCAGTGGGACTCACCTCAGTAGCAGGCTTCTGATGGGGGCTAGAGACAAGGGATCCCTCTTGGCTCTGTTGATCTCTCAGTGGGTGTTGTAGATCAACTTCATGGCCATGGAGAGATGTAATCTCTTCATCAGTTCGGAGCAAAAGGTCAGTGAAAGAAAGGGTGGTTAGTCCTACTGACCCGGGACCTTGATCAATGTCTACAGGCATTGAGCCTATGGTGGGGCTATCCCTAGAAGGCTGCACAGGGGAGTGTAGAGACTCACCCTGTGGGCTAAAGGCTTGGGGTTCGGGCTCAGGGGTTTGAGACTGAGGAGACTCAAAACCCACATTGAGGTCAATTGTGAAGGATGGTGTGACCTCGGACTGAGTGGGAGCCCATGATTCCACTCTAGTCCTTTGGGTGTGAACAGAAGGAGCTTGTTCAATCAGAGGAGATTGAACAAGGGTTCGTTTGGGACGTCTCTGATATGTGGCTTTGATGGGTAAAGAAGGTTTTGGTATTGTGGTGGATGTTGCTGGTGTGGGTTCATCACCTGTGGGGAGAACAGGGATGTCACCAGGAGCTATGCGCTCAGTCATCTCTGGAGGTAATGGAGTGTACCGTCCAGTGAAGTTGGTGGACATATTCTTCAGTGTCTTGAAGATGGTAGGCCTCATGTGTGGAACAGGAAGAGCAGCTGCGCAGACAAGCTTGCTTGGTTCCATCTCACAGTTGATTATGTGTTGAAGAAATCGGGGATACATGAAGAATGTATCCCTGCTGAGATTGGCGATTAGGTTGTTCAACACGAATCGTGAGTAGTTGAATCTGAGGCCTCTCACCAACCCATGAACTAGGCATCCTAGTTCATATGGGATTTGATCCCAACCCCCTGATTTGTTGGAGAGGCAGTGCAAAACAATGTGCAGCAGGAACTTCCAATGGAAAGAGAAGTTGAACTTGTATACTGTGGACCTGCTGACATCGCCTCCATATCCCATGAGGATATAGGTGCCTTCCAAGTCTTCCTTGGGGAACTCAGTAGGAGCCCCATCATCGTGAAGCTCGAGATGCTCCCTGATGATCTGTTCATTGATGACCAACTCTTGGCCACAAACTCTGGTTCTCAGGACTCGAACCCCATTCAGCACTGTAGTTTCTCTGTTGCTCCAAAATTCTGACATATGGTTGGAGTATACGGTTGGGTTAACTGTGAGTGCAGTGAGGTAGGTGGATTCGGTGAGAAAGGTGATGATTTGGGTGAAGTCAGCATCCCTTGACGAGTCAAGTAATGCGACTTGGTTGTGCTGAGGGTTTAGCGCCATTGGAGAAAGGTAAGCTTGAAATTTTGAGTGAAATTTATGGTTTGACAGTGAAGGGAACAGTTAGGGCTGTAAAGTGGTAAAAGAAGATGAAATTGATAAGTCAAGATTATTTAAAAAGGGGTGAATAGTGGTATGGTGGTGGTAATAGGGTAACTGTTTTGGGGTTGCTGTGGGTGGTATGGTGGTTTACGGCGGAGAAATGATGATGGCGGCAAGGATAATTTTAAATAATCTGACATTATCAACAAAATCTTTACTTTTTACAGAGTGGGCCCAAAAGATATCCGTTACATATAAAAACCTTTACTTCCGAGGGTAAAACATTTCCGAAGGTATTTTCTTCCGAGGGCAATTTCTCTTCCGAAGCATGATATTGCTTCCGAAGGTAAAATTGTCCTTTGAAGGCACTTTATCTTCCGAAGCAAGGCATTGCTTCCGAAGGTAAAGCTGTCTTTCCGAATGGAGAGTTGTATAAGTTTCGGAAGTAGATCTGATATAAATCAATCGCTTCTTCCGAGACCAAAAACTCTTCCGAGAAGAAAATTTCCATTGAGGAATTTAGCTTCGGAAGATATTCAAGAATATCTTCCGAGAGTTAGTTCCTCTTCGGAAGGAATTTACACTTGGAATAGTTTAAAGATCTTTTGTAACAGGGCTTAAATTGTATTGACACAAGACATTACTCATTTAAAAAGGTCTTCAAAAGAGGTAGTTATTCAATGTTTATCATCCCAATTGCTGATATGAGATACTTGAATCTTTGTTCATCAAATGCCTTCGTGAACAAATCAGCATATTGTTCATTTGAGTCAACTTTGATTAACTTTATCAGCTGTTTCTCATGAATATCTCTAATGAAATGATACCTGATATCAATGTGTTTTGTCTTGGAGTGCTTCACCGGATTCTCAATAATGGAGATAGCACTGTTGTTGTCAATATGGATAGGAGTAGTCATGAAGTTGAACCCATAGTCTAACATCTGATTTTGAATCCATAGCAGTTGAGCACAGCAGCTAGCAGCAGCAATGTATTCAGCTTCAGCAGTTGATGTAGAGACACAGGATTGTTTCTTGCATTGCCATGAGATAATCCTTCCACCAAGAAATTGACATCCTCCTGATGTTGATTTCTTGTCAATGTTGCAGCCACCATAGTCACTGTCAGAGTATCCATAGAGATTGAAATCACTATTTCTTGGATACCAGAGACCTAGTTTAGGTGCTCCTTTGAGGTATCTGAGGATTCTCTTTGCAGCAGCTAGGTGAGACACCTTTGGAGCAGCCTGATATCTTGCACAAATGCATGTGGCAAACATGATATCTGGTCTACTTGCAGTGAGATACATCAGAGAACCAATAATTGCTCTATACTGATGTTGATCAGTATCCTCCCCCTCAAGGTCAGGGCAAAGATTATGGTTTCTGGGTATGGGTGTCTTGGCTGGTTTACAGTCCTTCATTTCAAATCTTTCTAAGATGTCTGAGACATACTTAGATTGACTTATGAAGAACCCTTCCTTCATCTGTTTCACCTGGATTCCTAGGAAAAAGTCCATTTTTCCCATGGAACTCATCTCAAACTTCTGCTTCATAATGCTTTCAAAGTCTTTGCACATTTGGTCGTTTGAAGAACCAAATATGATGTCATCAACATAGACTTGTACAAGCAAGATGTCTTCTCCACTCTTTCTGATGAAAAGAGTCTTGTCAATGGTACCTCTAGTGTATCCATTCTTCAGGAGAAACTGAGACAAGGTCTCATACCACAGCCTAGGTGCTTGGTGCAGCCCATATAGAGCTTTGTCCAGCTTGCACACATAGTTGGGGTGCTGTGGGTCTTCAAATCCTGGAGGTTGACACACATAGATTTCCCTATCTATATCCTCATATAGAAAGCACACTTGACATCAAGTTGGTAGACTGTGAAGTTCTTGGATGCAGCATAAGCAAGGAAGATCCTAACTGCCTCAAGTCTTGCAACAGGTGCAAAGACATCAGTATAATCAATTCCTTCCTCCTGGGTGTACCCTTGAACTACTAGTCTTGCCTTGTTCTTGATAATCAAGCCTCTATCATCTTTCTTGTTCCTGAATACCCATTTAGTGCCTATGGGTACTTGACCAGATGGTAGTGGGCATAGATTCCAGACCTTTTGTCTTTTGAATTGAAGCAGCTCCTCCTGCATCGATTCAACCCAACTACTATCCTTTAAGGCATCTTCCACCTTCTTTGGTTCCATCTGAGACAGGAAGCATGAGTACAAGCAGACATTCCCATGATGAGTTTGTCCTCTTGTTCTCACACCTTCAGAGACATTCCCTATGATGTTCTCAGTTGGATGAGTGTTGTGAATCCTAAGACGAGGAATCACTTCCAATTGCAGAGATAAGTCTAGGTTAGACATATTCTGATCAGGAATTGGATCACTCTGTCCAACTGCTGTTTCAGAGTCATTCAATGAGGACTGATTGAATGATTGAGAAACATCATCAATGGTTGGTTGTGAAGTAGTATTAACAGTTGCCTGTTCCTTCAGAATACCACTTCCCTCAACCTGGTGTTGTAGTGGATCACCTGAGGAACTTTGAGGTTGATCAAGTGATTCACTTGTTGAAGCTTCACTATTTCTGGAGATAGTTACACTGTCAGATCTGTGAATAGTTGAAGCTTGTTGCCCTTCAGCTCTTGGAGAATTTGGAATAGGTCTGGAAGCTCATATAGTTGACCTGCATCAGCATCAGCATCACTTTGAGCACCTGTTCCAGCTGAAACATTCTCACAAGATGGTTTAGAATAGTTTGGAAACAATTCTAAATCAAAGATATACTCAGGTCCATTCCCCCTAACACAAGGAGTGTGCTCATTAACAACTATGTTGGATGACTCCTCAAATTGTTGATTCTTAATATTGTATACTCTATAAGCTTTGGAGCTAGAAGAGTATCCAATAAAGATAGCATCATCCGACTTCTCAGCAAACTTGCCAAGTTGTCCTTTGTGTTAAGTATGGTACCTGCAGCCAAAGGACCTTAGAAAGCCAATGAACGATGGCCTCTTGTTCCATAACTCATAAGGGTTTTTCCATGGGCTTAACTACAAGAACCCTGTTCTGCACATAGCATGCAGTGCTGACTGCCTCTGCCCAGAATGTTAGAGGCAGCTTTGAATCAGCTAACATGGTCCGAGCAGCCTCAATAAGTGTCCTGTTCCTCCTCTCAGCAACACCGTTTTGTTGAGGAGTTCTGGGAGCACTATATGTCTGGCAATCCCTTTTGAGTCACAGAATGAGTCAAGAACGAAGTTCTTAAACTCAGTCCCTTGATCACTTCTAATAATCTTAACCTTGTGATCAATTTGATTTTCTATTTTAAGAATAAAAGATTTTAAAGTTTCAGCAGTTTCATCTTTACTTCTTAAAAAGAATACCCATGTAAATCTTGTAAAATCATCAACGATCACAAGGCAGTATGATTTCCTTCCAATGCTCATTATACTTGTGGGACCAAAAAGATCCATGTGCAATAAGTGTAATGGAGTAGTGATAGAGTTAACACATTTGGATTTATGAGATGATCTGTGTTGTTTCCCTTTCAGGCATGCAACACAGTTATCTTTGCAGAAAAATTCCTTTTTAGGCAAACCATGTACCAAGTTATTTTTAGCCAATTTATTCATTGTTTTAAAATTCACATGACACATGCGTTTATGCCATAGTGTTGACTCATCACTATCAGCTTTGGAAAGAAAGCATGATACTTCACCCATAGGAGAAGCATTGTTCATATCCAGCTTGTACATATCCCCTTTCCTGGGAGATCTGAGAAGCACTAATTCCGGAGGAATTGTCATCCCTGGTTTGAGGATAATGCACTCATGTTCTGTGAAAAGCATCTGATGCTTCTGATCACAGAATTGAGAAACACTTAACAGATTGTGTTCAAGCTGTTTGACAAAGTGAACTTTGTCAATGTTTATTCTGCCATTGGATATACTTCCTCTGCCAGAAATATATCCTCCGGCCTCACCTCCAAATTGGACAGGCCCTCCATCAAAGTTCTGGAATTGTTGAAGGAGAGATCTGTTCCCTGTCATGTGCCTGGAGCATCCACTATCTACAATCCAGATATTGTTGTTCTTGTCAAATGGATGTCCCTGCACATAAGATGAGATGGTTAGTTTTGTTTGGAAGCCCAAGCCTTGCAGGTCTCGGGCTCTTCCAAAGATAGTGACATAATTGAACCAAAAGATATGCAATGGGGTTCAATAGAGGTCATTGTTGAAGAAGAGCAGCATCTTCCTTGATCTTCCTCCATCCTTTGGTTGATCTTTGAGGATGAGCTTGTTGAAGCTTTTGCAGCATGGTCTCTTCCGAGCTTCTCTTTTTCGAAGAAGCCTTCACCACCTTTTCTTCCGAAGTAGCTTCTTCTTCTGAGATGTTTCAAGGGAGCCTTCTTGTTCTTCTCCGAACTTAGAAGGTTGGCTTCCGAAGCCATTTTCCCTTCGGAGAAGCATTTCTTCCGAAAGCAACTTGGCTTCCGAGACCAACTTTCCCTTTTCATCATTGGACCTTTTGAAGTGGTCCAACTGAGAAACCTTCTCTGACTACTTCTTTTCTAACATTATTTGCATAATGTGTGCTTGCTGGATTGTAGTAACAATCTTTAGCCATGGTTGTGTGCAGACCACACATTATGCATCAATGTTAGTCTTCTGGGACTTGCAGGTTGCTGTTTCTTGGGTTTCTTCTCTTCATCAAGCAACTTTCCCTTTCGACTTCTGATCCTTCAGTAGGCCAGGAGTGCTGGTACTACACTCCTTTCCTGAATCAGGAGTACCTACCACTTGAAACCCGGCAATGAAGACACCCTTTTGGCTTAGGGTCAACTAAGCTTGGACTCTGCAACTTCTTGCATTCGTTTTGTCCTTCTAGTAGCTTAGCTCTGCTTCTTCTTGCCTTGGTGGTCAGGATTTGATCATCACAGGTGGAGATGGTGTATCCCCTCCTGTTTCTCCCCTGTGGAGGCCACTATTTCTTACTTCATCCTCTAGTTCCAATGGAGAAGGGTCACAGTTGGAACCTCTTGCTCGCAGTACCACATCTAGGTAGTCTAATAGACTCATAGAATGTGGTGGAGCTATTTCACTGGTTTCCCACCCTTTCTTTGTTTTGATAAACATTTTGAATGGAGGTTGATGCAAGAATAGTTTGGAGCTTTGCTCAGCAATAGCTTGCCCTGGCCTGAGCCTCAGCTGTGACTAACTGGGCTTGAACTTCAGAAAGTTTGGAGATCAATCTTTGATTTGAGTCTGTATTAGTCTTTTCATGTTTTCAAAGAGACACAGTTTTCTCTAACTCATCAATTTTCCTTTGATAGTCAGATTCAGCTCTTTTAATCATTTTAGCACATTTAAGACTCAACCTCAGATCTGTTTCCGAATGTAATCCTTTAGCAATTTACTTTAGCAATACAGGCAGCAGTACAAATATGTTCATATCCTGATCATCATCTTTCCGGCCATGAGTTGCTTGAGCGGGAGTCACATCCTGTACCATGAAGCTCCAGTCAACTTCCTGAGCAACGCAGCTGTTTTTCAGTTGACTTTTCTTCATGCTTGGGAGCAGTGGGATGTGTGGAGGCCTGTGGGGTTCCCGGGTTGTTCTTGGGAGCCTTGCATTCCCTAGCAAGTGACCAGTTGGTTGCAGTTGTAGCACCTTGCTTTGCTCTTATCAAACCCCAAACTTGCTGTTGACTGGGTTTTGAGGGAATTGCCTTCCGTTCTCTTGAAGAACTTCTTCGCTCTGTAAGTTAAAGATCCATCTGCTGGACAATGTCCATATACTCCACATCATCTGGATTGAAGCACTCAAGGTCATCAAAGCAGTACTGAAAATCACCAGAGTGTCCACTTCCAGAGACAAAGGCACACTATCCTGAAGGAGTTGTGTTGAACCTTTTGAGACTTTGGTCTCAGGTAGAGTGTGAAGGGTCCGTATGTGAGTTGTCAGGGTAGCATAGCACTGATGTTGTGGTTCCATGCTTTCCCTTTCAACCA
>CM044017.1:20743441-20779704 GCA_024085815.1 Flaveria linearis | reverse complement strand
ACTTGCACCATCCTGCTTGGACACGGTGCGCTACATCGCTGTGTATCTCTCCGTCCTCCTGCAGGTACGAGCCCAGGTATTTGAACCTAGATGTCTGTGGGACCGGCATGCCCTGGATACTGATTTGGGTGTCCTTTTCGTCGTCGCCACCAAAGTTACAATGCATGTATTCCGTCTTAGAGCGACTTATCGTTAATCCTCTGCTCTCTAGCGCTGCTCTCCACTGCTCTAGCTTGTCGTTAAGCATCATTTTAGATTCTGATATTAAGACAATATCATCCGCGAAGAGCATACACCACGGGACTGACTGTTGTATTGACTTAGTCATCTCATCCAACACTAGTGCGAAGAGAAATGGGCTCAATGCCGATCCTTGATGGAGTCCCACTTCCACTGAGAATGAGTCTGTGTCTCCTACCGGTGCTCGCACACATGTTTTTGCCCCGTCATACATATCCTTAATTAATTTGATATACCTCTCTGGTACCCCTCTATGTCGTAGACTTTCCCAAATTAGTTGTCTCGGTACACTGTCATAGGCCTTTTCTAGGTCGATGAATACCATATGTAGGTCCCTTTTCTTTTCTCTATATTTCTCCATTATCCGTCTTATGACGTGTATGGCTTCTGTTGTAGAGCGTCCTGGCATAAATCCAAATTGGTTTATTGCTATCTGGGTTTCCCGTCTAATTCTCGTGTCAATAACTCTTTCCCATAGTTTCATCGTGTGACTCAGTAGCTTTATTCCCCTGTAGTTTTCGCATCCTTGGATATCTCCTTTTTTCTTATATATGGGGACTATGACACTGGTTCTCCACTGGTCTGGCATCTTCCCTGTCTTAAAGATAGTGTTAAATAGATCTGTTAGCCATTGGAGACCCTCATCACCCAGGCATTTCCACACCTCAATCGGTATGTTGTCTGGTCCCACCGCTTTAGCCCTTCCCATTTTCTTCATAGCTCTTTAACTTCGTCAACCGTGATGCTTCTACAATAGCATTGGTTTGTTGCGTTGTTTGGGTTCTATCTATCTCAGTTTGTGATTTGGATTCCTTATGTTAAATAGGTTATCGAAGTAAGTTTTCCATCGCACCTTGATATCTTTCTCGTTCACCAAAACCTTTCCATCCGCAGCCTTTATGAACTTGACCATTGTTAGGTCCTGTCTTCTTCTTTCTCTTGCCTTGGCTATCTTGAACATGTCATGCTCTCCTTCTTTCGTCTCTAATCGCTTATACATCCTTTCATATGTCGTGTTCTTTGCCTCTGACACCGATTTTTTCGCCTGTCTCTTAGCCTCCTTGTACTTTTGTTTTAGCTCTGCGTGTTCTGCCTCACTGTTACATCGTATGAGCTCTCTAAAACTTTGTTGTTTGATACGTATCTTCTCCTGTACAATTTCGTTCCACCACCATGATTCCTGGTGACCAACTGTCCTTTTTGTTGTAACTCCAAGCGTTTCTTTAGCTGCTTGTATGAGCCTTGTTGCCATAACCTCCCACTTTTGGTTTGCATCTTCCTGTGGCCCAGTTTGGTTCATTGGTATGACTTTATCTCTAAAAATGGTAATCTTTTCGTCTTTGAGCTGACCCCATCTGATCTTGGGTGTGATTCTCCTGTTCCGTTGGGCAATTGGCCTCTTGACGCGTATATCCGCCACCAACATATGGTGTTGCGTCACAACCGTCTCTCCCGGGATTGTTTTACAGTCTTTCCACGAGCTATGCTCTTCTCTCCTCGTCAATAAATAATCTATCTGCGTGTATCTCCCGCCGCTGCTAAACGTGATTAGATGTGAGTCTCTTTTCTTAAAGAACGAATTTATGATGCCTAAGTCATGCGCTACTGCAAATTCAAGAAGCTCCCTACCGCCGTCATTCCTAAGACCATACCCGTATCCTCCATGCACCAGTTGGAAATGCTCGTTATCCCTTCCGATATGTCCATTAAAATCTCCTCCTATGTATAACTTTTCTTCTCTAGGTATGTCAGCTATAACGTGGTCTAAACTCTCCCAGAATGTTTTTCTTTCCGTTTCCCCTAGTCCAACATGTGGTGCATACGTACTAACTACCGTCACTACCTCATCTCCTATTACTATTCTTAACAACATAATTCTATCATTGTATCTTCTCACCTCCACTACATTATCTTGGAGTTCCTTAGCAACTAGAAAACCTACTCCGTTTTTAGCTCCATCAGACCCTGAATACCATAGTTTATAACTATCGCACTCTTTTGCTCTCCCACCTCGCCATCTAGTCTCCTGTAGGCATGCTATGTGGACCCTACGTTTCTTCAGCACATCAATTAACTCTAATAACTTACTGGTTAAGGTTCCTACATTCCACGATGCTACTCTTAATCTACAGACCTTATTTCCTGTCTTCGCACCTCTCCTCACCGAACATGATCTCGGGGCAGCATAATGGCTCCTACTATCTATTATACCAGACAGAGTCTAGTAGAACCACCAAGAAATATAAAAGACGGACAACACAGAAAAACAACAAATCACAAGCAAGCAGAATTCACACAGAAAATAGGGGATGACTCTCCCTGTCAAGTTGTCAGTAATTATCTTAAAATTAGTTTTGATCCTGTCAAGAATAGAGTCAATGTGACTGCTTTTTTTTAATAGAAGTGTTCTATGATGTCATGAAGCAGCCCCCCTTATTGGTTGTCTTTTGTCTTGGTTTCATACAAAGGGATATATGAAACTTGCCCGTTAAAAATTATAATTAGGCACACACTTTTTGTCTATGCTTCATAAATGTTAAGCTATGAAAACTGGCTGTTGCTGGGTAGTTAAGTCTTCACTATGATTCGCATGTTCGAGGGCGTTGAATGCCTTGGTAAGGGCTCCACTTAGGAAGATATAAAGTTACTGACTTGCCTTCTATGATATTTTGGCCAGCTGTCTTTAACTACAACTCCCATGTAATTGTAGACCCTGATCTGAGATTGACATCTTGGCTTGCTACTGCAGCCAGTGATGATGGATGTAGATCATTGCCCTTTTGACAGTACCACATAGATCTTCTGGCCTCTATTTCTGTGATTTTTACTTTTCCTTGCCATTGTTCTTGTAAATTTGTGAAATCATGAATGATGAATCAATATTTGATTGTTGTATTGTGCATGATTTTCTAAGAGTTAATACATCAAAATGTCTAATTATGATGATGACTAGTAATTTACCTTGACTTTACCTTTTTAATCACTGAAATCACAAAGTCTCTTCTCAAAAGACGCTCCATATACGAACAGGAACATTATTCAAGTATATCATCCCTTGACCAATTAGAAGCCTCATAAATGTACTTTTTATACAATTGGTCTCTTCACATAGAAGTTACTCAATAAATCTTATCTAGATTGTATTCTACAAATATAAATCCCAGAGTTGGGATGTTCTATAGAGATACACATTGGAACAAAAATTTTTAAATCTTTGTTCTTTCTAATTGATTAAATATTTATACCAGGCAATTGATGAGAAAATTCAGTCCCTTGATTACAAGAACTATAAGGCAGAGATTAAAACCGCAGATGCACAGGATTCACATCAGGCAGGGGTTATTGTCCTAGTGACCGGATGCTTAACTGGGAAAGACAATGTTAAAAGGAAATTTGCGCAAACGTTTTTTCTTGCTCCACAAGAGAAGGGCTACTTTGTTCAAATGATGTATTTAGGTATGTTGAGGAAAGTGCACCACAGGAGAAACCTTCTACATCTGCTGAAAATGTTGTAGACAGCTCTACAGCAGATCTAGGCATACAAAGTTCAGGTGTGTTCCATGTACTTCATGGTGATATTATCCAATACCTAAAGTTGGCCGAATGGGCTAGCCAACAGTTTTAATTTAACCTCTTATTGTCCGTAAATTATAATTTTTTATAACTAATTAGTGTGTCAAATATGGTTACAAATACGATACTATTTCAGTAATGACTTAATTTTTTGAATCTTCCTACTCTAATAAAAGGGTATCTGGGATGACACGTGTCAACACCACAATCAATCTCACCAAAATTTTCCCGCCTCTCTCTCCTATTAAATAATTACCTTAATTACTAATAATACTATTTAACACTTTTTTTGATTTAATAAATTAATAAAGAGATCTATTTATTAATGTTATTTCTAAATAAATAATTTTTTTATAAAATAATAAATTTATTTAAAGCATAAGACTTTTTTTAAAAATACGAAATATTTAAAATTGGTATTTTTAAAAGTTATTTTTTAAAACCAAAAATAATTAAATTTAAGAGTTATAATAAGAAAATTTTTAAAATGACAATTTTATACGGTTTGTTTTAGAACAAAAAGTTTATTTTTTTGAAAAAAAAATAAAGTTTTAAAAAGTTGATATCACTATTTATAACCTACAGTCATTTCTAATACATAATTTCAGTAATATTATATCTTAAAATATTATTTTATAATTAATAAATTTTGTTATATTAATTTTTTATTTATTTAACCCGTGTAACACACGGGTACTATAGCTAGTAGAATGATATAGGAAGTTTTATCTATTTGATTCCTTAGGGAAAAACAGAACCTGAATTCCTGAATTGACCTGTTCGTAAGTAAATGGGTCAAAACTTATACCTCTGCATGCCCATTTCTCCCCAAAAAATAGCACACTTGGAGACAGTCAAGACTCAAGTGAAGTATTGACTGTTTATCTAAAATACCCTCTGATGTAAACAAGAAAAAAAATCTTGCAGACACGAAATCATAGCATCAATTTAGGTAACATAAACATAGCATCTAAAAACAAAATATGTTATTCTCTTGAATGAATAAATAGCATCTAAGGCATGCTTACGTATATTCTTATGTTTTCAGAGGCGTCTCATGCTTCAGATGATAATCCCACAAATGAGACTGCGCCGATTTTGGCAGCCGAAGATCTCAACATCAGGCCAGAAGTTTGTGACCCTGAGGATAAAGAAGGGTCATGGTCAGGTCTTGAGGAAGAAGTTGTGGATGAAACTGCTCCGGTTCAGACAAGCCCGAACGAAACCGGCCCTATTCAGCTTCCAGATTCCTCAGCAACCCTAGAGGAGAAGAAATCATATGCTTCAATTGTGGGTCTATGTTAATAAGTTTCTAATTTAACTTTTCGTTTTTAGTTTTTTTCTTAGTTTATTGATTAAATGGAGTTCACAGGTGAGAGTAACCAAGATTACCTCTGGTCACGGTCACGGTCACGGTCACGGTCACGGTCACGGTCACGGTCACGGTCACGGTCACGGTCACGGTCACGGTCACGGTCACGGTCACGGTCACGGTCACGGTCATGGTCAAACAAGCAGTTTAAGATGGGCCCCTGCTAACACCGATCAACATAAATCTAGGCCTGCAAAGCCTTCTCCAGAACCAGAAACATTAGTCCCTGTGGTTGTTAATGGTCCTGAAAGCAGCAACGTTTCTGATGATGGTAATGAACTTACTTTTCTAATCATTTACTTTTTTTGATCATGTGATTATGAACCTTTGTGATAGCTGAAATTTGAAATAATAAATTTTACTCTTATAAAAAGCCTAAATGCATAAAAAGGTTACCAACTTTGCTATAATTTCTACTGTAGGCACCATTTTCAAATTTTTAATACAAGGTAATTGGACATTGTTAGTAGTCGAAGGCGATGATTTGGCAACTGGCATGTTGGTAACTTTGACCTTTTTTGAAGTTTCTTTCATGGCATCTAGAAACAGTTAACCTAGAATAATTTTCTTAATACAAAATGTTTTAAACTTTGATGTTCTCTTGGGGATAAAAAATGGGTACCCGAGATATAAATTTGACAAATGCAATTGCTCTCTTAAAAGCTGGTGATATCCTTCTTGTTTTGTTGCAATATATTTAACGGTTATTTAAGCTTATGAGATTCTAAGTACTAATGTTCAATTGGCTGGATTTAGCTGAAGGTCACTCCATATATATAAGAAATTTACCTATGAATGCAACTGTCACACAACTGGAGGAGGAATTTAAAAAGTTTGGGCCCATAAAAAGAAATGGTATCCAAGTTAGAAGTAATAAGGTTTGTTTCTGATACTATCACATGTTTAATCCCTTCAAAATTTTTCTGTTCATTTCTCAACCTCGTCTTTATGTTTCCAGCAACAAGGATTTTGTTTCGGATTTGTGGAATTTGAGTCGCTGGATTCTATGCATAGTGCTATTAAGGTATGATCCTAACACTGCTAATTTTTGCCGTCATTTTTTCTCCTTGACTCAAACTCATGGTGGAGGATTTGATGGAAGAAAAATGAGAACTCCCATCTGCATGCAAATAGAATTCCGTTAATATTTTTTTTTTTTTACTTTGGTGTCATTCTGGTCTACTTTAACTAGTACAGGATGAACAGTATGTTGATAGATAGTTGAGATGTTGAGGTCATAGTAGTGATAGTTGCAAGGCTCAAAGAGTTCGCCTGTTGTGACCGCTCATGATAAAAACAATAGAATGATGGGAACATTATATATTTTATGTTAATTTGCATAGAATTTGAAATATTTCAAGTTTGTTAAAAATCAAGAGCGCCTGACCTGCCATGTAGCCTGCAATAAGCCAAAGGTGTGCGCCAGTGTTGCGCACCTAGAGGAAGTCTTCAAGTCCAGTATTTGAGTTAATAGAATATTAAAAGTCACCATATTTAGGTTGCATTCTGGCCTCAGTGTTGAAGCTCCATTTGCAATTTGGGAGTCAAAACTGCTTTAGAGGTTTTGCAAAAATTGCTCATTTCTAGTTCAAGAAGCATTCAATCATGTTAATCATCACTCTTTACTTTCTTGGATTCGACATATAGAAATAGTTGTGGCTGTCTAACTTCTACTGTAGAAATGACAACACTAATTTCAACTAGAGATGGCGAACATGACGGTTTAATTGACGTGAAACATTTTTTGCCTGATTACATTTTCTAGAATAGTTGGTGTGTGAAACATGACCCAAGTATTCAATTTTTTACCATCAAGGTCACCCCATGTATTAAAACTATCATAATAGGCCACCTAAAACTATATACCACTTTCTTTTACCAATTCTACCAAAAACATTCTGATTATGAAAATGCCCCTGCATTATTCCTTTTAATAATACAATGAGTCTATAAATAACATAATCAGTATAGATACGCTTTGTGTGACGTTTGAGCCACTTGATTTGTCTTCCTTTTTAGCCATCTTTTATTTGGCCTACTAGCTCGTGAGAGATAAAACATTTCCCATATTAACTCATATTTATATGCAAACGCTTTGAAACTCCCATCCCTAGTTACAGCATGTGTATGCAGTCCATTGGTCTACCTGTGCTTAATATTTGAATTTGGCTTCCAGGCACCTTCTATCACAATTGGCAACCGTCAGGTGGTGGTTGAAGAAAAGAGAACCACGACACGAGGTAACCACACAAGTCTTTTTACATTTTTCCCCTAAAAATCTTTTATCCATCAGCAGCCTCATGAGTTCATGTTAAACTGGTTTCTTAGTTGGCGGCGGCAGTGGTGGTAGTGGAAGAGGGCGGTACTCTTCTGGAAGAGGTGGTGGTTTCAGGGGTCGTGGTGGTTACTTTGGAGGCCGAAGTTTTGGCAGAAACGAGTTTAGATACCAGGGCGACTTTAACAACCGTTCAAAGGGTCCCACAGGGCGAAATTCGGAGGTCTATCAGCGAGTTGATCAGAACAATGGTGGCCGACACACTCATCAAGCAAATAAAGACGCTAATTCCACACAGTAATCAAGCCTCTAATCAAAATTTTGACCATGAATTTAGACCTATTGTGTTCTTTATTTTTCGTGAATTATTCATATATATTCGAGTTGCACACCTTTTATAGACCATTGGTGTTTGGTTTGGATCTTTATACTACCATTTTGCTGAAAGTAGCTATCTTACCGAATGTTTTTGGATTTGCAATCATCAAAATTTGAGTGTTTGGATTGAAGTTAATTTGTAAATGTAAAATATTATTACTTATATAACATAACAAATTGACATAGTTCTCTTATTTTACTTCAAAAAATTGGCTTAATTCAGTTATGACATCTTGAAGTAATTAATTCATTTAAAAGTACATATACTTGTTCAAAGAAAATTAAAAATAATAACGCGAAAATCTTTAAACAGGTCAAAATTAGATTAAGTAGTGTTTCAAATGTGTAAAAATGTTAGACATTAATAGTTTTGATCATATAAAATGGTATTAGTTATATGAGTAATAAAACTTGATAAGAAAATGTCAAAAAACTAAGTCTACATAATACTCCTACTAATTAAAAAACCATAGCGTACGTGACGAATGTGTTAGCAACTGTCATTATATGACAGATTCGTGCATTTGAATTTTTAAACAAGTTATATATGAAGAAACATATTAGTTCTTTTTTATTAACTTTTCACAATAGCTTTCATTTTATATAATAGAGTAAATTACCATTTGCATCCCTGACATTTGTTCATTTTAACCACTTGCGTCCCTGCGGTTTCAAAATTACCATTCGCCCCCTAACGTTTCATGTTATCTTCATTTGAGTCTATATAATTTCATTTTTATCTCAATTTGAATCCAAATGACTAACACTGTTAGTTTTTCTGTTAAAATTATTATTGAAAAGACTAAACTACCCTTAATACTATATTAATATAAAAAACTTGTGGGTCCCATCTATCAATATTATCTTCTTCTTCAAATCACCCCATCACCACCCCCATCACCACCACCACCATAACCACTTGGTTGCAACCACAACAGCCCCATCGCCACCGGCACAACGACCCGGTCGCCACCACAGCAGCCTCATCACCACCGCCACAACCACCCTATCGCCACCACTGCAGCCAAAGTATACAAATACTGCAAATGAAGATCCCGAACCCCAATTCGAATTAGCATCAACAGTTTGTCGCCACCACAGCAGCCTCATCACCACCGCCACAACCACCCTATCGCCACCACAGCAGCCAAAGTATACAAATACTGCAAATGAAGATCCCGAACCCCAATTCGAATTAGCATCAACAGTTTGTCGCCACCGCCATAGCCTGTGCATCACTATTTCTCTTCTTATTCGGCGGTTCACTTCCCGATCTAGTTTGCGATTGTCGCCCATCATAATTCGAATTCGAATTAGCATCAACAGATGCCTCTCTATCCCAAACACCATATCATCCTTAGTGGCCCAAACAGGCTGATCCCCCCAATAATCACCACTGTTTCTTGAACCTCCAGTGATTATCTGAACAACATTACCACTTTCTCGACCATAATCCATTTCAGTTTTCAAGATTTCTTACCAAAACCCTAATTTCTATAAAAGGTGCAAGATTTCTTAAGAAACAGACCCCCCCATCACCACCATCACGACCCCCGACCCCCCACACCACCATCACCACCATCACGACCCCCCGACCCCCACACCACCATCGCGACCCCATCACCACCACCGCGACCCCCATCACCACCACCGCAGCCCCCGTCACCACCACCGCAGCCCCCCATCACCACCATCACGACCCCCATCACCACCATCGCGACCCTATCACCACCGTCGCGACCCCCATCACCACCAGCGCAACCACCCCATCACCACCATCGCGACCCCATCTCCACCACCGCAGCCCCCATCAACACCATTGCAGCCCCCCATCTCCATCGACTGAAGGGTATGGGAGAAAAAATAGAAAGAGAGAGAGAGAAACAGGGAGAAAGAGGGAGAAAGAAATGATAAGGGGTGAAGGTGAGAATGAAGGGTATGTGAATTAATAATAAGGGTAATTTTGTCATTTTACAAAAGTTAACAGAAAAATCTAACGCCGTTAGTGTTTTGGACTCAAATGGAGATAAAAAGGAAACGTTAGGGGCAAATCGAGACTCTGAAACTGCAGGGACGCAAGTGGTTAAAATGGGAAAACGTCAGGGATGCAAATGATAATTTACTCTATATAATATTTTCTAAATAATTTGATTTATTGGACAACATAAACACATCTAAACATTATATTTTACTCCACATTCTGCTTTCATTAATTAGATATTGTAATATAAAATTACTTTAAACACAAATCATACAAGGTATAAGCCTAAAATTCTGCAAATTCAAGATCAACATTAAATACACGTATGTATACAACTTCAACTTGACTTTTGCAAATTAGACACAAAATTTGAAGCTGCAAAAGCAGCAGAACCACCAACACCACAAACAAGAGCAACCACCACTTGCACCCCAATCTCCCAAGGATACTCCTCCGGGACCAAATACACCAGAACAGGACCCAAACCCAGTAGAACCAAGCTCAAGGTCAACAGAGCCGAAGGCGTTGATGGGTCCGTTGCAGCCGAAAGGACCCCGAGCTCTTCGGCTTTAGACAGCAACCCGAGTTTCTCTATCGAAGATAATGAAAAACCGGCCTTCTCTGCAGCTGAAAGTAAACCCGCCTTTTCGGCTTTCGTTAGCAGCCTCAGTTTCTCAACATTTGTTAGCAGTTTGATGTTTGATGTGGTTGTTGATCTCTTGCTTGAACCCTTCATTGTTGCACCCTGCACATTATGACTCCCTTAATTACATTTTTGTCATTTATTTAATTCTAATATACATTGAACTAGTGAAGATATATGATTGTTGATATAACTTTCAAGAATCTTTATGCCCAATTACCAAACTTTTTAACACCTAACTTGCCATATGTTCAAATCTTTCTTTCTGATTCAAGAAACACACACAAAAGTGGAATCTACCAATCCTCCACATACAAAACAAGAGACACCCATACAAACATCTATATATATATATATATGCATTAAAGACTTGTAACCTTGGTCTTTGCAGCCAATGTAAGAGGCTTCTGGGCAGCCATTGATGGAAGCAAAGTTGTCATCTTTCTGCCCCTTCTTCTGATTGTTGATGTTATTTTTAGGACACCCTTTGATTTGATTGACTGATGCAGAAAGATAATATAGGTTTGTTGGATTGGGGTTGGGGTGATTGTTATTGGGGTTGTCCACGTGTCATTCTGTGATTGGAAACATTTGTCACCAAGCTATAAGGTTCTCTTATTGTCCATGGATATCTTTATCTTGAATAGTTACTCCCCAATTGTGCTAGTAACCAAACACGCCCCATTTTTCTCGTATCAAAATCTGGATGTACATTTTGACATCATATGCCCACTTTCACAATGAAGATATTAACTATCTTTAATTTGTCGTTCCAAAAGAAAAATTAAAAATTCTCTTTAAGTCAGTCTACACGTAAGATTTGTCCTGTAGCATTCGAATTTTTTTACAGAATCTTAATAAAAAATAATTTGAGGTGGTTAACATGTAATTATATAACTAGCCATATGATATAATAAAAGGAGCAATAACGTGGGAGTTAAGGAAAGAATGAATATCAGTTGAGATGAATAAGTGCGTATTTATAATACTTATGCCCTGCATAAGATGTGGGGTTTAGGGATCATTGCGTACCTCATATCCTACATAGGGATGTTTTCCTATGACTCGTTGAGTCACTTGTCTTGAGATAGAGGAAAATACCTTCTTTAGTGTAATGGTTTAATTTAGTTCTATACGTGGAAAATCTTGTACTGTACCGGTTGCCCGCCCTCTATGTCTTCTTTATCTAAGTCATCTTTCTGGATCTTAAGGGGGCGTTTGGTTCGCGTAATTTGTTGGAATTGGAATTGGAATTGGAATTTGAATTGTAATTCAAAGAAATTGCATTTGGAATTCAATATTTTTCAAATGATTTGGAATTCAAAGGAATTGGAATCTATAAAGTGAATTTAAATTCCAAATGCATTTCCAGTGCCAATACATTATAAAGGAATTGGAATTTATCATCCGTTGCAAACCGCCACCACCTCAATGACCACCGATCATCGCCGCTACATACCACCGACCGCCGCCGCCGCACCGTCGACAATCGACCGCGACCACCAACCGCGCCCGTTGCCGAAAACCGAACGCCGCCGCCGATCGACCGCCACCAACCGATAACGCCCGTCGTCGAGACACGGTTCAGCAACGACGGTCGGTGACAATCGACGATTAGGGGTGGCGGTGGTCGGCGTCGTGTGGTGGTCGGTGGGCGGAGGTGACGGTAATTGGGGTCGGCGGTGGTCGTGGTCGGGTCGGCGGTCGGTGAAGGACAGCGGCGGTCGGCGGACGACGACCGTGGTCAGTGATCGGGGGCGGGCAGCGGTGTCGGCGATCGGGGCGTCACAGTCGGTTGGCGGTGGGCGGGGTGGTGGGCGGCGGTCGGCGGTTGGGGGCGACGGGGGTTACGGTTGGGGGCGGCGGGTGTTAGGGTTGGCGGGGTGCGTCGGCGGTCGGGGTCGTCGGTAGTGTCCGTCGGCGGTGAGCGGGGTGGTAGATGACGGTTAGTGGTGGAGGCAAGAGTCGGTGGAATTTGAAATCATTTAATATTTGGAAGGATTTTGAAATCCTTTATTTGAAGAAATTTGAGGGAATTAATTCCAATTCCAATTCCAATTCCTTTTTTCAACCAAACACGTGAAGAATGGAATTCAAATTCTAATTCCAACGAATTCCTACCGACCAAACACAATGACCAATGGAATTCAGATTCCAAATCCATTGAATTCCTGCATACCAAACGCCCCCTAAGGCTGCGTTTGGTTGGAAGAATGGAATTGAATGGAATGGAATTGAGAAATTAGTATACTTTTCAAGTAAAATTATGTTTGAGTGGGTAATGAAATGTAAAACCCAAGGGAATGTTTCACCTCAAATTCCCTTGGTTGTGGAATTTCAAAATCCTTCCACCTAGAGAGGGAATTTGAAATCCCACAACCAAGGGAATTTGAGGTGAAACATTCCCTTGGTTTTACATTTATTACTCACTCAAACTTAATTTTACTTGAAAATTATACTAGTTTTTAATTCCATTCCATTACATTCCATTCCATTCCATTCTTCTAACCAAACGCAGCTTATGTCTCAATCACTTGAAGAGAACTTATATGGAACTATCTTTGTTAGGTAAGATATGTGATATTGCTTCTCGATAAGCGTTGTCATCTATACTTAATTGTTAGTGATGGTATCTTAGCCTACAATAGATTTGAGTAGTCCTTCCTCTACTTGTATAACCTCAGTGCCGTGTTTTCGAGTTTAACAATCAAAAAAAAAAAAAAAAAAAAAGGAAGTGAAAGAAAATTAAAGAGAGAAAAGAAATGTAGAGAAAAAAAATTGTGGAAAGAAAGGAAGGGGTAAGTAAGGACATTATAATTTCGTGTTTTAGAGTTCGAAGAAAATAAAAAGAAAATAAATATTTTATGTGTTTATTAGTTTTCTTTTCATTTTCTTTCATTTTTAAAAGAAAGCTAGGAGAGAAGATTATTGAAAATTATTTATTTTCTTTTCACTTTCATCTTTTAAAAAACTTAGAAACATAACTCATTTTAGATTTCTTTCACTTTTCTTTTTAACAAAACTTAGGAACATATTTTTTTCACTTTCATCCATTTCTCTCCTTATAAAGAACTCAAGAACACAATTTTGTGATTCTATGTTAAGTAGGGTAAAACCTACATTTGGTGGTAAGAGTCAAATACTCTGAGTAGAAAATCAGGCTTTAAATCTCTACATTAAATAAATTAAAATTGATATAGTTTGTAAGGAGTAAATGAGTGTTTGATTCTTTGTTCTGAAAATAAAATAAAAAGAGGTAAAACCTACACTTGCACAAGCTTAAGTGATATTTTTCTTATGCCAATGATCTCTTGGCCTAGTGGTCAAGAGGGAGGTGAGAGGTTTTGTCTTTCTTGAAGGTCCAAAGTTCAATTTTTGACATGAGTGATTATTACTAACTTTGTGATACTAATCAACCGTTAAAAAAAAAACAAGTGACATTTTCCTTATCTAGGTCATGACTATTCTTCACGTCATGGAAGTCGTACACTCATATATAGCAAGGGTAATAGAAATTTAGGGAAGTCGTACATTCATATGTAGCAAGGGTAATAGGAATTTAGGGAAGAACATGCCACTATATAAATTTCTTATTTTAGCACATGTTTTATTCAAAGTTACATAAGAGTCCTTTTAGTTTGAATTGAATATTAATTAACCAAGACTTAGTGATACACATTAATGATTAATTATAATCAAGAAAGTTGGATTAGTGTTATTGATAATGATATATTAGGTAGCATAATCGTATGTAAAATAAATTTTTTATTAAAATTAATAAGTCTTGTAAAATAAATTAGATTGAATTAACAAAGTAAATGTAATAAAAACTTAACTAAATGTGATGAGAAAAATAGATAATAAAATACTTATGGTTAGGGACATTGTTAGAGAAGTTAAGTGCATCCTTAGCGAGACGTGTAGGGGGTGCTAACTATAGGTGCACAAACCGGGTTTAAAACCTAACATGGTTCGGGTTGAACATGAACAAGAGTCGAGTTTAAGTCAACATTTTTAGAACCAGGTTTAATTGGGTTTCGGGTTAGGTTGAGGTTGGACCAGGTTAAATTCAAAACCGAACTGGGTTAATCTTTTTATTTATTTTAAAATACGTAAAAAAATTCTAATTCAAAGTTTTTTGTGAAAATCACTTTCAAATTGAGCATTTCTTAATTGAGATATACACTCATATACTTAATCTACAAATCCATCGTGCTACCTTAGTCTAGACATCCGTTCAACATCAAAATCCTCTATTTATGGACATATAATTTATAGAATCAAATGGAAATTATTTTAAATTTAAAGGTATAATGTTAATTGTAATAAATAAAAGAAAATAAAATGGGTCCGGTTGGACCGGGTCCGGTCAGGAATCAGGTTGGATGGAACCTGGGTTAAAATCGGGTTTGGTGTGAAAAGGGAAACCGGGTTAAACCGGCGGGTTCTATTGGGTTGGAACTGAGTTGAGTGGTTACCGGGTTGACCTGGATCAGTCATCGAGTCAGGTCGGGAACTTGGGGTTCTTTGTGCACCTCTAGTTGCTAACTAGGCATATTACTCCCACCAACATCGTCCCCTGATGTGTGATAGGTGTGTGTGAGAGATTTGAGGGCAAGAATGTGAACCCACTCTTGTACATGAGTGTTATTTGTGTTTTTTTCTTTATTTTACAGCCAAGCACAAAAATATAGCCAATCTACTCTAATAAATAACTCTTTGACAATCACACACCAACTACACCAATTATTCGCTATCACACACTGCTGATGTACGCTTTTTAACATAATTTACTATCACACCTCTATCACACCATTATCGCTATTAATAGCCTAAAGGAATTACCTATAGACGTTAGTGTATCATGAGATGCACCAGAAATACGTACCAATAATTATTGATACGAAATACCGGGTTGGAAGGAAAATCTACACATCTCAAATATGTTAGATCTCTATTTGGATATGAAGTAATATATTATTATAAAAAGTCAAGTTTACATCAAATTTATTTGTATAACAAATTTTACTATTGCAAGTTGTTTATCTTAAAATATGGGTAATTCCTCAGCAAATACATTTTAGTTTATTTTATTTCTTATGTTTAGTTTTTTCTTTTTGCATATTTTTGTATGGGCTACTGGACTAGCTTCTTGGGCTTAAAGATTTGGGTTGGAGCACAGACATTTGGGCTAGAGCTGTAGAGATAGGCTGGAGCTGTGGTGTTTGTTCTGTTGGGCTCTAGTGACTTGTTTCATCTCTAAAACACAAACGGGTTGTGGATATCCAATAGGGATATGATGTCAAGCAGAGGGTATATATTAAAGATAGATAGTGTTGCTGAGAGATTAATAAAAAAATATATAAAGTTAATTTCAATTTTGCTTTCTAAGGTTTGATTAAAATAACTATTTTCCTCTAAAAAATTAAAAATATAAATTTAACTCTAAAAATTTCATATGTTGTTTTCATTTCACTCCAAAAGTTTTACCATCTTGGATAAAGTTGAAACAACTAATAAAACTTTTGAATTAAATTGAAAAAAGTTATAAAACTTTTGGTGGTAAATTAATGTATTTAATCTTTAAAAAAAATAGTTACTTTAGTCAAACCTTAGAGAGCAAAATGCAATTAACTCAAAAATATATGATCTATTTTTTTCTCAAGCTCATACGCTCTTTGTCTTTCTGCTCTTGGGTTCTAGGGTTATACGTTTTGTTTTCATCGAAGATATGTTAGTGTTTTATGTTAAGAGTTTTAGTTTCTCATTCTAGCTAGCCTATTATTAGTCTTGATTGTTTCTATATGAGAGATTTGAATATCAATCTATAATCAATTCAGTTTAGTAACTTTTTTTTAATTCTTGAGTTGATATATCTTAAACCATTATTCTTGACATGGTATCAGAGTGTAGGCTTTGTGAGTTCAAACCTTAATTATAAATCCTAAGAGTTGATGGTTCTGGTTATCTGGTGTTTGGGTTCATATCTTGAAACCCTAGATCTCCCATATGTGTGGCTTTATTTGGTCATAAGTTTTGAATCTTGCAACCCTAAAGTCTGCGGCTCAAATTGATTCTTTTGAGGATTATTAATTTAAAGAATAACGTGTGATTCATCTTCATCCTTTGGACCAATGCTCTTGTGATCAAATCTTTTGTCTTCTTGTTCGAGAGAGGTTGTGTAACCCATGAAGATTACAAGTCTCAGTTGCTAGTGGCTTCTCTTTTTCATTAAGATTTTGTAACCCACAAAGGTTACAAGTCTTAACAACATGGAATACCGTAAAGGGGGGACTCTGTTGTGAGATCTTTCTTATTCTCTGTCTCTTATTTATTATTTCATACTTATTAGTTACAATCTTTAGACATTTATTTATGTGTTTGTTTCTTCTCATTTTTAGTTGGCTTGTTTGTCGTCTAAAATTTCCGACACCTCTGAGACCTTAGCAAAATAGAGGCGAGTGACACTCTGCATCTGGATGTAATTGATTCTAGCAGTCTAACAACAGTAAATATAAAACTTAAAGGGATTGAAACATATATAGTGCGGGCGAATTCTTTTAAACTAGCATTACAAACAAGGTTGGTTTCGTTGATAAAGTTTTGGGAAAACAATGGGCTAGATGCAATTTGATTGTTTTAACTTGGATTTTTAACTCAATTTTAGAAGAAGTTTATTTTGGAGAGTATATTATCAATTAGCTTCTAAGGTCAGGAAAGATTTAAGAAACATATGATAAGGTAGATGGATTACTGGTCTTTAATCTATATAAAAATGAATACTTTAAGTCAAAATGGTTAACTATTTCTGAATACTATCATAACTTTAATACAATGTGGAAACAATTTGATGCTATGATCCAAGTGCACCTTGTACTTGCCAGCATCAAAGATTTTAATGATTTTTAATCATTTAATAAAGCTAATGTAATTCTTAATTTGTTTGATAATATATATATGTCAACTTGTTAGAATCACTCTCTTGACAAAAGAGACTTTTCTTATAATCAAGAGTTAATCAAATGAAAGGCCGATGTGATTAAGTCCGTTTTCACTTTCGTCCCCAGATTTGAAAAATTAGAAGGTCGGTTCACAGGTTTGATAAAACATAACACAAATGGTCCCCAATTTGCATGGACATTATCTTTTTCGTAAAATGCCTATAAAAGGACCAAAATACCTTAGCTATTAAAAAAGTAATGATAAGAATACTTAATTAAGAAAGGTGGACCTATCCTCTAATCATCTTCAACATTCAATTTTTTTAACTTTACCAACCCACCACCACCACCCTAATAAAACACCATTGAACCTGTTGGATTTTAGTCTCATGGAGTAAGGGTTGAGACATTGTAATGGAGGTGTTAGCATTCAAAAATTGGGTAAACATAGCAAAGACACAATCACAATAGAGATCGAGGAAGAAAGAACTTTTATAAACGGGGGAGATGGAGAAGAAGATGAAGGGAAGGAAGGAAGGGGAAGGGGAGGGGGAGGCTGCGATGGATTACGGTGGTGGTTAAGGGGCGGTAAAGGCCGTGGTGGTGGAGGTAATATTTCTAATTTATTAGTTGCTAACTGGTAAAGTAAGGTGGCCTATGGGTTCACATCTGGCATGATCTCATCACTCAAGTCAGATTCTGATTTTGGGGCAATTCAGCATAAAGTAATGTGGCCTATTCTAACCTGTTACTAGATCGACACCTTCTTAATGTTGCTCGTACTTTTTTTTCAATCTGATCTCCCTCTTAGGTTATGGACGGAGTGTAACACCCCGAAAAGTCAAAACGAGTCGCCGGGGATAATGGGCTTAATTATGGGTATTTAATAAAGAAAGAAAAAATGGATTATGGGCTAATTAGGCTAATGGACAAGAGCCTAAGTGGATTGAGGCCATAATCATCCCTTAACCTACCCAAAGCAGCCACCATCTTCTTCATTCCAACCCTAAGTCCAAAATCCGTAGAGAGAGAAAGTAGAGAGAGAAAGTGCAAGAAACTTAAGATTTGGAGCTTCTAAGATCAAGGGATTGAAGATCTGGGTGTTTGTGCATCAAATCTTAAAGAAAGGAGCAACAAATAAGGTAAGAATCGACCTATAATGCCTTCTGTAGATCAAACCCGGATTCTAGGGTTTTGGGTTTTGAAAAGTTGCAAAGAATCGCATAAAGGTCACATTTTTACGTATGAAAACATGTATAAAGCTTAGATTTAGCCTCATGGATGATAAACTAAGAGGTTGGACGTAAAAAGTTGTGATTGGGTTAAAAACGGACTGGTTCGTGATTTTTATGCGATCTGCGAAACTGTATATGCATCCAGCGAATTTGCATAATCATCCAGCGAAACTAAGAACATTTCCAGCGAAATTACAGTTTCGCTGGGGCGAAACTAAAGTTTCGTTCGGGCGAAACTATGGACCCATAGATATTGCGAAACTAGGAAATTCTAACGAAAGTTGGGCGCTCAAGGCAGCGAATCTGCAAGCGAAACTGGCAGCGAAACTGCCAGCGAAACTGTGGGCGAAATTATGAAGAAAATGACGTTTTTGTGCATTAACTATCGTGCAGCTAGAGTGTTTGAACTATAGCTTAAGTAACTTAGGATTGAAGCTATTTGCTAAGTTCAGGTGAGTTCTAGATCCCCTTATTTAAACGTTTTTCTATGTTTTTGGGGCTATTATGCATAGTAAACATAAGGTTTTCAAGATAAGGATTTCAAGTGTTTTAACAAGGAAATACATTTTTCTAAAGTAAAATGTGACATTTAAATAGCTCAAAATAATTTCGGGCGCGCTGACCTGGCAGCCCGCGCCCAGCCAGGGGCGTTGCCCCTTGGACCCCACTAGGGGCTGCTGCCCTAGGACCCGCTGTCAGGGGCTGCCGCCCCCGAACCCCCGCTGTCCCGCGGTGGGTCGGTTACATGTTATGATGACTAGTACTTGGCATGTTGTGTACTAATAAGCTAAGTATTATATATATATTAAGTAAAAAAAATAATACTAATGAGAAGTGGAACTTAACGAATGTTACCCGGGCCCGTTTGATGATGAAAAGTCTTGCAAGCACTATGATAGACTTCACTTATGTGTGAGTCTGATGTATGATGATGGATCCGTAATCATGAGCGGGCTATGTGCCTGCTAGTGTGGATCAACTGTCGGGGGAAACTACCATGAAGATGTGTACCGACGGGGATCGATCGACCGTCGGGGGTAGCGACCATGGATAACGTGTACTGATAGGGATTGACATTCGTTGTCAATCAACATGGAGATCTTGCTTTGTGCAATCTCGCCTATGATGAAGTGAAATGAAATGAAAGAATGAAAGATAATGAACGTGCCTAATACGATGCAAGTAATGTTTGTAGTATGATGTATGCGTGTTCATATATGAAGGATAAACGATTATATTTTCTTATTATATAAAACTAGAACTCACTCAGCGTAGCTGACTTTTATGCATAATAGTGGGCAGGTAAGCGCTGATGCTGAGGATGGCACCGTGGAGCTACTTGGAAATCTACGGATGACATTCCTATTAATGAAGTCTTTATTGTAATTAATGAACAAGGAATATGTTTTGTTTACCTTTAAAAGACAAATGTATGAGTACAATGGGTTTCTAAGTCTTTAACGAATGTTTAATTATTTTCCGCTGCAATTTTTTATTGAACTGAATTTATGCTATGAATTGCCAAACTGTGAGGTTTCCTGGGAATGGGGCCTTACACGGAGTGTGTGATAATCGCGACCTATCTTATTAACAGGACTCTTTTATTAGTTCTCCATGGCAAATATTGATCTAATGTTCAACTTTAAACCCGATCATAACCACCTAAGGAATTTTGGTTGTTTATGTTTTAGTGTTATCCTTGATAACAATAATAAATTTGGTACTAATACGGAATAATATGTTTTGATTGGTGATTTTTTTAAAAGGTATAAACTTTGGGGTCTTGATGATAAACAGGTTTTACAGGTGTTCTAATTTTTTTAAGATTTTGTCATAAAGCACAAAGTTAAGTATGGTTTAGAAAAAGTAATCAACTCTTCATATCTAAATCATGAAAAATACTTTTTCACCTCAAGTCTAAATAAAACCACTAAACCTACATGTTTTAAATATGTCGTGTAAGAAGAAAACTAGAGAAATACCATGAATGAAGAGATGGACACTTTACATCGAAACAACACATGGGAATTAGTTGATTTACTCAAGTGTAAAAAACCCTTAGGTTGCAAGTCGGTTTAAAAAATAAGTATAAGTCCATGGGTGAGATAGTTGCAAAGCTCGGTTTGTTGGGGATTTAGTCAATGGGAGGGTATTGACTTTGACAATACTTTTTTAGTTGTAAAATAGTCATAATTAGGAGTGTTTTATCCCTAGCTGTATATAATGTCTGGTCTTTTTTTCAACTAGACATTGTATGGGAATCTCAATGAGGAATTTTACATGTCTTTACCTGAATGGTATTATTCTTAAAAGAATACAAAAGTTTGTAAATTTTTGAGTCTCTTTATGGGCTCAAACAAGCTTCATGTATGTGGAACGGAAAGCTTGTAAGTGTTCTATTGAACTCGGGTTTAGTTCAAAGTTAATGTGATTACTCTCTATTTAACAAAAAGACATCGATTGTCATGATTATTCTTCTTGTATATTTTGATGATTATTACTGAAAAAAAAAATCTTGAAGAAATGGATAAGATTAAGGAGTTTCTAAAATTAGTTCTTGATAAAAGACTTAGGTGAGCTAAAGTATTTCCTTGGTATAGAATTCATTAAACATGGTAACCATTTATGTTTATCTGAAAGTAAGTATTAATAGGACTATAAGAAGAGTTTGGTATGAAGGTTGTAAACCAATTAGCACACCTCTTGAACATAATTATTTAGTTATGGAATGTAAAATTAATGAGTCTTAGTTAAGTGATGTGTGAGCTTAAATAACTTATTGCAAAACTTATTTATTTGTCTCATACTGGACCTTGTACTTTGTATACAGGTCAGTTTGTAAGTCAATTCATGCACAAACCCTCTAAATATCATCTTCAGATATTAGATAGCTTAGATTTGTCAATCGTCTCTCACTTAGACCGGGGAAAGATTAAAGAAAAATTAGATAACATAGATTTGTCAATCTTCTCTCATTCAGAATAGGGAAAATGCATAGCCTCATGGAGATATGTCATGAGGTTTTGTGTATTCCTTGGTAAGTTGTTACTTTCATGGAAAAGAGCAAAAAAATAAGGTACGATTTCTCGCTTCACCGCTAAAGGTGAGTACAGGTTAATGTGCCCAACAACGTGCGAGGTCATATGGCTCGTCAACCTGTTGCAAGAATTAAAAGTTTCAGCTAGTCTTCTTATTTGATTACAATATCTAGTGCATCAAATGCTATTTTCCTTGACTATACAAAACACTTTGAAATCAACTCTTCTGGCATGAAAAAATCTCTGCTAGTATTATTAAAATCCACAATATTCGGTCAAAGTTACAATCAGCTAACATTTTAAGAAAAGGCTTTTTATTTAGGTCTCATAACGAGATGTGTAAAAGGTTAAACCTGGTTAATGTATTTGTTACTTGAATTAAGGGGAATATCAAGATATGGGTAATTCCTCAACAAGTACATTTTTATTTGCTTTATTTTTTTTGTTTGGTTTATTCTTTTTGCATATTTTTGTATGTGCTGTTGGATTGGCTTCTTGGGCTTTAAGGTTTGGGTTGGAGTAGAGACATTTGGGTTGGAGCAGAGACACTTGGGTTGGAGCTATAAAGATAGGCTGAAGCTATGGGTTTGCTCCAACTAGTTCTAATGAACCGTTTCGTCTCTAAAACACATGTGGGTCATGGATATCCAATATAGATCCAGTTCCCATTGGAGGCTATATATACAAGAGAGATATTGTTGCTAAGAGATTAATCAAAAAATATTTGATCTATTTTCTCTCATCTTCATATGCTCTTCGTCTCCTCGCTCTTGTGTTCTAAAGGTTTCATTATGTTCGTAATGAAAGATCTATTAGTGTTTTATGGTAGAATTCTAGTGTTTGGTTCTAGCTAGCTTGTTGTTAGTCTTGATTGTATTTGTGAGAGAGATTTAAGTATTACTCTAAGAGTTTGTGTAACTAGTTTTATTTTGTATTTTTTGCTTAATTCTAGAGTTGGTATAGGTTTAAACCATTGTTCTTGATAGTTAATGATACATGTGAGTACGCTGAACAAATATGACGATGAGATATGGAGAAATATCATGCATATGGACTTGAAGATATATTCATTAAGATTAATGATATGGAGGTCATGATAAATATATTTTTAGGATAGATGCAATAAGATGATAATCTATAATCTATAATGGCCTTAATTGTAATTGAATAAACTTTTTTAATATGCACGTTACAGCTTTTGAAAGCATAAGATATAAGTATTCTATCAATACCAGTTTTGTAAAAATCAGCCTAGGCGGCCGATTAATCCGCTAGGAATCGGAAATCGGAGGGCAACAATTGCGATTTCATGTAATCGAAGGCAATAATCAGTAGTCGGTCAATGGTGGTCAAAATCGGACCTAGGCGACTTAATCGGCCAAAAAATTGTGATTCTGGAGAAATTCCGGTAGGGTTCCAGCGGGATTTCGGCAACTTTCAAAAAATCAGGCCAAAACTTGGAAAATCGGGCAAAAACTTGGAAATTCCAGCCAAATATGGGTATTTATATATACAAATGAATTTCTTTTATTAAAATTACATATTAAAATGTGTGTATGTATATATAAAACTAAAAATTATATATGAAAATTCCAATCCGATAATCTCGATTAATCCCTAGTCCCTACATCGCCACCCGACTAGCGCCTAGCGAATTTTACAACATTGATCACTACATTATTTCGCTCGCATTTAATAAACCCCCTAATTCATTCATGATGAATGTAGAAGCAATAATATCTTTTAGCCATGATGGATATAGAAATATGTAGTTGTTTAGAGATACAAGAATATACAAAAGGCTTGTTTAGTCATGATGGATGTAGAAAGAAGGAGTCTGCTTAGCTAGTAATATGGATGTAGCAAGAAAAACCGTACGATAATGTGCAGGTCTAACTACTATATATTCAAACTTTTGAAAAGACTCAAACTGTTAATGTCACTCCTTGACCCACTGAACGGGGTTATCATGTGCATAAAACAGGCTAGGAATGAAAATGGAAAGATCTAAAACGGATACTTCTTAAGAAATTTGAATTTGAGGACCATAGCAGACTGTTATGATAGGCATAACGATCCGCCACGGGATGGGGTTCGAAACCAGGAATTGGATTTCATAGTGGACCACCAAGGTTAAAGGGTAACATTCCGCCATGGTGGTCACGGACCGCCACGATCTGGCGTAAAGGTCCGTGAGGAATATTCCTTTCCAGGATGTGAATATTCCATTTCGAATATTCGAATAAATTGTTTTAAGTCGGTAGCGGAATGCCAATGAATGTTTAGCGGTCTGCGACAGAGGCTAGTTTGGTAAAAATGGTATAAAAACCTAAAAATCTGACTTTTACCCTATTTACACAATCACTCTCAATCTATCCTCTCTCTATCTGCACCACTCCCCTCTCTACGTTTTTGACTCCTTGAAAGGCTTGGGGTGATGATCGGGGTTCGTAGAACTGCTTACGGGTGTTTATTTGGCTTAGAAACAACGTGTAGAAGCTTGGTTCTCTTTGATAAGCCCAAACCTTATGAATGTGAATAACGGTTATATATAAGCTTATATGTGAACCCCATTATACTGTTGGATCACTTGGTGGTGAACTACAGACATCAATATAGCCCAAAAGCTAGACATGTTGTGGTAAGGTTCTAATACCTTCACATTATGCATCATTATGTATCATTTGGGCAAACTAGTGTATTTGAAGAAACTAAATGGTAAATGATGTTTAGGATGCATGTGATTGTTATGATCTGGAAAGGATCACATATTGATAAACAAAATTATCAAGGACAAGATCCAGTTTAAGTATAAAATAGGAAAATAAAATATCATTCCATAACCATGAGGTGGTCAAAGGGATTTACACGACATGTATTTCGTGTGGTTGATAAGTCTAGTTACTATGTTGGGAGTGTGCGAAGACCCTAATTCTTTGGGGTATGTCCGTTAAGAGCTGTGATGAAACTATAGACCTGATTCGGAGAACTCTAGCTCGAGGCCACGATCTTAGCAAGAGCTGGTTGGGTGATTATATTGGGTGGGATGACCCGAGGGATTTCACGATCAATAAGACTAGGTCTTGACGTTAATGTGTGTGTGATTAGGGTTATGAGACGCTCGTGACTTTCTTTATGAGTATAACTATCCGTTTTCTTAATTGCTTTTGGGGTTGCATTCGAGTTGTTTCAAACATTTTGAATAAATGTTTTGTGTGTGTAAGGGCCTGTTTGGTTAGGTCTGACCGACTCCGGTCAGACGTGCAAGTCTGACTCGGTCAGACGTGGCTTGTTTGGTTTGGCCCGTCTTACCGGAGAAGAGGTCTGACCGAACCCCTTATTCGGTCAGACGTGAACCAACATCTGACCCAAGTCAGACGTGGTTCAAGGTGGTGGTTTAACGACAGTTGAGGAAGAAGATGACCAAACATACCTCACGGTGGTGTTCGCGACGTGGTTCACGGTGGTGGTTGCGGCGGTGGTTCGCGATGTGGTTTACAGGGGTGGTGGTGGGTCTAGGGTTTGGGGGGGTTGTGGGGTGGGGGAGAAGATGCAGAAGTTGTGGGGTGGTGGGTCGACGGTTGATCGTCACCGCCATGAGGTGGCCGAGGGGTACGACAACGATCTGGGTGGAGATGGACGTGATTGACCGGCGGTACCATTTGAGGTCTGAAAGTGCTTATTGAAGAAGTGGTGAGGAATGAACTGATTGCGGAAGATTATAGAAGGGGGTGTTAAGGGTTTTGTTTTTATTTTATGTTTTTTATTAATTTTCTTTTTTACAACCAAACACACTTATTGGTTCAGACCACTTATTGGTTCAGACCTCTTACTGGTTCAGACCTCTTACTGATTCAGCACTTATTCAATCAGATTTACCAAACAGCCCCTAAGTTAAATTGTTCCCGATGAGCTGACATACCTGTTGGTCACTGTGATCATGGGAAAATCATTAAGGTGAGACAATGGGCTTTGGACTAGGTCACTAATCACCTCTGGGCATTTGTGTGTCTAGTTGGGTCTATCTATGTAAGATCAAAAGGATTATCTTAGAGTCTGATGCTTACCAAAGATCCCTAAGCATGCACTGAAGTACAAGGAAGTACTTTGAAAGATTTGAAAAATATAAAAAGAAAATTAACTAAGTGTTAAATCTTCCAAAGCCAAAGATAGAAACCTTCTGAAGCCAAAAGTAAAGTCATCCGAATCCTAAAGATAAAGTCTTCCAAAGCTTGAAGACTGACCTCTTTTGAAGATTATGAAGACATATGTCTCTAACATACTCTTGACAAAAGTAGAAGACCCGTTCATTGTAAGCTCTAAAGAATCACCAACTTATACAAGTTGGTGATTACTTTTTTATTTTGTCGACTGTACATTATGGTTTCTTTTCTGTAACTTCCTACTTTAATACTTTTACCCTTATTGTAATATAATAGGGTGTTTACATGTCATAGTCACATGTCAAAAGACAATCTATCTTTGACTTTACATTGATCTTGTTGTCTAGATTAATGTCCAGCTGGCCATCAAAATATGACCGACTGTAGGATGTACAAATATCTCATGTATTAGTGTGACATCCGTCACCAAAGGTCCGTCAATTGACGAGTTTCTGTTATCTTTTCTTTAATTGGTCATTCCTCATCTTTATAAACCATACGTGTGGATATCATACCTGCTTGGTTATCTTTTACACTTGTGATATCATTGTTTGCATCGTTATCACCTAAAACGTTTACAAATATCGTCACCGTCATCATTAAATATTATCTTGATATAATATTAATGTCATTAATAACATCATTTTAAGACACAAAAATATCATTAAATACATCCCTATCCTTAATATAACTAGCCTATTTACGTCGTTTTCAACCGAAACAAATTCGGGAACTCGGGAGCTAAGTGCAGGGACCAAATGTGACATTTTGCCAAACTAGGGCTGGGTATAAATGCCCATGTTCCAGCCCTAGCCTTCATTCACCTCCTTCTTCATCTTCTTCTTCTCCCACTTTTCTCCTCCTCCTTGCACCAAACCGCCCCGTTTTCTTCGCGTTTTCACTAGTTAAATCACGGCTACAGCTGAGACTACACATTCCTAGCAGGTAGACGACCTTGGCTGTCCCTTCTTGCTCGTTTTACTGCTGCGATTTAGGGTTTCGGGTGCTAGGGTTCAACCCGAGCATATGAGGTCGTGTGGGTGCATGTGTTGCCTTTCTGCGTGTGCATCTTGTTTAGATATGTTAGATAAGTGTTTCTGGAAGTCCCTATGGCGTGAAACTCGTGCATGGAGCAGCCGGATGCTACTCTGCACTTTCTGTCGTGAATCTGCTGTTTTCGCAACTGAGTCTGTCGTGCGACTGAACCGTGCGACTGGGTGTGTCGTGCGACTGAGTCATGCGACTGTGTGTGTGTCATGCGATTGAGTCTATGCGGATGAATGTGTGCGATTGTGCGTGTATCGCACGACTGAATGCTGAGTCGTACGAATGAGTGTTCAGCCGTGCGAATGAAGCTGATTCGTGCGAATGAGGGTTGATTCGTACGTATGGAGGTTGAGTCATGCGATTGAGTGTTGTGTGGTACGACTGAAGGCCCAATTGCACGAATGGAGGTCCATTCGTACGAATGTAGCTGATTCGTACGAATGAAGGTTGATTTGTGCAAGATGAGTAGTTCAGTCGTGCGTCTGGTCCAGTCGTGCGAATGGAGTTGTTGTGTGTGAGTTTCTTCTTATGTGTGGTGTGTGTTTGTCGTGTGATGTTAAGGTGATATCGACACGAGAACCGTTGCTAATGACAATCTTTAAAATGGACACTATCAAACTTATTAATGTTATTCCAAATCAAATCAACATAACCTTTTACAATTATCAACAATCGATTTGTAACGCTAATATTTGCTAAGTATTTCTCTAACAACAATGACACTTTTACACAAATATCATCGACAACGACAACGATTATAGTACTTAGATCTACATAAGATCTAATGAGTGTATTTGTGTGTGTGTGTTACCCGCGACCGAACCGATACGACCCGACCCCCCTAAACATTATTATTAACATTAGGCACATCATTAATGCTTAACATAACTGTCAATAGGTGTTTGACCGTTCATTTCATACAACGTTTGGGAAGCTTACATCATACATACTTACCACTTGACAAGTGAGTTTCGTGACCCCATTTTATGCTTATACAATATTTCAATCTTTTACAAACATGGGGGAAAATTATGCTCACCCACTTTCTTATGCTGTATAATTTACATACAATTTTACATACTTGGAATCAACGTGATACTGTGTGTGTGAGTACTTATCTGATACATACATGAGTCGCTGTGTGGTACTTTCTTTACAACCATTTAATTCCGGTGTTGGAACCGACAGATAGGTATTGGTAGTACTACTGGGTTGACACCCCCACCCATGCATGTTGGTATACTAGTTAGTACCAACGGTGGCCAGGAACGAGCCCTTGGGTGAATATATTCCGACAAGTTGCTGTGTGTACGTCATTAGGTTTGGTTTTAAAGCTCATGGTTATGTGATTTTGCTTACTTATAACTGTATGCACGGTATTCCACAACAAATACTATATACAGCATCAATTACATATTTACAATTTAAACCTGCGAGCTCACCAACAATTTTGTTGACCGTTTTGAGCATATCTTATCAGGTGACAATGATAACTGAAGATCTAGGAGTGCTGCCTTAGTGGAGACCCTGGGATGTATTTTGAGACTGAACATACTTGACAAACAATTATTTTGAAACATTGTTGTAGTCTATTAAACAATTATCATTCTTTTAGATACTTGTTCCCGGGTTGTGGAAATTACATTACAGGGATACAATATTTGGTTGTGTGAATCATTTACAAGTTAATGCTTATGGCTATGTTGTCGTGAATATTGACTAAACACGACACAAGTCTCCTTTGTGTCGGGTGTCGTCATGACACGCATTTATCATCAATTACATATATTGCATCTCTATTGTTAACAATGTGTTATGACGATCTCGTCTCGTTTACATCTCCGTGTTTCCACTCTCAGCGGGGGTGTGACAATTAGTCTTAGAAGTAAGCTTTGTAGTACTTGTAAAACACTTAGAGTAATACACATCATCATTGAAAACCAATCTTTGTGTTCTTAAGTATTCCTTACTTGTTATTCTTAGTTTCACTTCCTAGTTCTCTATTTTATCTAGTAAGCGTGTTTAGTTGACAATCTTTAACTGTAAAACTGTTATGAATCATTACATGGTCCTGCAATCTAGATAGGTGGGACCTCACTTGTAGGTTTTGGTGTGAGGATAGGCTCTGGATAGAGTCACCAATCATTAGGGTCGCAATCCTTCCAGATTGGTAGGGAGTGTAGGATTGCTAGTGTTGTCTATCGCTAGAGAGTGCATGATCGCTAAGGTTGTCAGCAACCCGAGATTGAAGAATCCTTCGAGTTGTCTACTACTCTTAATGTTGTGACACATCGAGATTCGGTCGGGCGGGACGCCTTTAACCTACCTATTGTCATGTTGTGAAAACTGGAGTGACATATATATTGATTGACACATCCCTAAGTGTGAGGGTGCTAGTGAGATATGATTTAATAAATAAGTTTCTTAAATGCATAGTTATATTGTCCAACTGTTTTTTAGTATTGGTTATGACTCGGTTTAGCTCGTGATGCAAGAGCTAGAGGTGTGGGGAGGCACTAGCTAGGTCAAAGAGACTTAGCGGTTATGAACAATAAGATCTTCATGTAAAAGATAATAGTTGGATTTGAACTGCCTGGGAAGTGTACTATCTTATTATATATTTTGAACGTGCTGGATGCGTGATTATGTAAACACTTATAAGACTCCCACTGTGTTATTTTGTGAGTATGACACAACATTGCGCGCACATGAATTGGGATGTGACGGTTGAAGTATCTCCTAAGTGTAGAATTAATGTGTAATCAACTGATAGTGTTGATTACCTCGATTTAAGATATCAAGTATTGTCAATGTATGAATCAACTGATAATGTTGATTATTTTTAAAGGCATTCAAAAGTCTTCCGTTAAATTTAAGAACCTTGATTGATTTTCAACTAGAAAATTATGAAACTTACATTCATGATAACAACAGTTTTGGTTCGACCGTCTGACTAAATCGAGTATGACAAACGGGGTACATAATTATTTTCACACTTATAGTCGTAGTTTACAGTTGAATATTTTGTAATGTTGATACAATGTGAGTATTAAAATTTATAATGTAAAAAATAAGAAAAAAAATCAAAATACATACTAAATCAAAACGTTAAACATATAAAAAACCCTAAACAAAACAAACAAAAGGATTGAAAAATAAACATAAAAAATAGATTAAAATAACAATTTCAATAATATTATCTAAGCAAATCAAGGTTTCTTTGATACGTTTAATCAATTTCAATAATATTACATTAAATTATTTTTTTAATATTGACAATGATTTATAAGTCATTATATAAGTATTATTTATATAATAATGTTTATTATTATTATAAATTTTTTTAACAATATCATATTTTAAACAGATATTTAGAAAATATACCAGTCATTAAGAAACATTTTTGTGACCTATACATATATGTAAAATAATATATTAGTAAATCTAAAGCAACGATATCCTTTTTAACCATCCCTTTAATTTTTGTTTATCAAAACATCTTTTCTTCAAATCTATAATCTATAAAATTAAAAATGATTTATAAGAACTTTTAAAAACTATGATGTGAGTCATAGTAAATTTTAATATTGTATTATGATTCTTTGAAGTGAAAGGTCTAATTATTAAATAGTTTTATATTTAGTCAATAAGAGAGGTTTTTTTTAATAATCTAAACAAACAATGACGTTACGTTACAATATTACTTTTTTTTATTTGGCTTAGATTAACTATATAAAGACTTACAAAATACATAACGCATAACACATGTAATTATATAATAGTCGGTATGAACAGTATATTAATCATTTTTTTTTTGTTTTATGTTTTTGTAACATAATAAACACGTATTGCTGACAAAGAATAATAATCAAGCCAACGACTTCATGCTTCACTCCCTTACACGAGAGATGGAGGTTCGACTTGAGCTTCATACATGTTGCCCTCCTCCTGGCAGGCTCCTTCAAACTTAGCTTAAGTTTTATTATTTTTATATCATTTTAATATTTGTGATACTTATATTGTTTTTCACTTAACAACTGTAAAACATTATGTTTCTTAAGTTACAAATATACAATTTGATCGTACTTCCTTTTATCTATACTTCTATAGTTTGAAATAAGTTTTATAGCACGTATTTTGACAACAATGTAATTTTCTAGTTTAAAACTACAGTTAAATTTTTTTTACACGCAGCACAAATAGTTACAATATCCCCCCTATAGTTATTTAAACCTACAATTATGCCCTATGGTTTTTCATTTGTTTATTTTCCTTTTTATACATGATCACTTTTGACACATGACACACTTATATTTGTTTATTTCCTTTTTTTACAAGGGACCATTTTTTACAAATGATACACTCAAACTTGTTTATTTTTTATTTTTTACTTTTCTTATAACTATTAAAATATGATTTTATTTAAAAAATTAATTTTCTTATAACTATTAAAATATGCATTTATATTAATTCTAATTACATCGTTCAGAAGTGCTTATTTTATCTATTTTCATTGTCATTTTCTTTACCAAAAACCAGTTTGCATGATAATGTACGGGTCATTGAAGCATGAAAATATAAGTCTTTAAAGCTTCATCAATGTTTCATTTTATTAACACTGACTTTACTTTTCCTAATAACTTTCAATCCGGCAGAATGGCAATAAGCGTGACTTTAATATACTAGTTGTTTATACAATTCGCGGTATCCTTATCATAGTTGTTTGAATCTATTGAGATTTGATCGAGTCACCGGTCCGATTCACCCTAATTTCCTTTTGTTAACAAAGAATCGGACGATGTGGATAGGTTTGACGGTCGAACCGTACCGGTTCGGACCGGATATTTGATTTTTTGATTTTTAAATTTTAATGGGTTTAATGGGTAGGTTGAATAATAAAATAATGTGTTGAACATATAATTATTATTGAGTTAATACATAACCATAAAATACAGATATAAAACATTTATATCGTATTATATATAACTATATATATAATTATAAAATCATCTAGTTTATAAATCCGGTCCACCAGTCCAACTAGCCGACCAGTAAGACAACCGGTTCGTTTTTCGATCTGGTTCTGAAAACATTGGTCGTTATCGCACTTTAGTTCGGCATTCTTTAGATATATAAACAAACATGAGCTGTACAAAATAAAAGTTATATAAGCCAAACATGTAATCTAATATCTAATAATCTAATAATCTTATAATCTAATAAGAATAATAATTGATTACAATTTGAAAAGAAAAGATAATGTTAAAGAGAATATGCGAATCCAAACAAAAAAGCCCTCAAAATTTGAAATTACAGGTAAACTCTCCGTGGATAAAGGGTTGATCTTGTGATCCAAGGGCTGATTCATCACAAATCATCCGTTTCTCTTGCTGATCGAATCAGTTCACACTCAAACCCCCACAAGATCGGAGGTTTCGTGGGGGTTAAGATCAACACCACCATCTTCAATCAGCCATCAAATCAACATGAATTCATCCAGTAAGCGTCTAATTTCAACTTCATATCCCAATTTTTGCTTTTGGGTTTGTGAAAATGTAAAAGTTTTTGATGTTTACGAAGTACTGTGGTATTTGTTGCTTGTAGAAATACAACATTGTTCGAAATGGATGATGGTTTTGAAGGGTTCAAATCGATAAGGGTTTCTGATAAGTGTTTTAAAGAATGTGTTTATTGGGTTGAATTGTGGAACTAATGCTGAAAGTGGGGAAATTTTTGTATATTTCCTATGAAGTTTAGGTTTCACTTCAAAAGTCACAGTGAGTGTTGTTGTTTGTTAGCTCTGATCTTTGATTAGGTACATTGTAATTTGGATTTCATTTTCAAGTAATGGATAGATAGTCGGTGATTTATTGTCGAAGCTGTTGTTATCATTTGGAGTTGAATCTTTGTTACTTTTAAAGGAAAGTTTCATCTTTGTGTTCCATAACAGTTTGACTTGTTGAAGGACTATTTAGTTCCTTGAATAAGACCAATTTTTAATGTCATTTTGTACAAATATGGAAATCTTGATTTTCTTTATTTGATGGATCATACTCTAATCTTAAATGTACAACTTCCATGACATAAAAATCAATGAATTAGTGTGTGTTTGAACATTAAAGCTGCTTATTAGGACTTGAACTCATGCTAATTAGTTTTTACTTGGGTAAAGTAGGTTGGTGTCATTCGTATGATGCGTGAAAGGTTTTTTTTTTCTTTGAGGAAGCAAGATTTATATAAGTCTGTTTGTAGGATTCTGAAACGAGTATTTTACATTCTGCAATATTGTTCTTACCTTATGTGGACTATTCGAACTTTTTAAAAACTATAAGAACTGTGTATTAATTGGAAGTTTTGAAAAAAACTGTTGATCTCAAATCAGATTTTGAGGTTATTTTTATGTGTTCAAAATTTGTGTAACTTATTAGACTAATAAACTGTTTTTTAGGTTGCGTCATTGTTACTTTTCTGCTACTCTTTATCGGCTGTTCTGCAAGGAGACTCTATCCCCTTCCAAGTGATAAAGAAAATACGAAAAAGCCCCTACAGACGTTTCGTCCATTTAATGTTGCACACCGGGGTTCAAATGGAGAACTCCCAGAGGAAACTGGTCCTGCTTACCTGGTACATATACTAAACCACTTCTTTCCTCCTGGAAAAGAAATTGACTTTTTTTTAAAGTCAAACATAGTAGTTTTTGAAATGAGGCTTACAACAGATGTTTTAGGTCTTCCTAAGTATTGATCAAAATTGGTCTATGCTTATACAAAACCACCAAACCATTGGTTTGCCTAAAAATCTTGTCCGAACCGGACCATGACCATCCTTACTCTAACCTATCATTTAACACACTAAAAACTACTCATTTTAATTCGTTCTTAACTCACAAGACCAGCCCAATTTTGTCACCCATAATAGAATTGGTTAAATGTCTCATTTTCCTGAAATGGTTAACATGCTTTTAAAGATTTGCGTATTTGTTATTCCTGCAGAGAGCTATTGAAGAAGGCACAGACTTCATAGAAACAGATATTTTAGCTAGCAAAGATGGTGTTCTTATGTGCCATCATGATGTTACACTTGATGATACAACTGATATTGCAGAACATAAGGAATTTGCAGACCGAGTGAAGACATATGAAGTTGAAGGAGAAAACAAAACTGGACTTTTCATATGTATCTTCTGGCTTCCTTTAGTTTTGAATCAAAATATGATTCCATTATTGTCATCATGTAAATGGTTTGCTAATTACTTGCTACTTGCAGTTGATTTTACATTAAAAGAACTAAAAACATTGAGGGCAAAGCAGAGGTTTTCGTTCCGTGATCAGCAATATAATGGTTAGTCTCCTTTCAAATTCTAAATAAGTAAATATAATGGTTTGGATTTATGGTTTAAATTGATTATTTGATTACTATTACTTCACGTAACTGTAAAATGATCAGAATCTGCCAAACACTTGAAATATGTGATTGTTATTGCAACTTTACAATATCTATATCTTGTACGGCCAATTTCCTTGTAGTTAATTATATGATTCTGATCGTATAATATAACATAATCACTTTCAACTAGTTAAGCTAACCACATATGTTTGTGTGAATCTAGCATATAAATCGATGTTATACCATGAACAGGAAAGTTTCCTATCATTACATTCGAAGAGTTCATTCAAATTGCAATTAATGCACCAAGGGTCGTTGGAATCTATCCAGAAATTAAAAATCCTGTATTGATGAACCAGCATGTGAGTTATATTCTCAAGATTAAGCTTCATATGTCAAAATCATCAGATTCATGAAATTTAACTTATATTTCAGGTGAAATGGCCTAAAGGGAAAATATTTGAGGAAGTTTTTGTGGAAATGCTTAAGAAATATAGGTATAAAGGTTCATATTTATCAAAGGAATGGCTAAAACAACCTTGTTTCATTCAGTCATTCGCCCCGTCATCACTTGTTCATATCCATAACCAAACAGATTTACCAAAGATATTACTAATTGATGATGTGGATGTTAGAACACAAGACACAAATCAGGTAAAGGAAAAGATCAATACTTCTGGAACTTGCATTCACAAAAAAGTAGTTTTCAGTACTTTTAGCTATCAATTTATATTTTAGATCTCAGAGAGGATTCAATCATATAGTTATCTTTTTTTTGAAAGATTACTTTCTTAATTGTGAATTCCTTTACCATGTTAGTGGTTAGTGGGGTTCGAACCCCTGACCTCCCTGTTAATGGTTGAAAGCCTTTGCCACCACACCAAAGGGTGGGGCTTCAATCATATAGTTATCTAATTCATATAGTTATCAAATTATTATAAGTTACAACTTCAAACAACAAAAGCGCATCAAAGGCATTTTATTACAGCTAATTATGTAACCCTGGTTATTCAATCACATTATCACCTTTAAAAAAGCACTTTTAAAAATGATCATGTGGTGCTTTTCAGTGGCTTTCAATAATCTCATTTCCTTTTTGTTTTATAGACGTATGCAGAAATCACTTCAGATCATTATTTCAACTACATCAAAGAATATGTTGTTGGGATTGGTCCATGGAAAGATACCATTGTTCCTGTAAAAGATAACTACATTCAAACGCCTACTGATGTCGTGACCAGAGCACACGCCCACAATCTACAGGTACATTAATCACAGTTTGATCAAACCATCGCTCTTTGGAAATTCAGTTTGATGTGGATTCGATATTATTTCTTAACAGAAATCTTTTCCCATATGTATTATGTTACAAGTTACATTTTGATAATATTGATTTAGCATTAAAAAGTTAAAACGGAGTTGAGTTTTTCTCTGTTTGACCTTAAAAGGTCAATTTAATCTCCTCAGAACTTCAGAAAATTCAAATTGACGTTAATCCGACACTAGTTCTTACACTAATATTTTCCAATCTCTAATATGTTAAAAACCTTATCTGTAATTTAGTTCTTGATCTTTCATCAAATTTGTGTAGAAACAAAGTTGAACTTTTCTGTTTGACCTGAAAAGTCAAACTTAACATCATTACTATCACTTGCAGGTGCACCCATACACTTTTCGCAATGAGAACCAGTATCTACATTTCAACTTCAGTGAAGACCCTTACATTGAATTTGATTACTGGATTAACAAAATTGGAGTTGATGGGCTGTTTACCGATTTCACCGGTAGCCTCCACAATTTCCAGGAATGGACATCTCAATCTCCCGGTACAGTCGATGCAACCAAACTATTGCAAAATATTGCTAAAATGATCAGAAAATTTCAATTCTCAACCAGAAAGTAGATGGTTTCTTTCACACATAATTATGTGTATTTTCTTGAATGTGAATTACTATTTTACCCTTGACTCGTTATACACTTGTAGTGATCAT